>JAMJFZ010000236.1:600000-972500 GCA_026225945.1 Cricetomys ansorgei | reverse complement strand
TAGCAAAAGAAGCCACTTTGTTTTCTCGGAAGAGGATTTTGTAATAGAGCACTATTAAGTTTCCGTGGTAGGACTAAAGTGGGTAAAATCAGATCTCCCCGGATCTGGAAGAGGGTGACTCTCCAAGGAAACCTTCCGGGAAGCTTCTCTCTGACTTCATTCTGATGCAATGGACATCGGAATGCATGACCTGAGCAACGGACAAAGCAACGTTGGCAGGCCCAGCAGAAGAGAAAGCAGATCACCTCACAAAACACAAGCATGCCTGGGAGTCGAATGAAAGCAGAGCTCTGTGGCCCGAGGAGCCAGAAGGGGCTCACTCTCCATGTGCAAGGAACATCTTTATCCAAGAATCCAAGAAACTGTGCTGAGCCAAGTTCACGCTGAAGTATCCAACTAGTTTCCTTATAAAGTACAGTTTCCTAGCCGTGTAAGATTCCACAGAAGGGGTGCTGGGGGACCACATATCTACTCCTCTACAGCAAACCTGCACTATTTGTCATGAAGAACCTCCCAAACACCCCCAACATGCCCCTGGGACTCAAATCCTTCTGTTTCTACTCTTTCAATTGATGTTCTCAAAAAACACTCACAGCTGCCCAAATCCTAGTGTCCTACCATCTGATCAAACAGAAGCCCCTCCTGTTGAGCTTGGTGTGAGGGGACAGGAAGACAAAGACATGGTCACCAGAGGATGGAAAATTGATCGCTCCTCCAGTGGGTTATTCGCCAGATAACACAAAACAGCCAGTTAGCTATACATACAAACTTGAGATGTGTGGGCACTCATGCACCGGGGATGCTAACAGTAGCCCCTTAAGCAATTTAGCAAAATACACAGCCATTCAGCGTGTGTCCTTCCAAGGCCATAACACCCCGGCAGCGTCTGCAGATAGTCCGATGCAGTGGAAGACGTCAGTCCGGCTGGTTATCAATATGCAGGGCTGCCGCCTGCAGCACACTTCCAGAGATGGAGAGCGGCTCTCTCCTCGAGAATCAGGGTTGCTGTGAGAGTTTATCTCTACTCACGGAAGACAAGATAATAGAATCCCTATGAAACCTTCACTGCTGCTGTGTTTTTAAGTACCGAAAGCAGAACTTCACAGCACTGCAACAAGCTGTGCAGCTCCAATGCGTGCGAACAAGGAACACAGCTGAAGCGCTGTCACCTCCATGGAAACACCGTCAGGTGAGCTCTCTCACTGACCCCTCCAAGACAACTCCTCCTGGAAACAGCAATGGTTCAGGGATGTGTGCGCAGTAATGGATCTGTCCTCGGTGTCCTGTGTTTCTTTCTATCAAAGCTGATTGTTTTGAATCTGTTGGCCCATTCTAATTTGACTCATCACAAAGCACTGAAACTGTGTACAAGAGATGGTTTTAAGGCTATATATAGTGTCTCTCTCAAAAGATACTATAGGTATCTGGCTATAGATTTGAACACAAAACTGAAGAAATACCTTTCTAAACAACTATTTTGAATCTAGATCCTTAGGATAACATTATTATTATTATTATTATTATTATTATTATTATTATTATGCCTATCTTTTAGCCTTCCCCCACCCCCTCACCTCATGTTTTTAACCCAGGCCTTAAACCAAAATCGACTGGACAGTTAGCCCTGGCTTTATTAGCACCTGTCTCACAGACGCTCACCACTGTCCTTCAGCTTTTGCCATTTTGTTCCCATCTGGAAATGAAAGACACCGGAGGAAAAGGCTCGCTCTTTAATGGTGCTTAAGCGCTGGGCCAAGAACTTAAAGATGCTGGCTTTGATCCCAGCAACACACACTCCAAGTTCCGTGGTGCATGTCTGTAATCTCGGCATTCAGGAGACGGAGGCGGGGGAGCAAAGTTCCAAGTTGCCCTTAGACACACGGAAAGTGTGAGGCCAGCCTGGACGCATGGACCCTGCCTCAAGTATACATGCTGGGACGTTCACATCAGTTTTGTAGCGAAAGGCACATTCCCATCCTCTCAACCCAGCCTCAGCACTTTTTGTTCCTTTGACTCTGGTCTGGCTGTCCCAGTCCATCAACTCCTTCTACCCAGATGCAAGAGATGCGCTTGCCAAGGATGTGGGGCGACACTGACCCCGCAGTGCAGTGCTCAGGGTGACACTGGCCCGCAGTGCAGTGCTCAGGGTGACACTGACCCAGTGCACAGTGCAGTGCTCAGGGTGACACTGACCTGCAGTGCTCAGGGTGACACTGACCTGCAGTGCTCAGCAGCAGAATTTAAGTTGACCTGAAATTGGGACTGACAGGACACTGCTCCTCAGATTGACAGGGCTCACTGGGGAGACCCCAGCTGGTGTTTAGATGGTCTTTTTCTCTTTACAGAATGCAGTAGGAGACTATCGCTACATTACCAGACCATTACGACATCCATGTTAGAACTGTGAAATCCATGCCAATCACTGATAATCATCTATGCTGTGATCTTTAGAAAGAGTACTGTGTGCCTTCCACCACTTCAAATATTTCTCTTTTTCTGTGAAAACAAACTCGGTGATTTCTGCCAAATGGGTCTATTAGCCTACAGTTACCGAAACACTGACAAAGCTTTGGGTACTTTAGAACGACACGCCTGTGCTAATCCGAGGGCTTGGTGCCCATGTTAGCCTTGCATCTTGCTTGTATTTGAATGGCAAGAAGCAGTAAATCTAACACCATGGTTCCTTCTGTTGCAAGCTGAAGCTTTAAGGTTTTGAATTACCAAAGTCTGTCTTAAAAACGAAGGCAGCATTCATCTAGCTAGTGACTATGACAATGTTTTTATGTGCATAATGAATGTAGTGTCACTGCCGTGACTTGGTACTGATGCTGTGAGGCGTGTGACGCTAAAACAGTGCTTTTAAGCGAAGCACCCCACTGAAAACCAGAGTTCTGAGAGCAGGGCCTCCTGATTTAGGTCACACGGAAGCTGAGAGAGAAAATTTTGGCGGAGGGCATTCATTCTGATTCTTAAACTATGACTCCATGACCAAACTGAACAGTTTATCTGTCGTTGTCAAAGCCATGCTAAACATGGACAGCAACAGCGGTAGACGCGGTAGGCTTGCATGTTGTGGAAGTTTATTCTCAGTTACATATAAAATAATTGTTTTGTGCGCTGTCGTGCGAGGGGCTGCCTAGGTCTTGGCGTTTTGAGTTGTCTGCAGGTGTTGGATTTATGTGGGGGATGTTTGATTGCTCAGAGTCTGCATGTGTCACCAGTAGAACACCCGAGGAGTTCTGAATCAATAAAAACACGTGAGCTGAGACACTTAGGGTTCCACTGTCCAGAATGCCGCTGGCCAGGAGAGTGGTTCCCTCTGCTGAGGTCTGAAAGGGTTTGTGTAAGTGGGTTTTTCTTTTAAAGGGGGTGTGGCTGTTTTCTGCCTCGTAGGTCTGGGCTCTCAAAGGCTGCTGTTAACTTTTTTCACTGGTAACTTGACTCCATTCCACTGTTTCTGGCTGAAAGATTTCTAACTTGTAACTTTTTAAACCTCAGTTAGCTCAAAGGGTTAAGAAAAAAGAAAAGGGAAAGGGAAGGGGAGGGAAGGGAGGGGAGAGGAGGGGAGGAGAGGGGAGGAATCTGTCTAAGCCTGAAGAACTGAACTCTTAGTTGCTTTATCTCAGTAACGTTTTTCCTCCAGTTATCTCAGTAATCTCTGCTTCTTCTTTATTCTCTAGAACTCTCTGTTTTTATCTGAGCCTTGTTTCTGCCTGCTTTCCTGCCATCAGCTTTTGGAGTTCACTTTTCCTGATACCACCGAGTTAACTCTGATGCTCAATCTTCCCCTGTCTCTTTCCCAACTGCTTCCAACTGTCACTCTCTCTCTTGTATACTTCTTTCCCAGCTGTTCCCAGAAATCCAAGTGGCATGTAACCATAAGGGGGGAGGGGCTTTGCAGTCACAAAAAAGCTTCTTTGGCAAAGCGTTCCTTTACAGGTTTGCACCTATGAAAATGCCTCCATGTCTCTCTTGGTGAGCCCACACAGTGGCTAATAGCTACACTTACATATGCAACACACACACACACACACACACACACACACATACACACAGAATTTTGATGTCATCTGTGTCACTTTTCTGTATATTTATTTGATGTGATTGTTTTCAACATACTAAAAGAAAAGTTTACAAGTGTAAAATAAGGGCCAATGAAGCAGATACTATTAATTATTCCAATTTTAATTGATGGAGAACGTGGAGCATAGAGAGTTTAAGTAACTTTCCCAAAGTCACATAGCTACCGGGTAATATGTGAAGCCCACAAGCAAGGGCAGGGCTTTTCATCAAATGAAATGTAGGGCAGAAGCTCCATCTACAGTTCAAAAACAGAGGAAAACACAGCTGCTGTGTGGCTGGGGAACAAGGAGACGCTACCAGGATGAGAAGGCCATTCAGGCTGTGCATGTGTGGACAAGGACATGTATTTGCTCTGTCTGAGACAGGAAGGCTCCTGGGAAGAGAACCTTCAGAATGGAAGGGTCTTCTGGGGCAGGGGACCCAGGACGGCAGAAGATGGAGGCAGAGGGTGCTGCTGTGGGCAGTGTGGCCTGGAAACATCAAGAAGGCCCAGGAGTGAAGCTGCTCCCTCCCCCAGCCCACCCCATAATCCCTCCCTTCCCCTGCTTCAGCTAAAGTATAATCAGGAGCTTGAAGGAGCTGGGTCTACAGAGATCGGGACTAGAGAGCTAGACCTAGTCGATGAGCAATATTGACAAAACCAAGGACAGACAGTGTTTTGTCCATGTCGACATGGCAGGCCTGGCAGCAGGCTGGTGGTAAGACAAGGACTGAGAAGCCCGGCTCAGTGTTCTAAAAAGAAATGCATAAAAACCTACAGACAGAACTTGGTTCATCTGGTTGAACATGAGCAAAGCATTTAAATGGCTCATTAACATACTGTAACTTATGGACTTTAATAACAATGTGTCAGTATTGGCTCATGCATCGCACTAATGGAGGATGGTACCACCAGGGCAAGACAGTGAGGTAAGATACAGAAATTCTCTATAATTTACCTGCATTTTTTTTCTGGAAATCTAAAGCTACTCTTTTAAAAAATGCCTATTGCTTTTTTTTTTTTTAAGTTAGTTGCTATGGTCTGTTTGTAGCTTATGAAATAAAGTGATTTTTCAGTTTTCTGAGACCACATGTTTTGGGGTATAGTCCCTGATCCATGAGCTTGGGCTCTTCCCAGGCCAGCTGTGTAAATCAAGTAAACAGCACTCAGTTCAAACACACAGGAGGCTACGTTTGAAAGTTGATCAAAACTAGGAACTTCTCCCTCGAAAATCTATAAAGCTTAGAAAACAGGTCGGGTAGATGACTGATCCTTGGCCACAGGATCAGTCTATTGAGAGGCAAAGAAAAACGGGAAACTGTGTTAGCCAGCTTTCTTTTGCTGTGTCAAAATGCCTGGGGTAAGCAACATACAAGAAGAAAAGTTTATTTGGGCTCACGGTTTTGGAGGTTTTGGTCCACGTTTGCCAGCCTGTTGCTCCGGGTCTGTCTGGGGAGCAAAACACAATGCCAGCAGAGAGTGGTTGAGGAAAGTACCTCATGGTGGCTTGCAAGTAGAAAGAAGGAGGCTAAGTCCCCAGTGTAAACATGGAGGGCCCAGCCACAGCAACCTAACTTCCTTCTGTGAGGTCTCACCCACCTCATCAGGGTTCCCACTTCTCAGTGGCACCCACCCGGGGACCAAGCAACACATGAGCCCTCTGGGGACACGGTGACCAACTGAAGGCCTTCTGAAGCTGCCCTCCCACACGCCCTAGGCAGACCCAGAAGTAAACACCCTGAAGTCGTGAGGTGTGTAGTTAGCAATGCAGTTCATTTTTATTAGTTATAAATAAAGTACAAAAAAATCCACCCAAAGTGAATCTAAGCATTTACACAATTCCTAACGTCTCCGCCTGTTCATTGATGCACTATTGCTTTAATAGTCATAATAAATATTCTTCTAGCTTTCTGCTATAAAATAGTCTATGTAGCAAAATGTTGCACAGCACAACAGAACAGCAGGAGGGTTACAAAAAAGGACAATCAACGCTGGGGATAATCCTTTCACTCATGAGGGGCAACAAATGACCCCTTGGAGAGCCTGGTGCGGCCCTCTCCACAGTGGAGGGGGAGAAAAACCTCATCCCACGGAGTGGGGAGGCTCAAAGGGGGGCACAGCCAGCTGAAGCATAGGGCCTGTCCTACTCTGGCCCCACGCTGTAGCTTAGCGTGCCCACGCAGAGCCCTGCAGGGGGCAGTGTCTGCCAGGCCTGGCAGTGTGGTGATTGTGCTCCACCAGTGTGGTGGGTAGCTCCACAGACCATCTCCAGGAAAGAAAGGCCCCAGGGTAGAGGCAGAAGAGAAGCTGGACAGCAGCAAGCAAGAAGCCCCATCACAAGGATGAGGCTGAGGGACCATGCCTGGTCTAGCCACATAGGTAGGTGGTGTGGCAACCCAGGTCTTTATTTCCTCCTCTATGCCAGAACTAACCACACAAACCCATGGGACCTCCTGTGGAGGGTGGAGCTACCCACCAGGCAAAGGCAGTGATGTCAAGAGCCAAGGGGGGTGGGGGGGAGTGGGATGGGGAGTAGTTAGGGCAAGAGGGAAAGAGAAGGGTTAGCCTGCCAGGGTTCCAGTCCACCCACAGGCTTAACCCAGGGCCCACTTCCTCAAGGTCTCCTCACCATCAGTCTTGTATGGATTAATGAGGCTGGAGCCAAAACCCTCTAACTCCACGGCAGGCCCTCCTGTATGGAGTCTCTGTGGAACACAGGCAGGGTGGGGCGGGTGCTGGGGAGAAGGCATGATGCAATCTGTATCCCAAGTTCTTGTTGATAAATGAGGCTCCAGACAAGATAGGGGATGGGGAGAGCCCTAAACACCAGAGTCTGGTCTTCTATTCTAGCAGCTCATTCTCTCAGGCAATAAGACATGGAACTCTGCTCCATCTCAGAATGATCACCTGTATTTAAGAGGACCTGTGGATGGCTGCTTTGGGCAGATCTCTAAGGTTCTTAACTGTCTGCCTCCCTTCTCCATTTCTCTCTCTGCCTTCCCTCCATCCTTTCCTCTCTCATCTCTCCTGAGAAAATGAGAGCTCCCTTCTTGTGATCTCACCTGGGACTGTGTCATATTCCTTCTGAATCTGGGGACCCCAAGAGATCACCCTTCTTGTCTCCCTTTCTAGGAAGAGAAAACTGAGCCAGGGAGACCAAGGACCTGCTTGATCACAGGGAGCCTGTTGTGGGGCTGGTCTGAGAACCCACGCCTTCTGGCTCCCACATAATGAAACAGACTTGTCTTTTAGATGAACACGCTCACTGAGTCCGAAGGAGCCCAACTCTGGAACCTTAGTGAGGGGGAGCCCTGAACCTCCAGTGCCCTGAACCTGTCCTCAGGGGACGAAGGAAGAGTGGGCTTCCGAATGTAAGAAAGAGAGGGAAGACAGAAAGCAGGCTGGAGGTGGGAAAGAGGGTCGGGGGAGGGGGCCAAGGTGCCAAGTGAAAGGATTACCCCAGTCTGCTGACGAGTGCAAATTATATTTATATATGTGCTAAATACAGTCACTATATTGGAGCTTTTCACTAGATCACAGCATACAGAATCAAAGGTTTGCATTTCATATGGAATGTATCCAAAGAGGCCAGCACCACAGTGGGACAGCTTGCAATCACACACCCTGATAGTTTGGACGAAATAAAGTTCGCAGACTTTTATTTAAAATGGGTTTTTTTTTGTTCGTTTTGATTTCGCAGTTGTCATCGTACCAATGCATGCAAAGCATTCCACTCCCAGAAACGACGCCAAAATGAGGTAATAGGAGCAATAAAAAACATTAGTATCCTTTCTAAATAAATAAATTATAATTAAAAATGCAAAACAACTATAAAAATAATTAAATAAGAACCCACGATATCTACAAGTTAGTCATAAATTATGATTGTTAAATATAAGGCATTTAAACTCACAAAACCCTGTAAACTAGCAACGTGCCATGTTTTTTATTTTTTGTGTTTTTTTTTTTTCTTTTTTTGTTTTTCTATCAGCTGAAATCGCTCTAGCATTTGCTCTACGCGCGCGCAGGAGATGAGACACAAGGGGACCTGACAGACGTTGCTACAGCCCCACATGGGGAATGTTTGTCCCGCAGGCGGGGGGTCTTGGGGGCATTCTTCAGGAAAAAAAAAAAAAAAGTCTGGTGCTTTTTCTTCACCATTGAAAAAACTGTGCTTGTTTGTTAGGCATAAAGAGTTAATTAAGAATGCTTGCACGGAGGCTGGGGCCTTTGCAGAGAGGAGCTTGAGGCCTGTCACAGGTGGTGCGAGGGTGACCGGGGCCTGGGGGCCTGGCCAGGCGGAAGGATGTGCAGCCCCAGACGCCCTCTGCCTGTGCCCAGCTGGATTCGTGGCGTTGGCTTGATTGGTGTCCGAGGTGGACCTGCTGCGCCATGGCTGCGGTTAGGAGGCCCAGCTCGAACCCGGGGCCGCTGTCAAAGGCACTCACGCGTCTCAGCCAGAAAAGGGTCTGAGTCCCTTGAGTTGAGCAGGAGAGCTACATAAGTCTCTCTCCTGGAGATGGTGGATGCGAGATGCTGAGGCCTGGCCCTGCCTCGTCTCCACTCTTCTCGGGCTCCCTAATCTGCCCGGGGACCTCGAGGGAGCAGAGGCACTGGCTTTCCTCCACCCAATCAGCTGCTCCGAAATGGCAGCTGGCAGGGCTTCTACAGGCTGCCTCAGTCCCTGCTGTCCGGGCACAGGGACCCCAGGTAGGTGGGAAGGGGAGAGAGTGGCAGGATCAACCCCTTCTCTACCCGGTTCTAATGTTAGCCTGGGACATTCAAAGGGCTGCACACATGGGTGCAAGGAGAAACCATCCTACGCTCAGCCGCTGAAGCAGATATGCAGGTGCGATGTCTCCTGGGCAGCACCGCAGCACACAGCTCTACACCTCTAAGATGTGCTGATCTTAGGAAGAACCACAGGATGTATATTGGGAGAAACTCAGCGAGCATTCAGACCAACCTCCTTCTGTCACAGCTGAGGAAGCTGTGGCCTAGCATGCCAAGGGGAGGTTCCAGCATCGACCGGTTTGCCAGTGAAGAGCCAGGACTAGAATCTGGGACACTGGTTCCAGTTCCCTGGGACTTCCTAGGGCCCTTTCCCTGCCAGCCTTTCAGGACAGCCTCAAAGGAAAGAACAGAGAGTGAGCGACCTCAGAGAGCACTGACCTGCCTAGACCACCCGACTACCTCTGAGCCAGATCATCTTCTGATGTAATCTTGGTTTTCACACAGCCACTGAGGAGGAGCAGGAGAGAATTCACAAGTTCTTGTGGCTCCCTGACATTCTGACTCAAAGGATCTCTCCCCACTTGGTGGGCAGTGGGCCGTGGTCATCCAGCCTTCACACTGGAGCCATTGTTCACTGCTGTGACCAGAGCTGGACAAGGTTGCTCTCAACCATACTGACCTTCACTGCCAGACTATTTGTAAGCACTGTTGGATGTGAGCTGCTCCAGCTCCTCTCAGTCTCATAAGGCAAAGGCATCACCTTAGTGATCATCTTCCTCAACATTTGCCCCAGGAAGCACTCAACAGAGATTTTATGAAGACACCAGAAGATGGGCCCTGGGAGTAGCCTTTGTCTGGACAGTGGATAGGCAGCCATTCCTTAATGAGGGTTATCAGTTGTGCTAGAAGGCTCTCTCTCAAGTCCATTCAGCCTCTTTCTGTCATCTTGAGTCCTGATTCATCCTCGGCTTCCTGGAATTTCTTCATTTATCTGATCAGCATCCTATCCCGGCCTTATCGGCCCACGGATGGGCACTGAGATTGGCTAGGGTTTGAGGTCAGGGTAGATTCTGATAGCAGTGCAAATAAGGGGAGAGGAGGAGGGCTGGGGGCAAAGTAAGGTTACAGAATGCCAGGCGGCCTGGCGGTTTCTGCGTGTGGTTAAGAGCTATGCTTGGGTTAGAATTTGGCAGATTTCTCCCACCTCCAATCTTCTGTCCCTTCCGTCCATCTGACAATTATCGAGTGGTACAAAACGCACACTGCAACACCGTGTCACTTGGAACTTTCCATCTCCTTTTCCACTCCGGTCACGAAACCCTCAGAGGCTCCCGTGGGAGAGCAGAGAGCACAGAACAGGCTGGGTAGCGTTAATTCTCACATCCCGGCGAAATAGAAGGAATGAGGGAAGTGGGGACACACTGTTGTTTCTCCCTACTGCGAGGAGAAGGAAACTGAGGCACAGAGAAAGAAAAGGACTTTCCCAAGATCACCAAAGACTCAGAGGATCAAGAGGCTCAGGACACTCCCAGCCCTTACAGTCTCATAGCAAGGGCCATCTCCAAGGAACTGATGAGGCGGTGTCCTGGAGGAGCCTCAAGTTACTCCCAAGGTTATGGTCTTGACCTCAGCCCTGAGTGCTAGCTGAGAGCACTTCGCCCAAGGCCCAGTATATACCGCCTATGCTATTTCATCTGCATCATCTGGTTAATTTTTTTGCATAGGGAGGCAGTGGTTATATTGCCTCTTTATGGCAAGATGAGAGCTCAGGATAAAGTTAGGAACTGGAGTGAGCAGGGGGCTGCTGGCTCCCAGGAACGTGGGAGCAGCTGTAACTGGAGGCAGTGTCCTCCCTGGTTCAGTGTGGAACCTAGGAAAACAGTTGGGGCAAGCAATGGGCCCTAGGACTGGAAAGCCCGCCTTGGTATGGACTCCCTTCACCTGCTCCGGCTCTGCCCTCCTCACCTTGCCTGAAACCCTAGGAAACCCAGGGAGACCCCATCTGCTCCTTTTAAGCCCCACCCCCTCCTCAGATGCCCCTCCCACTCTCCGTGCACTGTAAACATGAGAAAAACAAAGCCCAAGGAAGAAACAAAACAACGAACGAGAACCCCCCTCCCGCCTCCCAACCTGGTGAAAAGTTATCACCCATTTTCACCATAAACAGGATTTGGCTTTTTTTCTTTTCACCTTTGATTCTTTTTTTTTTTTCTTTTTGCTCATCAAGACGGGAAGATTGGGGCTGTCGTTGGTTGGTTGGTTGGTTGGTTCGGTCAGGCACCAAAACAAGAAACTCAATGAGAAATATTTGGTGCAAGTTCAGTAATAGCGACATGTCCACCACAGATGACTAAGAGCACCACACACGACATTTTTCTTAAGCTAACATGCTCCGGCTGCCATCCACAGAATAGCTAGAGACCCCTACATGGTTTCTACGTGGTCAAGAGGTATATACACAATCCTTCAAAGGACAGGATTGAGGGGCCGATCACCAGCTAGAGCCCTCCAGATCACATCTAGTTCTCCACAGCTGGGCCCCCCCTTCCCGCCCCTGCTCTGGGCACGGCCAGCTCCCTCCTTCCTGCACAGCAAGGCGATGAGGCAGTCACCATTCCGGGTGGGTGGGTCCTCCCCTCCCACCCCTCAGACACCGATACCAGCTCCTCTTTCCACAAAGTGTGCTTGCAGGCTTCTCTACGTCAAATGGCTCAGAAGGCAAAGTTTGGCTGCAAGGGCTATGGCCGCGGGGAGGGGACCTGGTGAAGGAAACGGGGCATCCACTGGCTAGCTTGTCCCTCAGCTGTCGGCTCCCAGCTGTGTCTCAATGTCCACTCGGCAGATGGGGCATTTCTTGCTCATGGCGAGCCACTGGTCTACACACAGTTGGTGGAAGAGATGCATACAAGGTAGGCGTCTGGAAAAGAGGAGAGTCAGGTGACCAGCGGCAGGGGCAAGGGGATCAGGACCCCTGGGATCTTGATAAAGAAGGCCCTTGGAACCCAGACCCTGGAAGGGTCTGTGGCTGAGATGGGAACCCATGACTGGAAGTTAAGTCCCGAAGCCCCCTTCCATAAAGGCCTTAGCTTTGTCTTAGACCCACAGAAGCCGCTATCACCTTTGTTCATGTGACCACCTCTAGAATATTCCATACCCCACTTGACTAGTGCTACCATGAAACACTGGAGCACACTTGGCACCCTAAGGTGCATGCTAAGTAAATACCTCCTTCCTTGGGCATGCAGTATAGCGAGTGGTTACTAACACCCGTGAGAGGACGGGGAGGAACTCAAAGAAATGGCCTCTCACCTCACATCTTCTCCATCCTCCAGCATGGACAGACAAATTGTGCACTTCTCATCTGTGTCTGACTCCTCTCCTTCGTCTTTCTTGCCCTTGCTGTCCTGGGGTCTTCGCTGCGAGGAGAGAAAGAAGCACCCTACGAGTCAGTCTCCTTAAGTATTCGCCCCTCACATCCCCCTCTAGCTTCTGGAGAGAGAAGGCTACAGGCGAGTGAGGGAGAGTTCGCGGGCTCATTCTGGACTCTGTCAAGGGTCCTCGTCAATCTACGCTTCGCAAAACTACAGCCTATGAATCCCGCTTCCCCTGTCTCCTTCACGTCATCCACGCCCTCTCACACTCTGCCCAACATTATCCCCCTGGCCTCTAAGTCCAGAATTCATTCATTCATTCATTCATTCACACATTCCTTCATTTACTCTTTCCACTAATGGACGAATGTCCATCTATGCTCTCATTATTAGATAAACATTAAATTTCTCCACCATCATTGTAATTTGCATCACGTAGTCCTAACCTGTTTTCTACAATTGGGTTTCTTTCCCTTAAATGATAGCCAAGTATGAGATTAAACATCAGGTAACTACTGTGCATACTTCCTGAGATACACATTTCTGCTTATAATTCTATGTTAATTATTTGACTACAGTTAAGCACTTCGCAGAAAAATGTCAAGTGGGACATACGGCCAAGTCCACGGCATGTCATTGCTGCTTCATAACTATTCCAGGGACAGAGAAATCTAACTGCTGAATTCGATCAGCCCACCTCCCAGTCCCTGTCCCCACGCTGCAGAAGTCTGAGAGTAACTACAGAAAGGAAATTATCCATCCTGTCCCCTCTCGAGGCAAGCAAACCACAAAGTCATTTTGCAAAGAGACTCAGAGTCACAAGAGGAAGACCAGATAATAGCACTGGAGGCAGACCTGGATGTCAGGACTGTCTACCCTGGTTGGAAGCTCAGAAGTTCCCTAGTCTGATTTAGTCGGGGGGCGGGGGGATGCTCTGTCCTGGCTGGGACACACAAGGAAACCTGTCACCTCTGCTCTGGGGCTCCCTCCTGTGCCCACGTACCAGCTGCAAATGATACCAGGCTTCTGCAAAGTGCCTTTATCTAGAAAGCCAAGCTGCACCCACTGTCCTGTGTGTTTGCTGTGTGTGGATTTTGAGTATTAATCTGAGCATTAATTTTGAGTATTAATAGAGCCTGTTTAGGGTCGGCTGTGTTTGTGGAGGACTGGCTATGCTGGAAAAAAGAGTCCCAACAAAGGGACCCAACCTAACATGGTTGTTAGGCCCCAACCATGGGCCCAGCCTCAACCACTTTTCTCTCCATTTTGCATGATTTCCTTCTTGGGTCAGAATTTCAGTCCGGTGGTATCTTGTTTGGCTATTTCTAATCTTTATTTCTCTCTTTTCACGTCGTATTTCTTATTCTGTGTTTTGCACTGCTTGGGCCTTTCTTAATTTCAACTTTTTGCAGCATTTACTTAATACTCACTCTTCATTCACCTTCTCACTTCCTCAACATTTCTCTCTAACTTCGGTAATCTTGATTTTCTTTTTTTCTTTTCGAGACAGGGACTCACTGTGTAGAGACGTGGCTGCCTCTGCCTCCCCAGCGCTGGGATTAAAGGTGGCGCCACCGAGCCCAGCTTAGTAACCTTGATTTCTAATTTTATGCTTTGCTTTCATTCCTCGTCCTATTTCTTATTCCTTCCATATATTTCCATTTCTAATTTCCATAATTTATATTTTCATTATTAACTAAAATATGCTTTAGTTTTAGACTATTTTAGTTTCTTAAAAAAATTTAAATTGCTTTGACATTTGGATCCTAAAGTTTATGGAAGTTGTCTTACCTTTCATTCTTCCTGTTCTTTCTCTACCATACTTTCCTCTCGATCCTCCCTGGAGTTTTAAGCCTCCCATTTTTGCTCATGCCTTTTATCTCAGGGATTCAGCTCCCTAAGCTTAGATACACACGGTCCCCAGTTGGTGGCATTGTTTGGGATGGATTAAGAGGTGTGGCCTTATTGGATGAGGTATGTCGCTGGGGGCTGGCTTTAAGATTTCAGCAGACGTGTGCCATTCTTGGCGTGTGCTCTCTCTGCCTCCTGCTTTCGGATCAAGCAGTGAGCTCTCGGAGCTTCCTGCTGCCATGCCTTCGCTCCGGCACTGTGGACTCAACCCCCCTGACACCGTAAGCCCAATTAACACTTCTCTTTATAAGTTGCTCTGGTTATGGTGTTTTATCACAACAATAGAAAAGTAACGAATACAGAGGACGGACGTATTTGACGATTCGTGGTCTGTGATGCTAACGCCTGGCACATGGGCCAGAATTCACCTCTCGGAAAGGCAGCTCCCTGTTTGCCATTCCTGAACACCAGGTAGGTACAAGTCCTGTGTATGAACCGTCATCATCCCAAGGTGCCCTGCTGAAAAGAAGGAATGGGCCACAGTCCGAAGCCACACAGCTGTACTCGGGAGCACTAAAACCCAAAACCAGCTGTCAGACTTGAGCGGAGTGCTTTCAACTACTGCTATCTCGGGTCTCCTGAGAGCTGACAAAGGTCTCTGGGTGCACCATGATGAGTGTTGAACTGTCCTCAGTTTCCCTATGTTTATCAAGCTTTGAATTTCCTCTAGAAAGAGAACTTTTCAATTTATTTGCTTAATTTTGATGCAATATTAAACTTTTTTGGTACAGCAGTTCTAGATTAGATAAAAACTAAGCAAGAGAAGTATATTTCAACCCCCACCTATAGGGAGCAGAGGAAGCCCTGAGTGAGTGAAGTCCTTGGTGAGCGTGTATTTTGACATGTACACAACCACATCAAAGATGCCCAAGGCTCTGGCCCCGTGGGTCAATTGGCAAAGCTGTTACCCATATGGCCCAGGCTCAAGAGAAATGGAAAAGCATTTCTCAAGAGTCCAAACATGAGTGTTTTGCACACTTCACCAGTGTGTACAAAGACTAGCGACTTCAACTCTCTCCTTCTGATATTTACAGCCTGAGACTGCTGGCCTACAGAGACTTCCCACTGAGACCAGATGGCCCCTCCCCTGTACTATGTAACAGACAGGTTGCAGTGGTGATGTCAGAGAGCCCAGCCTGAACCCAGCTTCACTGTATGTGTGTCTGTTCTTCTTCCTTCCCTCACTGCCCTAGCCAGGGTTCTAGGGTCCAAGCCACGGGCAGGATGTGGCCCCACCCTCAGCCTCTGTCCATTATTAGCTGAAACCCCTTAGTTTCCACTAGTTAAGGTTTGGATCTGAAATGTTAAAGGTTTGACTGCACACTGATGCCTTTAAAAAGTGGCTGGACCCTCTGGACGCTGGTCTTATTGATCAATTAATCCACTGACGCACTCCTAATTTGATGGTATCATTAGGTGGTGGGAACTAGGAGGTAGGACTTAGTTGGGGAGCATTTGAGGGTGTTCCCTGGAAGGGTATTTCTACTTCCTAGCATCTTTGTACCCTGTCTGCTTCCTAACGACCAAGCCACGCCACAGGCCCAGAAACAAGAAACCACGGACAAACTTCTGGAACTCTGATTCAAATGAACCTGCCCTCATTAAAGTTGTTTTTCTCAGGGATTTTGTCAGAGTGATCAACAAATAAACTCAGAGATCCTCCTTGTGTTCTTGGTAAATGTGTGACGTCACCTCTTCACGATGCCACACGAAATTATCTTTGCTGTACTAAGAAATTCCTGGCACTCTGCCTAATCCTTCCTAGTCACTGGGTTTTGTTTTGTTTTTGTTTTTTTTAACTCTTTCTGTAGTATTGTTTTCCAGAATGTCATATAGATCAAAGCATATAGTTCACAGCCTTAGGGGCTGGGCTGTCTGTCTTATTTAACTTTTTAGTGTGTATCTGTGAGTCCTCGCAGCTCGATGGCTTATTTCTTTTTGCTGTAAAATAATGATCCAGTGTGGGTGTTTATTTGTTTACTTACTGGAGGACACATGGCCTCTTCCATGCCTTCATTTGTTTTAATTGAAATAATGTTTTAAAAGCTCAGATTTCTGGGTAATAACCCTACAGATTCTACTCCTAAAGTCAGTGAGCACAGCCCACAGTTCTGTAACTTTCAAATGTCCCCAGTAGAGCCCAATCCCACACAGTTTAGAGGCCTTTTTTGCCCATTTGTCCTTATACAATTGAACTGTGAATTATTTTCTAAGGCGAACATTAGCCTTGTGTGCAGTAGCCCCTTTCCCCACTGGACTGATCCCAACATTGATGCATCTGTATACCTGCACATGCCCAAACACACGGTGACCACTAGCCAATATCTGCACCCTCAGCCTTCCTCCCTTCTCTGTAAGAGGCTCCTATCCTCCCTCCTGACCACAGCTAACCTGGGCCAATGAGAAAATCCTGAGGAGCCTGCCCAGCTGGGGAGCATCTGATCGGTGCAAAGGCTTCTGGACAGGGATTGTGGCCCCTGGAGACCACCAGGCTGGTTCAAGCACAGGCTGACAGGTCCCGTCCCATGCCCTGACTGTGCAGCTCATCTACGCAGCCTCACCTTCTTGTACTTGTGGGGGAAGGTGAACCTCTCAATGGTGTTCTGTACGGCTCCTCGAGTCACGTTTCCCAATCTGTCCTCGAGTTGTAGCAGCTCCTGCCAAAGGGAAAGCACGGCCTCGTGTGCTCGACATGCACAGACACATGTAAACACACATGATGAGGATGAGCGAGTGGAAGATACATTCGGGAAGCAGTTGGCTGCCAGCAGGAAGCACTTTCCAGTGTGGAAAGACCCCAGTGTCTCTTCGAGCTCTTTTTCTCTCGCTTTCAATCCTGGGCTTCCCACCGCCCGCATCTACCCACCAGCGAGGACAGGCAGAGAGAATGGTGATGAACGGTAGCTCGACAACCCCGTCAGTGCCACACAGGGCAACGTACCTCGTAGCTCTCCCGCACAGCAGAGGTGTGTCTGCTGGGATTTAGTCCCTGGAGAGCAAGGAAGTGAAGCTGGGGGTAAGGGTAGTTTCGAATTTCATGGACAACCTGATAAGGAGAAAACAGTTTGGAGAGAGTGACCATCCCAGGCTTCTCCGGGGCCGCCAGGCAACTCCTCCTCCCACCACCACCAGCCAGCACGCTGCGACCTGTCCCTCCTGCTCCTGTGTTCTACCCTATTCATGAAGAGCCAAGCGTGTGCATAGCCACCGTAGGGAGGGATAACCATCCACACGGTAACGCTGACCTGGTTGAGCACCGGTTACACAGTAGTTGTGAGAACTTCTGCGACTAACTGGTTTAACCACCTCGCCTGATGGAAGCTGCGGGTACAACATAACCCCATTATACTGACAGGGTGAAGAAGGCATAAGTAGGTCTAATAGCCGGCTCATGTCACGCAAGCAAGTGACACAGCCAAGATGCAGACCCAGACACTCGGGTGGCAGGAGCCTCCTCTACTTTTCCCAAGAGCAACAGTACGACCAGGGGTCAGCCCCAGGGCCAAGGACAAGGAAGTCAGTAACCCAGGTAAGTAGTATTGCAATGCGGTGTCTCTAAATAAAGACAGATTCTTCACAAACCCATGATGAACAAAAGATTAATCTATTAAAGGCAGACTCTAGCTCCAAACTTGATCATCCCAGTCTTACTCAGGCCTCCTAACCCATGGTTGGGAGTCAAAGGGACCAGCTTCCATCAGGCTATCATTGCATGCACTGGGGCCCGTTATTTAACCTCTCCAGGCCTCAGTTTGTCAGTGTGAAAATGGACACAATGCCTGATTGTACAAGGATACTGACAAGAGGAAGCAAGATTAGTTATGCAAGGTGCTCATTATTGTGTCCGGTTTGTAGTAAGCGCCCAATAAGCAAGCCTTCCTTCTGTTATTCCAAAGACACAGTCAAATGCAAGTCACCGCATCTCAGAGCTGACAAGCACGCGGGGGCTGCTTGTCCAAGTCTCTTAGGATACAAATAAAGAGAGTAAGGAGCTGGTCGTCTAAACCGCAGTAACAAGGGTTGAGGAGGCAGAATTCTATTGGGGACAGCAACATGGAGTTGTCTAGAAATGTGACTTCCACTCTGTGTTTTGCTGCTTTGTTATGTCATTTGCAATGTCAAACCCGACCTGATCTTTCTAGCACATCTGGGGTTCTATAGCCCCAAGAGGACTGATCCTGAAGAAGGGGTGGCCTCCTCTTCAGGGAGACCTCAGGGGTCCCTCTAGGATCTCTTGTGACCCTTGCACCAGCCCTGTAAGACACAGAGCAGTGTCTATTTCCATCTCACAAAAGAGTCAAGTCAAGGGTGACCATAAAGGGGACAGTCCTTCCATCCTTCTGTCCATCCTTCCTTCCTTCTGTCCCATGTATATATAAGCAAGTGTGTGGGTGTGGGTGTGGGTGTGTATACACGTCCAAGCCAAAGCTCAACTTCAGCTGTTGTTGCTCAGGACCTGCTTTCCCTGTCTTGTGAGTCTGAGGCTCTCACCAGCACCAGGGGCTCACCAATGAGGCTCGCCAAAGAGCCTAGGGATCTATTTGCCTCCCCTCCCCCAGCTTGGTGTTATAAGCGCAAACCACCAAGCCTGGCTTCTCATGTGTGTGCTAGGAATCAACCTCAGTTGATTCTATAGCTTCTATAGCCAGCATTTGACTGAACCGTCAAACCCAGGACAGTCTTTCGTCAATGGACATTTCCCCAGAGACTGGAGGCCGCCATGCTGCCTCTTCTACTGGTTTTTGGACCAGTCTCTCATTTCTTTTTATCTTCCTCAAGCTGGAATGAGACCTGGGGCCCAGAGAGTGGAGGGAGCTGCTGGTGTGCGTGGGAGTGGGGACTCAGAGGAGCCTGGGCATCAGAGAGCCATGGTCTCGGGACTCAAAGGATCCTGGGCACCAGAAAGCCAAGGCCTCGGGACTCAGAGGACCCTGGGCACCAGAGAGCCATGGTTTCAGGACTCAAAGGACCCTGGGCACCAGAGAACTATGATCTCGGGAGTCAGAGGACCCCAGGCACCAGATAGCCTTGGTTTCGGGACTCAGAGGACCCTGGGCATCAGAGAGCATGGCCTCGGCTCACCGCTGTCTTGCAGTAGGCAGTCTTGCAGTAGGCAGTGAGGACGCTCATACCCGCTCAGGACTCTGTCACTCACCATCTGTGTGGAGGAGGAGTTTCTGGGGAAGTGGTGCATTCGAGGAGTTGCTAGGTAATGCTGATAGTGCTGGGGGATGGGCCGCACCTGGAACTGGGCAGGACTCAAGCCGGCGTCCACACTGAGATCCCTGTGGGGGACACAGCCTCATGAACTACAGGTTGTGGGGCAGGGGCAGCAGGTTTCAGAAGTGGCCTCACACAACACCATAACACATAACTGCCAACTCTGCCCTTCTGATCGGGAGAAAATGGTATTAACAACTCTTCCAATGAGCTGCTCATCCCCAACAAGCCCAACAAACCTCCATGTCCCCCCTCAACCCACATCTCCGACCGTTTCATGAGAGTCACCCAGAGCGGCCCAGACCCACAAGTGTTTTCAAGAACTTCCTAACACCCCCTTTCCAGAGGAGGCCAAATGGCGCAAGTCGGGGATACAGAGCTAAGGACGCCGTGGCCAGGCTGAGGATGGGCAGTGGCCGTATTTTCACATAAAACCACAGGCGAGGGACCCTCTATTGCTCGTCCTATAGGCTAACCCTAGCCCACTGGTCACGTTCCTGAAAGCTTAGGAAAACCCACTTCATTTAAACATGAGTTTCCCTAACACATTTCCAAATTTGAGGGAAACTAGAAACCCACAGTCTCAAAATGGTCAAGTTTCAACAGAGCAACACAAAGAAAAGTATCTCAAAGCACATAATAACAAGAATCTTTAAAAATTAATAACGATGAAAGTTTAAAACCAACCCGAGATGAAAGAAAAAGGTCCCGCAGACAGAGGGTGGGTGTGGATTCTCACGACTTCCCATTTAAATGAAGCAGCTGGGGGGAAGGAGATGGTATCCTAAGAAAAAATGCACTGAGCAATAAGTCTGCATGCAGCAAAAATGGTTTTCAAATGCAGGAGAAGTAAGGCTTTCTCAGCTGAGCAAGGTCTGAGAGGAGGTAATGCCAATGGGCCAGCACTTCAAGAAACAGTAAATAAGGATCTGCAGATACAGGAAAATTATGCCAGGTAAAAACCAGGATCCACACAAAGGAACAAAGGGAAATTGGTAGCTAATGAGAAATGGTGGCTGATTTCGAGTCTGTGGAGACAATGCACACGGAGAAACTGGAACATTCTGTTGTAACCAGAAGCAGGAACACCAGGGCCATGGCGAAAGGAATCATCCAGAAGAAGCTTCCACCAGCCAGGTGTGGAAAATGTGTGGGTCAGTAACCATAACTACAAAAAGATACTGAAGCCGTGAAATACATTTAAATGTGGGCAGAGATGATGCTAGGCAAAACCATCCTCTTGAAGGGTCCCCGGGAGCCAGCCACACACCTGGAAGACTAGTAAATAAAAGAAAGACCCAAGCATCTGTCTCACCGTCCCCTGACTAAGGTACTTCAGAGTAGCCAAATAGTTGATGAGGGTCATTCCTCATAGTGAAGATTCCCAGCAAGTAAATGAATAAAGAATTATGAAATCACCTGTCACCATTTTGCATTCTGCAAAGAAATAAAAGACCTGATCATCAATTGCTGCCAACATCACAAAAGGGCAGACAACCAGACAGTGTACTTTATGGTAAAATAACACGGTGGTAACTCCAAAGTATTTCTGTTAAGAAATGAGAGAGGAGGGGAAAGAGAGAAGGAGAGGGAGGGAGGGAGAAGAGCAAACTGGGGACCTTTTTATGGTTTAAGACAGGGTCTTACTCTGTAGCCCAGGCCAAAAGCAAACTCCCAATCCTCCCGCCTCAGCCTCCAATTCCTCATTACAGGAATGAGCTGCCATTGTTCCACGTTTGAGGAACATATGGAGTGACATCATCAGAGTGTAATAGCAAAATCTAGATAAGGGGAACTCTACAGGGAGAGCAGTCTAGTTTCTTCAATGAACCCACACACACACAGGAGAGAAGAGGAGAGGGAGTAAGAGAGACAAACAGAGAGACAGAGATTAAAGGCATTTCTGTTTTAAAGTAGCAGAGATTGCACTGGTGAACTGGACAGAATATACATAATATCTGCTTCCAGATACTGTATGAACACAGTGCAAAACTGCGAGATAAGCCTACTACGTCACTGGCTTTGCCCAAGAAGGTGAATCCAAACCAGAGGCGCGGATTGGTCCGTAAGCAGAGATTGGTGTTCTGTTTGAGTTGAGGACTCGCTCACTGATTGCAGGGGACCTGGGGTCTCTGACATTTGTGGGGCAGTGTTCTGAAGAGGAGAAAGCTGCATCAATGAGAGCTCCAGAAGTCTGCAGTGGCCCCTGAGTCTTTGTTGGAGTAAGTTCTATGTGTTGGGGTACGGGGTGACATCCCACAGATTGAGCAAGAGGCACCCATGGAATTAGTGAGCAGTTCTCAGCATTTAGACAGGCCAAGACACTAAATTTGAGAACGAGGCTTCCTGTTGATCACTAAGGACATTCAGTAGACTCCAGAACCTTCATTTAAAGCTGGTGTCTGAGCTTCATCAGGGCAGATGTAGAGTACTTGCTGATTTAGGGATTTTTGAGGTCTGCCATAATCGGACCTAAAAAGCCTCTAAAGGCTCCCGCAGATCCGAAAGTGCTGCTTACCAGAACAAAGCCCAAGACTCCCTAAATGATCAGAGCAAATCTAGTTACTCAACAGTCGACACCTCACATTGTTCAGTAGGAAACAGCGGTCATGATACAGAGGACAATTCAGTAGGGGAAGGTCAGACCACAGAAATGCCCCATCACGGAAGTGACACTGACGGTGGAGTTAGA
This sequence comes from Cricetomys ansorgei, assembly GCA_026225945.1. Classification (NCBI taxonomy): domain Eukaryota; kingdom Metazoa; phylum Chordata; class Mammalia; order Rodentia; family Nesomyidae; genus Cricetomys; species Cricetomys ansorgei. The sequence goes on along the minus strand of JAMJFZ010000236.1, from coordinate 950,509 downwards.
AAACAAAGAATCCAGATAACTCCTGTAGCCACGCTCAAGTGCTTGGACGGAAACACACGCAGAGGAAAGAGGTTTTAGAAAGTAACACGAACAGCTTCTTGAGATGAAAACCTGAGTGTCTGAAATGAGAACTTCACTGAGCCAGCAACAGGTTAGGAGCAGTGATTTAAACACACGCAGCAACAAAGTAATCTAAATAAAGCGTGCAGTCAAAGAGGAGGAAAAAGTTAAACCTTATTGACAATGCTGACTGAACAGCCTTATGGGTAAACAAAGATTGCCCTCTCCAAAGGGCCAGAGGAAGATAAAAGAAAGCAACCCAGTTAGGAAAATTGCAGGAAGGTTTCCAAGTCTGCTGAAAAGCAAAAAGCCACAGATTCAAAACCCTCAACATATTTCAGGCAGAACTACAAAAAGATAATCAACCCAAGATACATAAATTCTAAAAAAAAAAAAAAAAAAAAAAACTAATAAATATAAAATTCTAAAACCAGCCCAAGGAAACAAAAGATCCATGAACAGAGATAAGAATTTCAAATTTCCTACTAGGCACAAAGCAAACCAGAAAACAATGGAAAGACATCCTTAAAGAAAAAAAATACTGTCAACACAGAAACTTGTACCCAGAACGAGGTGAAATAAGACTCTCTCTCTCTCTCTCTCTCTCTCTCTCTCTCTCTCTCTCTCCCCAACTCACAGAGATCTGCCTGCCTCTACCTCCCGAGTGCTGGGATGAAATAAGACATTTCAACCAAAACTGAGAGCGGCAGCTGGCCAGCACAACAAGAAATACTAAGAAAGTACTACAGACGGAAGAAAACCGAAGATAGAAACTTAGATCGATACAGAGGAATAAAAAATTATGGTGATGTGGATTATATAAGAAATCTAAAAGGTCCTTTTATTTCATTAATCTCTTTCTTTGAGACCTGACTGTTCAAAAGCAGACACTAGCAAACGTTTTCCATGCAGAATCACATAGTGAATGTTTTAAGCTTCAAGAGCCATACATGTTCAACTTCTCCTATTCAAAAGTAGCCACAAACCATTTGTAAACAAATAGGAAGGGCTATGTTCTAACGTACTTTATTTTTTTAAAAAAAGGATTAGGCCAGATTTGACTGATAGTCCATAGTTGCCGGGCTACTGGTTCAAAGCAAAAACTGTAGCGATGTACTGTGGCAGCATATGCACATATGGATGTGCGCACGTATGGTCACCCATAGAAGGAATATCAAAAAATATGAGTGGGAAAATCTAAGTATCCGGTTATTAGTATATGGTTCCATTCCTCACAAAGTTATATCATCTATTTAGGGTAGAGTGATAATGCCCATATTTGTAAACTAAGTTCATTAATAAACAAAATAGTGACACAACTGTGAACCTAGCGTTTATCCCTAACGTTCAGCAATCCAGAATAAAGCACACAATAGACAAAAAAGATAAGGCAAGCGGAAAAAAAAGGGCAAGACAGTAAATGCGGTTCGAACTATACGGGTAATTGTACTAAATATAAACGTTCTATATATTCCTGTTAACATACACAGATTTTCATCTGGAAAACAACAGCCAACTATTTGCTACTTTAGAGACAAAGACATAAAAAAGAAGTAGAAGGTGGCTGGGCATAGTGACACATGCCTTTAATCCCAGCACTCAGGAGGCAGAGGCAGGCCGGTTTCTGTGAGTTTGAGGGCTACCTAGAAAGTTCCAGGCCAGTCAAGGCTGTATAACAAAAGAAAAGAAAAAGGAGGAAAAAGCAGGCACCACCGGAAGAAAGTTAGAATGGCTACGCTAGAATCAGACAACCACAGACAGAGAAACGTGACTGTGGTCAATTCATTCTGAAGTTACAACTACATAAGTTTCTTAATATATGAGAAATACATATCCTGATATTTATAAGTCAAAGTAAATGAAGCAAAAACTGACAGAACTCAAACAAACAAGTAGGGGATGGAAAGATGTTTCAGTGGTTAAGAACTGAACACTTGCTGCTCTTAGAGGACCCAGGTTCAGTTTCCAGCACCCATACAGCAGCTAATTAACTATCTGACACTCCAGTTCTAGGGGAATCTGATGCCCTCTTCTGGCTGCCACGGGCACTGCACACACATGATATACTTAACATGCAGGCAAAATACACACATAAAGTAAAACCATCTTAAAAACAAACAAATACATAATTAGAGTTGTAGACTTCAGCCTCCCTCCCCCATAATTCACAGAACAAGCCAAAAAATTAATTACAATGAAAAGTAGAAGAATTGTCAGTCCTTAAAGAGAAATTTTATATCCTTATGCTTGAAAAGATACGCCATGACCTCAAGGTCCACTTTAAGAAGCCACAAAGAAGAAATGGGAGGAGGAAGAAGAGAAGAAGACAATAAGAAATATCCTTCCTGGGCCCAGGCTCACCTACCAGGGATGCAAGTTCAGACATTTTTTTTTCAGTTTTTGAGATTATAGCATTATTACATTTCTCCCTTCCTTTTCCTCCCTCTAAACCCTCTTCACTCAAAAAGCCTTCAAATTCACACTTTCACTAGTATCTATTGCACTAATTTACTAGATTTTACTAGACCAGAATAATCCCCAACAACAATCTATAAACATTTGTCCTTATACCCACAGATCTGGGTCGTCTTCACCCCTCGCTAAAGAAACTTCTCTTTGCAACAGATGGCAACCACTGCGGGAAACAGCAACCAACCAAAATGCAGAGTTGTGGAGCCCAGTCCCAATGGATACAACTACAAAACCAGACTCTTGATGAGTCTGGATCTGACTTGTTCCTGGAGACGTCATTTCTGATGTACTTTCTCCTGTTGCCACCATCTTGTGACAGCTCAAGTTTGGGGTTCACAGAATTAACCCAGAGATGTGTTTTTGCTTACGGCCAGTGTCTCACATACATGATTCATTTCCTTTGTGTACAGCCATCAAGCTCAAGTTTGCTTCCCAGTGTAAATTTTTGTAAAACATGGTGTGGTCTGGTTGCTTGAAGAGTCTTAAAAAATCTCAAACTACCAGCATCATCTTTGGGTGATTCTAGACTCTGGGGAGCTCTGAAGTTGGTAGAAACAGGGTTGTCTGTGAGAAAGAACAGCAGGAGGCCCTCACGATCCATCGTGCTTTACCCATAAACCCCAGGTACCTGGAGAACTGTCTGTAGGTGGAGCTGGACCCAGTCCATCCTGGAGTCAGAATTGGAACTGAGAAACTAGAGCTAGCTGAGTCAGAGTAGACCCACGACAAGGATGGAGACTTTGGGCTGTGGCTCAAGTTCAGGGTCAGGGTTAGGCATGGGTAGAAAAGAGGGATATTTGAGATTTATCTCCCAGGCCCTGATACTCCCACTCTTTCTTAGGCCAGGACGTCCACTTGGACAACTGATTAGGAAGAGTACGACATCCCAAAGTGAGACCGGGACAGCCGTATTCATGGGTCTGAATCCAACACCCAGAATGACCCAGTGCAGAATCTAATGGCTTCTGACGGACTGAAGGGACGGGCAGGATGGGTGGCAGCTTGTGCAGACAACCCCTTCCCTCCCAGAAGCTCCTGCAGAGGTTAGAGGAGCTTCTCCCACAATGCATTTCCTATCATCTAATGACCAGGCTGTCTCCTGGCAGATAGGCCTGCTCAAAGGAGAGGATGGGAATACAATTAGCATGAATGATTGGGGGGCGGGGACATAAACAACAACAAAAGAACCCTTCTCACAACTGGGCCCACCCTCGCGGAAGCAGAGCTCATTACAAGGAGAATCTGTTGCCCCAGTGGGGACAGGACAGGCAGAACGGGCCCAGAAGTGGATCCGCATGGGACTGTGGGATGTGTACCGGCCTCCCACACCCTGCTTCCTCCTGTTTCTCGGGACCCCTGGGAATGCAGAGAGGTTCAAACGAGAGAGACGATGAGGTTTGGGTGAATGAGATGGGTAGGACTGACACACTCATTGTTCCTGACTCCCCCGACACCTGTACTGTCCCACAGACCTTGCTGGACCCAGTGCTTGTGTTCGAATCGCTCAGCTGTATTCAAGGGCTCTGGATGCTCCGTGTGTGCTGAATGGAATCAAATTGAATTGACTTGACTGCTGAGGGACAGAATTTAATCCAGACTGCAATTAAATCTTGCTAATTTGAATTTGCTAATTAGGAAAAAGCTGGGCTGAAGTTGGCAGCAGTGTGATCCGTCTTTTAAGAGGTAGTTCAGTTTAACAGGGAGTACCTGAGAATGTGCAGAGGGTGGGAGGCAACAGGATGTGCTTCCAACACTCGTTCTGATACCCGGAAGCACGGGGAGCAGTTAGCCAACCAGAACTTCGCTGCCAGCCATTCCCAGTGACCGTGGAAGGGGCTCCCCAAACCACCCAATGTGTAGAAGACACTGGCATGTCAGCTTTTAAAAATAGACCCTCTTTTTCCATTAAAGAATATTTCTCTTTCTCTCTCTCCCCTCTCCCCCCTCTCTCCCCCTCATTCTTTATCTAAAAGTTGCAAGAAAAATATAAAGAATTCCAGGGTCCACTTCACCTACATTCCCCTCAAAGTCACCTTACAGCCTACCTATTTGTTTTCCTCTGGGTGTCTCTTTAAGTGCACATACATATGCGTGCACACATAAGTGTATGTAGAAGGGCACATGTATGTAACCATGCAAACCCGTCTTTAGAGTGAGACATCATTACTGGGGCTGCATGCCACTATCCTCTGAACAAAGCTTTGGCTTCTTCCTGAGATCAGCTGTGCCTGCTTGCACACATCTGTCAGGATAGGGCCTGTGGACTGTTGACATCCCATCAGTAGTAGGGACAGGGAAGATCATTGAGCTGCCCAGGGCAGCGGCTTTGGGGTCACCCAAGCTTCTGAAAACATCATCTCACCTCTGCTCTATAAGGAAGCCCAGTGAACTCATTGGTTCTCAAAGGTTAATGTTGGTGAAATCAAACTAGATTTGTCATCCAGACCTTGACAGAAGTGGGTAGACACTGCTCTTGTTTTCCCCGGGAAAGGAATTTTAGCAACAAGTATCCAGAAATCCACTGCAGGTACAATGAACCTATAAATATTCAGTGAACTAACTGCACGTCTTTCTAATATCTGAGGGGTCAGGTCTGACCCTAGTTAAGACCAGCCCCGTCTGGGGCTACAGCTGGAGAGGTGAACGGCCTGCAAAGTTCCCAAAGAGCAGGTGATGGGGAAACTTCCCAGAGCCACCTATCTCTAAGACACATCAACATCCTCCGTCTTTCTCCTTAGCTCCTATCCACGGTCCTTACCTGACCTCTAGCCTCAGTCCAAGTCCCACTCCCTGCACTGCTTTTCTGATATGCTCTATCATTTCTCTGTGGACTCTTCCAGAAGCCTCCCTGACATCCTAGTGCCTCTGAACTCTCCTCCCAAGCTGAGTCTACTGGCTTATAGTTCTGCTGAACCAGGGAAACACTTTACATCCTGTACCCTTCTTTCTGGCAGGACTGTGAATGCTGAGCTCCAGACTTGGACAAGACAGTGTCTAGTTACATGGAGCCAATTCCTGGAACCAGGCCCTGTAGGTGACTGAAGCAGACGCCAAGGCTGAGCACACTGAGGACTCATCTGCATCATTCAAAAGTGATACAAAACCGGAACTCCATGCATCCGGTGAGATCTCCCTCCCGTGTTCCCATGCTCCCGTGCTCCCCAACATCTGGAGACTCACCAGTCAGTGCCCTCAGCCAGATAGCGGGGCTGAGGTGTCTGCAGTTGGTGGCCAAAGTCAAAGCTGGGGTGGAGGCGGTGCGGGTGGACAGACACTCGATCCTGACTCCGCCTGTACAGAAAGAAAAAAGGGCCATTGTGTTAGGGGCTGCCTGGGCCAGCCAAGCTCCCAGGAGCTCTGAGTGACATTCCTTCTACCGAGGATACCCCACACTGTTGTCCCCTAAAGAAACTAGAGTTCCCAAATACCAAGGAATTTCCCAGGTGAGCAGACACTGGTCCCAGATTCCACTCACCCTCTCCCAACACTCTCTTCTTTCCACCACACTCTTCCTAGCTTTCAAGGTCCAGATCAGAGTTCAGCTTCTCCAGGAAGGCCTCCCTGAACACACCAAATTATGACAGCCTCTCTCCATGACTTCCCACAATGCTATCGTGCTGGCCCAGCCACTCCAGCCCGCTAGTGACCAATGCCCACGAACCTATCCTGTCACCGAGCCCAGCAGTTGTCAAGTTCTCCCAAGCACCCTGAGAAGTCCCTGAAGCTCTTTTCAGGAAGCTCGGGGACGGAAACTATTTTCCTTCTCATCCTTTACTCTCCTGCAGGCAAACAGTGGAACTTTCCAGAGACTTTGTGACATAGGACACTTCAACACCTTCAAGATACAGAAGTGGATCTGAGGGCACAGAGAAGTTCTGTCAAGCTGTGTCACAGAGACCTACAAGTACATTTTAAGTGGTTCTTCTCACTAAATTGATACATAGTCATTTTTCCCAAGAATATTTTACAGCCCTGGGAACCCACAGGCCACTCTGGCCAGGGAAGCAGGTAGGCTGACTCCCTCCTCTCTCCAGATCCAATGCCCCAGTCCCATGCCCGGCTGTGTTGTAGACTATCTGCTGTGGCCTCTCCTCATGCTCTGTCCCATTCCCAGTGGATTAACTGGATCCTGGTGAAATACCCTGCTCTCCACCTTCCTGTGCACCCCTTGGCACCTCCTCCTAGCCCGTCCCCATTTCTAAGTATCATCTCCCAATACCCAGGAACACATTTTACCTGGAACCCTCAGTGGCCACAGCAATCAGAATCCCAGAAGAATCTCCTACTGGGCACACACAGCCACCACACTCTCCCAAGAACCAGAGAGGGAACAGAAACCAAGAAACAAAAAAACCACTCAACAGATATCAGACCAGATATCGGCACCTAGAATTGCAATCTTCCCAAACCCAGATGCCTAGACACCAGTGTGAAAATGCAATCAACAACCTCCAGGGCAGTATGTCTCCACTAGAGCCCAGCATCCCTACCATGGCAGGCCCTGAGTATTCTAACATGGCTGAAGCACAAGAAGAAAGCCTTAAAATGGCCTTTATGAACACGATAGAGGTCCTTGAAGAGGAAATGACTAAGTCCCTTAAAGACACCTATGAAAACACAAACAGTAGAAGGAAAAAAATTGAACTGTCCAAGACCAGAAAGTGGAAGTAATCGGTAAAGAAGACCTAAACTGAGGGAAACTGGAAATGAGTAATTTAAGCTCTCGAACAGGAACCTCAGAGGCAAGCTTCATCAACAGAATACAAGAGATGGAAGAGAGATTCTTGGGCATTGAAGACACAATAGAAGAAATGAATACTTCAGTCAAAGAAAATGTTACATCTAGAAAAAATTCTGGCACAAAACAACCAGAAAATCTGGGACACTATGAAAAGACCAAATATAAGAATAATAGGAATAGAGGAAAGAGAAAAAACCAAGTCAAAGGCACAGAAAATACTTTCAACAAAATCATAGAAGAAAATTTCCCTAATCTAAAGAACGAGATATCCATTAAGGTACAAGAAACATCCAGAACACCAAAGAGACTGGACCAGAAAAGAAAGCCCCCTCAGCACATAATAATCAAATCACTAAACATACAGAACAAAGAAAATTAAAAGCTGCAAGGCAAAAAGACCAAGTAACATATAAAGGTAGACTTTAAAGAATTACACCTGATTTCTCAATGGAGACTCAAAGCCAGAGGGCCTGGACAGATGTGCTGCAGACTCTAAGAGACCACAGATGCCAGCCCAGACGACTGTACCCAGCAAAGCTTTCAATCACCATAGATGGAGTAATAAGACATTCCATGATAAAACCAAATTTAAGCAATATCTATATACAAATCCAGCCTTACAGAGGGTGCTAAAAAGAAAACTCTAACCTAAAGATGTTACTCATACCCAAGTAAACACAAGGAATAAATAATCCCAGACCAGTAAATTAAAAGAGGGGAAATACACACTCAAACACGCACACACCACCAACAGCAACACAACATCTGTCATAATAGCCTCAAAAATATAAAATATCTTGGGGTAACTCTAACCAAGCTTGTGTGATTAAAACAACAACAACTTTAAGACACTGAAGCAGGAAGTTGAAGGCGAGATCAGGAGATGGAAAGATCTCCCAGGGTTATGGGTCAGTAGGATTAATATAGCAAAAATGACCATCCTACCAAAAGCAATCTACAGATTTGAAATTCCAGCATAGATCTTGAAAGGACAATTTTCAGCTTCGTATAGAAACACACACACACACACACACACACACACACACACACACCAGAATAGCTAAAAAAAATTCTGAAAAATAAAAGAACTGTGGGAGGTTTCACTATCCCGATTTCATGTTGAACTACAGAGCTATGGTAATAAAAATAATAAAAATTGAATGGTATTTGCATAAAACAAACACATTGATTAATGGAATTGAATTGAAGACCCAGAAATAAATCCACACATCTATCGACACCTGATTTTTTAAATAAAGAAACCAGAAATACACACTGGAAAAAAAGACAGCACCTTCAACAAATGGGGCTGGTCACTCTGGAAGTCTGTTTGTAGAAGAATGCAAACAGATCTATACCCATCACCCTGCACAAAACTCAGTTCTAAGAGGATCAAGGACCTCAAAATAAAACTGGATACACTGAACCTGGTAGAAGAGAAAGTGGGGAATAGCCTTGAGCTTATTGACACAGGAAAAGACTTTCCGAACAGCATTACCACAGCCACTAAGATCAACAATTAATAAATGGGACCTCGTGAAACTGAAAAGCTTCTGTACAGCCAATGACAAAGAGGCAGCCTGTAGAATGGGGAAAAAAATATTTCTCAACTGCACATCCCATAGAGGGTTAGTATCCAAAATATATAAAGAACTCAAAAAACTAGATATCAAGAAAACAAATAACCCAATTAAAAATGGGGTACAGATCTAAACAGAGAATTCTTTGGAAAAAGGAAACTCAAGTGGCTGAGAAACACTTAATGTCCTTAGCCATCAGGGAAATGCAAATCAAAGCTACTTTGAGAGTCCATCTTACACCTGTCGGAATGGCTACCATCAACAAAACTAGTGACAGCGCACGCTGGCGAGGATGCGGAGCCAGGGGAACACGCCTCCATCGCTGGCGAGAGTGCAAACTCATACAGCCACTATGGCGGTCAGTGTGGTGGTTCCTCAGGAAGCTGGAAAATGATCTACCTCAAGATTCAGCTATACCACTCTTGGGGGTATACCCAAGGACTCTCCTACCTCAGAGACACCTGCTCAACCATATTTCTTGCTGCTCTGTTCATAACAGCCAGAGATTGGAATCAACCTAGATGTCCCTCAGCAGAAGAACGGATAAGGAAAATGTTGGTCCGTTTACACAGTGAAGTAGTGCTCAGCCATTAAAGAACTGAAGTCATGAAATTTGCAGGTAAATGAATGGAAATAGAAAAAAATCATCCTGGGTGAGGTATACCAGACTCAGAAAGACAAATATGGTATGCATTCGCTTATGTGTGGATATTTGCTGTTAAGTCAATGATAGCCAAGCTGCAATCCATAGAACCACAGAGGTTAGGGATACAGTAAGGGATGGGGGGAGGGGCAGATAGAGCTCATCACGAAAGGTAAGTAGAACAGATAGCTATGAATAGATGGGGGGTGATGGAACTGAGGATCAAGTGGAGGGAGGAGAAGGTGATGGGGGAGGGAGTACCAGGAGAGACAGCTAACATTAAGGTTCATTTGAGGAGTAGTATGGACACCTAATGCAGTAAAAGCTTCCTAAAATATGTGAAGGCAATCTAAATGAAACTGCCAAATAATGGGGGAGACAGACCCTCCCCCCGCTAGACATCTCTCGTCGCCAAATGAAGCTTCCAGTACCAGAACTAAGTTACACATAATTGAGTTGTTGACTAAAAGAGCCCCATGAGAATCCCCAAACAACCTAGGCTGCTGCCGAGACTATAAATTGCTCTCTACAAACTGACAAGAAGGCCCCATTGTGACACTACACGGCCCATTGTACATGGAGAAGTCGGGCTGGTGACTACATAGAGCCTTCACACCATATCCTAGTGTTTTGGGTACAGGAAGGTTCTCAGCACTTTACCAAAAATGAAAAGTAAACACCAACCCATCCACAAACCCTCTCTCTGATCTACAGTGGTGTCCTGCCTGAACAATATGCTAGGCCAGAGGTGACACAAAGCTTGTGGGCATGACCAACCAACATCTGATTTGTCTTAAGGCCCACTCCAAAAGATGGAACCCATACCCAACATTGCTTGGGGTGACCAAGAACGTGACACTAGATAGCCCCGGGACCTAGGGTAAACTCAAGTGCTACTGTTCTAAAATAAAAGCAATAAAATGATTCCTAACGATATTCTGCTATATTAGAGATCAGTACTTTGTTCAGCCATCATCAATGAAGCTTCCTCCTACAGCAAATAGGAACAAACACAGAGACCTGAAGCCAAGTATTACATACACACACACACACACACACACACACACACACACACACACACACACACACGGGATGGGGGGCTTGGAACACACCAGTTCTAAATGGAATGTCTTTGTCAAATCCCTCTCCTCAGAGCTCTGAGGACACCAGGAGAACAAAGCCCTCTAAATCAACAGGAACAAAGCTCAGAAGAACTCAGAGACTGAGGCAGCCCACACAGCACTGCACTGGTCTGAGCAGTCCTCTGAGTGTATATTATGGCTTCCAACCTAAAGTTTTTATGGGATTCCTGAGTGTGCAAACCAATGGGTCTCTGATTCTTGTGCATTTTGGGGAGTTGGGGGGAGCTCTTTTCCTGCTGTTGGTTTGTTTCTGTTCAATTCTGTTACTTTTTGTTTTATCTTATTGCATTTTATTTTATTATTGTCCCTTAAAAGCCTGCTCTTTTCTAATGAGAGATAGAAAGGAGAGAACTCCAATGCGGGGAGGGGGGAGGAACGGGGAGGAGTAGAGGGAGGGAGACCATAATCAGAATATATTACATGGGAAAAAAATCTATTTTCAATAAAAGGGAAAGAATTAAAAATCAAAAAGAACATTTTGTAAGTTTAGCACAAGGAGACCATGGCTGTTTTAATGAATTAATAGATATTTTCACATTTCTAACGCGGTGAACCCGTGCAGGCAGAGGTTCTTTGGCGTCATTAACTTTTTAGTGTGAAAGTGGCCCTGAAGCTCAGAAGACGATGGAGATGCACCCAGCTGTGCTCACCCATTTCTCCTTCTTTACAGGTGGGGCTCGGGGAAGGACAGTGACTTGCCGCTTCAAGGTATTTGATCCCTGGTAATTTCATTCGGTTTCACTGGAAATAGCCATAGTCTCCAACTCTAGCCTGCAACTACACGTTGGCCCTTGGAGGTCAGAGCTAGCACCAGTCATTTCCTCTGGTACTCTGGTATGGTTTGGGGGAAGTCAGAATCAGGCCACCATGAGAACTGGAGGGGACTGGAGAGTGGAGAGGCCTTTAATCAAACCTCCTGCGCTACAAAAGTAGCTGGCCACTGCTTCTCCCTGAGCCTGGGAGGTGTGGCGGGGTCACACTAGGCTGAAAGGAATGCCACTGAGGCCAAAGCCATGGGCTACACAGCCACTTTGTGACCACAGCCCAGCTTGGCTGATAGGCCAGTCCCAGTTCCCCTCCATCCGGGTTCCACCCGGTCCCCTCCAGGCCCCGCCCTCCACGCGGCCCCGCCCCCCGCGGCCCCGCCCTTGCCGACCTGGGGTGCGATACGAGCCTGCGGTGCTGAGCTTCCAGGAGCTGCTGCTGCAGCAGGTATTGCTGGTGCAGGGCCTGAGGTAGGAAGGAGGGACCTGTGACGTCCTGGAACTGCAGGGTGGGCAGCGGAGTCAGCGACTGGTGCAGCGCGCCGCTGTGCTGGTGGGCCGGGGCCATGTGGGCGCTGAGGCCCGGCTGCGACTGCACGGGGTGGGCCAGCGGGAAGTCGGGGGCTAGCTGCTGCGGCTGCGGGGGGCCCAGGTGGAAGTGGCGGCAGGAGGTAGCGTGAGGATGCTGAGACCTTTGAAAGGGGGCACCTGTAGAAGCAAAAGACAGAGAGGGCTCTGTGAGGACTTGCAAAGGGCCCTCTCCCACCTGAGCCGGTCCTGGGCAACCTGGAGCTGGTGAAAGTCCAGACCTCACTAACACAGCAGATCTACCGTGTTCACATGTGTGCCATCTTTAATGCTCCCATGTAAAGGTTCCGTGCGCGTTAGCAGAGCAAGAGCGTTTGCTTTAACCAACAGAGAAGCAGCCCTTTTATAACTAACACACGGCCTGGCTTTCTTGACTTCGACTCCCCCTATGCAATTTCTTATGTACACGTAGAGACCTAGCCACGCACTGGACTTTACGAAGAACGTTCCATTCGAGCATAAGCAGCTGGAAATTTTGTGTTGCAGTTTTAAGCGGGAAGGGATCACAGAAAATGACTTTTGCTCCGGCCTTTAATCCCAACTGGCGAATTTCTGCGAGTTCAACATCGGCCTGGTCTACATGGCGAGTTCTAGGACAGCCAGGGGCTACATAGAGAGACCTTATCTCAAGGCAGGAGTCAAGGATGTAAAATAAAGAGTTTTTTAATAAAAAATAAAATATCAATCCATTTATCATAAGATTAGAGTTTGCTTAAAAGCAAACAAATCCAGGTATAAGCTGGACTACAGTTACACTTATCTTAGGCTCCAGTATTTTGTAAATAGAACTGAGCTTAGTTGCAAAGTTTTGCAGAGGCCCAGATGGACAGCATGTGTCAGCCCTGGAGGAGTCCATCCACGAGGCAGCCAGCAGAAAGATTCCCAGGGGATTCCTGTTAAAACTGGTGGATTCAATACGCATCTGCCTCTTCTCAGACCCCCCAAACTAACGTCATATCAAGCAAAGGAATAAAAAAAAAAAGATAGCTACAGAGGGAACAGGGAAGATAACATCAGAGGCAGTAAATGTCAGCAGAGTAAGCAGATGGGGGACTTAGCAAAGCTGAGAAATGAGAAACCCAGCACCTACCAAGGGGGCGGTCAAGAAGCATGGACAGATTGTTCAGGAATGGCGGCTGCAGCTACTGTGGAAGGCCTGCCTTCCACATGTGGGACTTAAGCGGAGGGAGAGCGGATGCTAGGTCTGAGCAGCTAGACACATGGCTCCTCCCCTTTCCCATCCTCCCAGAAAGGTCCCAGAGCCTGGGAGGGGACACTGAGCACAGAAGGCATGGGTACAAACAAAAACAAACAGTATCAGATGAAAAGCTATTCCAAAGTCTACGGATCTTTGGGACCTCCTTCTTTCCTTCTATTGCCAGGTATGTGACCCTGCTCTGCACTCTCCATAGGTACACTGGGCTGGAAACCGGAGGGTGCTTCTTCAAAGAAAGTCATCAGTGGTCCCGGAAGTGCTCTACAGGTGCCTGTGGTTCAGACACCCCAATAAAATGTCTAGGTCCCCACCAGCCACTGTATCCTGAACCCCACTAATTGGAAAGTTATTTCTCATATATGTACCCAGAGCGTCTATACAGCCTTTTTGACCTACTCTGACATGACAAGGCACCCCAAAGATGACCAGTCTTTTGAAGAAGGCTACAAAGTGGAGAGAAAGAAAGAGAGAGAGAGAGAGAGAGAACATACCAACTTTCATATAAGAAAAAATCCAGGAGAACAGAGATAAAGCAAGGGCCAGACACACTTCCAATGTCTTTTGTGAAGAAGCTTCGGGATCTGTGAAACACCAGGAAGCGTTCTCAAGAGGAGCAATGAGAAAGGTGGAGAGCACTTGGAAAATAAAATTACACAAGGGAGAACCTGAAGTTCAACAGGAGGGCTGGAGATACAGCTGAGGGCATTTCCCAGGATGCAGTGGGACAAACTTGGTAAGAAATCTCTGAACCTGACTTGTAGGAGAGAACGAATAGAGGAAATACTGGAGGGAAGTTTATGGGGGAAACTTTAAAAACATACTTCCCAAAGCAGAAGGTCCAGATAGGAAAAGTAGCCCCAGTACCAAGACCTGCACACCAAAACATACGGTGAAATATGCAATCAATAAAGACAAAGAGACAATTCTAGAACCCTCCAGAAAGTGTTCAGTGCTGCAAACACAGACCACAATAGCATCATACATTTTCAAATGCATTTTTCTATGATATTATTAGATATTAAAAGATTAAAAATTGCAGAGGAAGTGCCTTCCAGGTAGTGGGGGCAGAGGTATCAGTCTAGAATTCTGCGTCTGAGAGAGGGAGAGTTTCATGAAGCCCAGGCTAGCCTCTGTTGGAAAGAAATGGAGCTGTTTTTAAAGGATATTGGTGAGACGAAGCCATCTTTGCCACAGAATTATGCGAGACACACACAAGTTATTTTAAACTTTCATGTCAGAAGAAACAGGTAAAATTAATTTTAATTCTCATAAATTAAAGAGCTTTGTAGAAATGAGCTGACATGAAATTGCCATCCAGGTGAGCTTCACTGGGAGAGAGTCTTGCAACCATAGGGACCGTGATTGGGTCTTGAAATGGGAGAGCCTTGGAAGAGACAGAGCATCATTCCAGAAGCAGCACCATGGAGCCTTGAAGCCCTTCAAATCCAGAGAACAAAGAGCGTTTCTGACTCTTACAGGTATTCAAAAGGGTGGGCAGACTCCATGTCACATGATCTAGCTTGGCCTGGCCCACTTGCCAGGAGTGTGGAGGCAGGAAGGCACTGGGGCTATAATTTAAACTTCCCCTGGACCAGGACAGCTGAGGGGGGAAGGCTGTGCTTGCTTCCCCCACCCCTTGTGGAGGGCTGTGTGCTGTCAAGGTGCCTGTCAGCCCTTGTCCCAGGGAACAGACTGATTCGGAGAGGGGAATACTGTGATTTCTGGGAGAGAGAGGGGGACAACTAAAGGGTCTGTGCGCTCACAGTCCAGAACTTCCTGTGTTCTTTTCTCTTCTCTAAGAGGTACTGACACATATCAAGAAAGAAAGGCAACAAAATAGGAGGCCATACTGTAAAGCCGTGGGGCATTCCCAAGCACACAGCTGCTCAGGACTCCAAACAGGTTGGGGAATCCGAAAGATTGTCGGGAAAAGAGGAGGGTGGGAAATAGTATTTGAAGGAATTTTACACATTGATAGAGACTTTGGTAATAATTTGTATAAACATTGTAAGAATCAAGGCAGTCACAGTGATTTTCTCCAGGGAAATAAAAAGTTTTGCAAGTAAGTATAATTATTACACACTAGTTGGCTCAACAGTAAACAATATATATTAGCCATAAAAAAAGAATAAGCTGTATTAGAGCAGAAAGATAGCGTAAAGAGCATAAACTGTAGTCAGGAATTTTAAAATCCACAAGTAACACTCTAAGGGCTTGCTTAGTTTGAAATATGAATAATAATGTGAATAATTCAGTAAGTACAGCTCTAAGGAGTTGGAAATGTAGGGCCGTGGGGAATTTGACTCTGGAGGGAAAGAGAGGCAGGCAGTCGTTACCTGGCTAAAGCTGTCTCCTGCTGAAGTCTGTAAATGGTGCTCATCTCGTAGGTTTTTGTAACTTACATTATTTGAAGAGTGATACGGAAATAAAATCAATCTCTGCCCGACTTCAAGTCAGTCGGGGAAAGTTTGCCTAGAACTTCAATTCCCATGAGCACTTGGATAAGCCGGGTCCCTCAGCCTTACAGATCCTGGCATCAGGGTGTCCAGGAACTGGAGCGTGAGAAGGCAGACACTGATTCTCCCTTCTCAAGCCATCTTGTCATCTCACACAAAGGAGGAGGATGGAATCAGCAAGACAGAGGGAAAGAGGACAGGAAGGAGGAGGGGGAGGAGGAGGAGGAGGAGCAGGAGCAGGAGGAAGAGGAGGAGAAGGAGGAAGAGAAGGAGGAGGAGGAGGAGAAGAAGAAGAGCCTTCTCAGAAGATACAGGAGCAGAAAACAGGTTCAACTGCACGGGAAAGAAAGAAATGGAGTTGGTTAGTTGTTTTCAAAGGATATTGGTGAGACTAAAGCCAGCTCTGCCATAGACTTATGTGAAACACCGTTAATTTTTTATTTTCACGTCAAAAGAGCAGGTAAAATTAATTTTAATACGTATATCTACAGTGTTCTAATACAATATATCTGAAATGCTCTCCTAACATGTATTCAGTATAAGAATTCTTTGAGCTACATTCGGTCCTGCTTTCATACAAGGCTCCACAGTCAGCTGTGTTTTTGCCCTGCCAATGTCTTCCATCCGGTGTAGTCTGTGGCACGTGGCTTCCCTGTGGACAGTGCAGCTAACAGGGAGAGAGCAGCACCATCCTCGGGGCACGGTTTCCATCCTTTCCCAGATGGTCTTCTCTCAGGTGGAATGGGGAGCCCACCTCCTCCTGCCTGCGAAACCCAAGCCCCGTAGCCTGGTATTAAAGCTTCATACTTCCTGGTCTGTCTAAGTCCTGCATGGTGTTGATGCTCGGTAAATGCCTGGGTGTCTGGTTATAGGAGGAAATGGGGTGGGGGACAGAGTGGCTCAGGGGCTGGGGCCAGCTGAACTCAAATTGGCTTGAAATCGGCTGAGACAGAGAGGAGCAAGGAGGCCCTGGGTTTAACAAGGGCAGGGCAGGGACAGATCAGACCAGCTGGCCAGTGTCTTCTACCTCTGCCATGCTGGAGCCTATCTTGCTGCCAGGAGCTGCTGCTGTCCCTCCCATCCCACAGCCCCTCCCGCACCATGAGGGGAGGTTCACGCTCCTGCAGCCTCTAGTGAAAGGGAAGACAGATGCCATCTCCAGAATGGGCAGTGGAGACAGGCAGACATAGCACTTCTCTTCCAACAGGAAAGGCGTTCCGCCTGCAGACTCCTCTGTTCTGGGACTAGGCATTCCCAGTCACCTCTCCCCACAGGGAGTTCCTGGGCCTCATCCCCTATAAGGAAGCGCATAGAAGCAGGGAACACCCCAACTCAGCCCTATGTCTTGCAGTCTTTGTGACAGTGCCCTGTAACAGCTGCCCTGTTTGACCTCCAAGACCAACAGTGAAACTTAGGGGAGTATGGAGTCTTTGACAAGCCAACAGCCAGCGACATCTGAACGACACTGACATCTCCAAGTCTCCCGCCCTTTAGTAGACAAACCCACATTTTTTTCCCATTAGAGTCATTCCGCCCCATTAAAAAATAATTTCCAGATGTCCCTGATCATTCTATGCATTTATCATATTTCCCCAGGGTTAAAATGCCACCAATTGAAAGATTCATCATGAGCTAAATAACATTTTCAGTGAGTGAGGAAATAAACAAAATAAACCCTACCGTATTAAATAAACTCATCAATTATAAGACACAAATTACTATTGGAACGGGGGAAAATGTGTGTCTTAGGAGTCTGGAAATTGATGCTGACAATTAGCACCTCTTGAAACTTGGCCAGGAGCAGTGCTTGACAGTAGGGGGCACAGCCCAAGCGATGCAGGGTTTGGGGTGGGAAGCTCAGTCAAAGCTATGCGGGTGCAGGGGTGGGGGTGGGAAGCTGGGTCAGCCCTGCACAGCCGAGACCAGGGAAGCCCACAGGTGCGTGGCTCACCTGCTGCTCACCTGGCACAGATGGAACGAAAGACAGGTGCTTCGCACATGCCTAGGGACTGGCTGTTTCATGCCTCTCTCTGGCATGGAGCCCAAAGAAACTGGCAGCTGGAGGGTGGATGGATCTTCAGACTGAAGAATCCACACAGCCCCAAAGGGGCAGGGGGAGGGGGGAAAGGAGGGGGGGATGTGGAAAATACAGGACCCGGGGCTGTGGGAAAGTAGACTGAGATAACAGTGACAAGGTCTAAGTCTAAAAGGTTTGCTGATTTGCATAGGACACGCCCCCTCAGAGTGCGTGACAGATGGAGATTTAAGTCTGATGACTCCTAAAAGCCAAGGTGAGAAGACAGGCGGGGACCAAAGAGCCTTGACTAGCGATGAAAGAGGCTGTGGCCTGAATGTCTGTATGTTCAAATCCCAACCCCCAATGTAGTTCTGTTAGAAAGGGCCTTTGGGAGGTAATTAACCCTCATAAAGGGATTAATATCTTCAGAAAAGAGACCCCAGAGAGCTAGCTGGCCCGTTCACAGTGCAAGGACACAGCTGGAAGTCACCATCTATGAAAAAGAGAGTCCTCACCAGACAGCTGTCTGCCAGCATCTTGACCTTGGACTTCCAGACTCCAAAACTGTGAGCAAAAAATGTCTGTTTTTACAACTTACCCAGCATGTGGCATTGTGTTACAGTAGCACAGGGGCTCGGGAGGGACCTCCCTCGGAGGACAGTTGTGACAGTGCATCTCTATTGTCAACTTGATGGGACTGAGAATCTCCATGTAAATAAATCTCTAGACACGGCTGAGAGGAGTTACCCAGAATGGCTTAACTGAGGTGGAAAGACCCACCCTAACTGTGGGCGGTACCATTCCATGGGCTGAGGTCTTAGAATGAATAAAAAGCAGAGAAGTACACTGGGCGCAACATTGTTTCTTTGTTTCCTGACTGTAAACACAATGTGACCGCCACCTCTGTTCATACCACCATGCCTTCCTTCCCTGGCAAGATGAACTGCATCCCCTGAACTGTGAGCCGAAATAAACTCTTCCTTTTAAAGTTGCCTTTGCTGGGTATTTTGTTGCGATGATGAGATGATTTAACCAATACAAGGGTGATGCAGAGACGGGCACGGGATACCTAGAGGACACCCTGCTCTGTCTGAAGCCTTCTCTGAACTGGGCCGAGGTGGGAGCAGAGGAGCCCAGCTAAGACATCAGCATGCTCGATACCAAGCTCCCAGAAGACCAGCAGAAGTTCCTCAAGAGAAGACAGAGAGACAGAGACAGAGAGAGAGAGAGCATTCTTGGCAGTGACTCTCACCCCACATACCGAATCCAAGTCCTCAAAGATGGAGCTGCTGCCCTTGTGACCAATTACTTCTGCCCATGGACACTTCGGGCACAGGACTAAAGCCCATCTAAAGCCCATCACAGGCTGTCCAGTTGTTCTGGGCTAGACTTCCCCTGACTCCTCCCAGGGGTAGGCACAAGACCCTGGGGTCGGGGGCAAGGAGGATGGAAACCAGACCCTGAGTCTAGAGCCTCTAGGGAAGCTGGCAGCCTGTCCCTTCCTGCTCAGGCCGGTTCTCAGGGTGTCTGGTTTCCTGCTGTTCCCAGTTCATTGACCCAGGTCTCTCCCCATCAGCACTGGGACAGAATAGGGAGCAGACACTAGAACAGAGCCCATGGAAGAGTCAGGTGGAGGTGAAGGCCAAAGAGACCCCTCCTCAGAGGCACCATGCTGGTATGGAGTGAGAACAGGGTCAACATCAGGGAGAGAAGGGTCCAGCCTCTCTTATGGAGCTGTGTGTACTCTTTGTAAAGCTCACACAAGGCTGACCCAGTCCTCTAGAGAGCAGATGTCTGTCCAGAGAGAGACTGGTCCTCTACAGAGCCGATGTCTGTCCACAGAGAGAGCCGGTCCTCTACAGAGCCAATGTCTGTTCACAGAGGCCGCGAGGAAGGCCCCTTGGCAAGTCACTTCCAAGGGCAGGCAGAGCTATCTGGTGTCGGGGCTCCCTCTAGGAGGTCAGAGTACCTCTTCTCACAGTCCCAGTGCACTTCTCTGGCCCTCGTTTTGACTTGTGGCCTATGTGTCCTGCTAACAAGGAGTCCCCAGATGGACAGCTCTTACGCAGGCCTCTCCTCTCATTCACAAGAAAGCAAAGAAGAAGCCCCACACAGGAAGATTCTGATGAACCAAATACATGGTGGCCTCCAGGGTCCTGCAGCTGGACAGACCTGACCTAGTCCTGTGCTGCCATTCCTCTGGGAAGAGCATGTGACACTGTGATGTGCCCTAGAGCATCTGCAGTGGTCCCAGGCAGCCATTGGCGGGGAAAGATGGTGCTCCGCTGCTGCTCTCATCCTCCTACAGCGCAGCTCTGAGCATTCTGCCCCACCAAGCTCCCTCCCCCTGCCTCTCTCTCTGCCTATGTGACCTTTTCTCTCCTCTTCCCCAGTCCCCCTGGGGTCCTTACCTGCCCCTGAGCTCTCTATCCCAACAGTGGCACCTTCCCTCGCAAACTCACATCCTGTCCACTCTTGACTGCTCAGGGCAGATGGCAAGTGCCCTTGGAGCTCTCCAAGCTCTTCCCACAGGATGAAATTACCCTGTGCTCGACTTCCAGGGCTGGCCTGCTGTTCTCTGTTTTTGTTTGTACGAGAACGTTACCTCCAATAAAGCTATGAAGTGAGTGTTTTTTAGGGCAAACGCCATTTGGCAAATGTACTCTCTTTTCAGGGGCTTCGACACATTCCATGAGGGAACAGGGAATAAGAGAAGGGAGAAGAGGAAGAAGAAAGACAGGTATGAAAAAGACGGAAGGGAGAAGAAAAACTTCCATTATCTTAGGATTAGGTTGCCAGCTCGTAAGGAAATTGATTCTTCATGATATTGTCAAATATTCCAACTAAATGAGGTCAAGATGGTGGGGCCTTCACTCCAAAGATGAGGAAGGGACCGAGTCATGAAAGCTGGCGGGGCATGACCCTGGGCTTGCAGGCACTTGGAACTAGACTTCAGAGATGCTAAGTCCTAGTGTGATGCGCCTGCCCTGCCTGTCATGGTACTCTCGTCCCTCTACAGGATCCTCACACACTCATCCATGTCCACACAAGGTCTTCCCAGAGGAGAATCCTCCTGAAGACCTGGCCGCTGAACAGGAATGGTGTGCCTTGGCTCTGGTGCCCCCGCCTCCCCTTCGATTTCCCAAGATTCCCTAGGAATATGCCCATTCCTGCCTAGGGAAGTAACCATGACAAGACGACTTGTACCAGGTCTCCAGAAATCCCCATAGAGAAGGCTTCAAAACCCCGCCTTTAACGGAATTTAACTCATAGAAAGAAGGGCGAGAACATCTAGAGTGCCAGGACCCGTTCTGACACCTTTAGGAAGGTGGACATTGGTGAACTGGCTCCTGATGATGGAGAGCGCGAGGCCGCTCGCATTATCTGGCATGAGGAATGGGTGGAAATCGAATTGTGAGCAGGAAAGCAGCCAGAGCTGTCATCAAAGGAACGAAGCCCTTTCCGACAGGAAGATCCAGCCCACACCAGAACAGCATCTTTCAGAGGGTGCTTTGTCCCCCAAAGTTCCTGATCCCTGAAGATGCCCCAGAGAAGGAGAGCAAGTACCAGAAGGGGGTGGCCTTTCAGGGCTTCCCATGAGGTAGCACAAATTCCCTGCGATATCTCCCCCTGCTCCCCTTTCTGTGTGAGGTGGGTTGATCATGGGTGAAGTTGCCAGCTGCTGAGTCCTGACTGTGATGGCCTTGGTGCTGGATGAAGACAGAAGGAGCTGAACAGCAGGGAGAGCAGCCTGGGGTCTCCAGGGACTGAAGGCCTGACACTTGAGCCACAGTGCAGGGAGATGCAGGCTCCTCCTCAGAGCTCCTCAACATCCCAGGAGCCCCCTCTCCGTGGCAGAGTACAGTTTGGAATCCTGTTTCCTATCTTGTCGCTGCACCCTGGGAGACGTTCAGACTCGGACTCCCTGGGACAAGGGAGTGTATCCCTTGTGATTCATTCAGAAGCAGATGCTTGGGGTGGTGCCACAGGAAAGAGGGGGAAGGGTACCCTGCAGAGACTTGTGAATGACAGCCTGGGAGTCTGGGGTACGTTTGTAGGTAACTACTTGACTACAAACTAGGCAAATTGGAGATGAGGAAAATAAAAGTGGGCCATCTGCCCAGAGCCCAGCTGCCTGGCCCTCTCCCAGCCTCCCTCACCTCTCCAGGTAACTCTGTTCAGCTATTGTTCTGCCCTGATCAGTCCTAAGAGGCCTGTTTCCAGGCTGAGCCTCTTGGGCAACAGATGTCTGCTTTCCTCTTTCTCCGTGTTTTGGTTCCCTGTCCAATGGAGGCTCAGACAGGAAGCGATATGCCCAAAGGGGTCCTTTACAGCCCACAGCAGCTCGTGATGCTTCCCCAGGGCCAGTCTTTGATCTCTGATGAAAAGCTCAGCTTCTCCCAAGGAGCTGGATTCCAGCTCTGAAAGCGCAGCAGGGAGGGGTCCGTGCAGTCCGAGGAAGCTGATCTGTCCATGATTTTGAGGCAATTACACAGCAAGCCTCCAGCTAGGAGCAAGGGCCAACGTCGTGACTCCATCTGTCCCATGGGCCAGGTGAGAGGGAGTACCAGAGACAGGATGTCATCACAGAAAGGGAAACACCCTTTCTCCATCTAAAGCCATTAGGATGTCTGCAAATATCCATTCCTGCTACAGATGCAACAGCACATTTTCTGGAAAGCGTCTGGAGTCCAAAGACATGCTCCATGAAGCCAGAACTAGGTCGGTCTCATTCGCCTCCGGCCCAGTACCTGGCAACGGATACTGACACGCAGGAAAGCCTCACTGAATGAAGAGGCGAGCGAGAACGTATGGATGAGCATGTGTAGAAGCAGCATCAGGCTACAGACTTCAGGAAAGTTCAAGTTGATGCCTCCCAGCTTTTGAACCTGGTGTGGGTTTGCGGGCATCAGGGGAATGGAGATAACTCAAGTAGCCACAGGCTGGGAAAACAGCCTCAAAGAAACGCAGAATGAAAGACCACATTCTCTGCAATGAGCATATAGGTTCATGTGGTGAGTCCAACATGAAACATCAGTCAGGGTGAGTCACCAGCAACTAGCCCAGAGAAAGGGTAACTTGGGAGCCAGAGAGGAAGCTCTCTGCTGCCAATGTGGCAGAGGTATAGAGCCTGTTCCACAATGCATTAGTTGGTGTTATGGTTGAGAGATGAAATACCACCCCAAAGCCTCACACGTTGAGGACGTGGTTCCCAAGGCAACGTTCAGAGATGGCGTTTTAAGCAAGTGAACGATCGTGAGCAGATTCACCCACTGGTGGATTCAGAATTGGACACCTGATCCGGAGGCATGTGGAAACTGTGGTGGGCAGGGTCTGGCTGAGGTTGGAATTGCTGGGGTGGGGGCTGCTTTTGAAGGGTGCATCTTGTGCCCAGCCTCTCTCTGCTCCCTGGTTGACAAGAGATGAGCACATGGTCACATGTTCTGTCTGACTTCAGGCCCAAAGCAATGAAGTCAACCAACCACGAATGGAAATCTCTGAAACCATGAGACAAAATAATTTTTTTCCAGCCTTAAGATGTTCTTCTCAGACATTTGTCACAACGATGGAAAGCCAGCGCAGTCAACTTACATAAATCAGGAAGTCTTCTCAGGTCATGAGTTCAGAAAAGTCCGTAACTTATCAATGTCCTTAATAAAAACTCAAGGCCAGGCCTAGTGGCCCACACCTTTAATCCCAGGACTAAGGAGCCAGAGGCAGGCAGATCTTCGTGAGTTTGAGGCCAGCCTGGTTTAAAAGTGAGTTCCAGGACAGCTACAGCTATATAGTGAGATTCTATCTCAAAAAAAAAAAAAGAAAGAAAGAAAGAAAGGAAGGAAGGAAGGAAGGAAGGAAGGAAGGAAGGAAGGAAGGAAGGAAGGAAGGATGAAAAGAAAAGGAAAGACTCAACAATATTTTTAAGAAAAAGCAAACCTCCAAATCCCAACATATTCCAAGATGTGTCCACCCAGATGTGCCCACTCCAGATGTGTCCACCCCAGATATGTCCACCCCAGATGTGCCCACCCCAGATGTGCCCACCTCACATAAACACCACTCACTTCACTGGGTGCCCAGAGCAGTAAAGCAAGTTCAGAAGGCCTCTCCCTCCAGACCTCCCTATGGAGGCCGCAGAGTGTGGGTTACACACGCAAGCCAAACTGACCCACGTGGACAGGACAAACTACAACACCCTTCCTCAGCCTTCACTGCTCCCAGAGAATTCTGACATCAGGTCACTGTTTCCCTCTCTCTGCCTGGACCTGACCAGCATGCAGTGATGAGGAAGGGTGGCAGAAATGAACTTTAACTGTGGCTTTTCTCTTGTTTCAGAGACCATGTTCTGGGACTTCTGGGACACTTCTGGGACAATCGCCTGGTGAAGCTCACTGCTGCTCAGGCCTCCCCATCACTCACGAAAAGCAGCTGGGGGATGGCTGGGTATGTGCTTGCCTTTGGAGGGAGCCAGAGTCAGTTAAATTCCCAAACAATACCTTCCTGGGATACTCCATCTAGCATTCCAGTGTGTGTGTGTGTGTGTGTGAGAGAGAGAGAGAGACAGACAGACAGACAGAAACACAGAGACAGAGAGACAGAGGCAGAGACAGAGAGACAATAGAAATAAAAGAGAAAAGAGAGTGGGAGAGAGATAAGGTTATAAAGAACAGGAAGGGAGATAACAAAAGAGAGAGAGGAAGGAGGGAGGGAGCTGGGAGAGGAAAGAGGATACCTGGGAACCAGAGCCGAGAGTTTCTTGCAGATCTCAGGGGCCAGCCTTACAGCAAGGCCCGTTCTCTCACATGACCCCATCAGCCTCTGGCTGCCTCTGACTTGTCCTGTGACTAGCCCTGTCTTGCTTCTTCCCAAGCAGGCCTGGTTAGCTGGACCTTGCCTCCTCTGCTAATCACTTAGAATACTATGTAGTTATTTCAGGACAGCATCCCTTCTGCCAAGTCAGCCAGCTGGACCAAGAAGTCCCTCGGGTCCAGTCCTTCTGCCCCCATGCAGAAAAGCCCTCAGGAGACTAGTGGGGCAGATGATGTCCTATCTCCAAAATGAGCCTTTAACATCCCGACTGTCTGAGGTAACAGGGTGATACTGTGATGAATGTCCCACCAAGCAGAAATGTTTTCAGCCTCTGGACAATCCAGAGCTGGCTGCAGACACTGAACTCAGAAGAGTTTCTGAAACTGGAGATAGCCCCCAGATTCTGAGAGCACCCATTTCCCTCTTCCAAGCCCCCTCTCTCTCAGTCCAGCAGAGGGCAGACAGCTAACAGCAGCACCCCCAGCTGGTACCACCTTCGGGGAGAACTCAGGGACTTTATGGTGCATTAAGAGCATTCCTACTGGAGCCAAGGTGCATTAAGAGCATTCTTGCTGGAGCCAAGACTCAAGGAGGGGATTGTTGCTTTGGATTAACCACTGATCCTCTCATCCGTTTTCAGAGTGGAGATGTGTGAAAGAGGGCAATACATTAAATCCCTACTGTGCAGAGTCGGGGAGTGAGGAACCATGGCAACGCTGAATGAGGTAGCAGGGCTGGGGCACAAAGCCTCATTCCACCCCAGCAGCTGGTGACCGAACGCAGTGCACAATAGCTCTCTCTGGGTCACACTGTCATGGCACAAAATCAGATGTCACTCAAAACCTGATTTATTCATCCAGAATAACAAGGTTGTAAAGAACAAGAAGGAACATGATTGCATGCCTACTATGCGCAAGGAATCTTCTAGGTTCAAGGAATCCAGCCACAAGCAGAACGGTCAAAACTCCTGTGGTTCCTTCCACAAGGGCTCAGCCAGCATATGAGAAAGATGGCTAGTCCAACTAATAAATGCACATAGCAGACTCCAGAGATGTAATATGAACTTATGCACAAACAAAAAAAAACCCTTTAAACTGATCACATGTTAAAATTCTACTTTAGATATGTTGGATTAAATAGGGCATATTATTAATATAATCTCACCAGTTTCTTTTTACTTCTTTTTTTTTGACATAGTTGCTAGAAATGTTTAAATTACAAAAGTGTCTTGCATTATCTCTTCATGGAGTGTGGTCTAGACAGGAAGTAGACACAGGAGAATATAAATCACTTATTGATGGTGGTGGTGACAGTAGCTATGCAGAAACCGGAAGCAGGGAAGGATGAGGTGAGAGAAGTCTCAGCGTAAATATGTTGGCCAGGAGTGCCTTCACTGGGAAGGCTCCTTCTGCATAAAGAAATGAATGAAGCAGGTGACTAAGCAGGAAGATAACCAAGCAGAGGCAGGTGAACTGTGTGTGCAAAAGCCCTGTGGTGTGAGTGAGCCTGACATCTAGAGGCATATGAGGAGACTTGCGTGGTGGGATTTAGGTGAGACAAACCTTGGTGGTGGACATCAGATCATAAAGGACCTTTTCCGTCTTGATATTGACTTTCACTCTGAATAAGGTTAGGAGCCAAGAAATGATAGACTGCCTCCAAGAAAAAAAGCAGCAGCTAAGTAGAAGATAATGGTTTCCTGGGCCAAGGTGGTAATGCTGCAGAAGAAACAAGGACGGGCCAGGTCCAAAACAGTCTTCTCTCCCAGGCAGAGGGAGCCAGCTTTGCATGTGGATTCAACATGGAACATGAAAGGCAGAGGACAAGGAGAATTCTTGATGTCTTTACTTGAGCAACTAAAACAATGGTATAGTGGGTAATTTGCAAGCACGGTCTCCTCCTCCCATGTGGTCACCCACCGCAGTTCTTCCTGACAAGAGCTGTTTCCCACCTCTTGAAGCTGCCTTGGTCATGTGACTGACTTTGGCTAAGAAAATACAGAAATGACCCCAAGCCAGTTCTGAGGCTAGACCTCAAAAGACTGCTGCTGTCTCTTTCTCTCAGTGTCTCTCAGTCTGCCTCTCTCACCGCTCCTCACCCAGCCACCACCATGAGCACAAGCCCAGGCTAACCCTGTGGGAAGGGAGGCCATGTGAAGTAGAGTGTCCTCCCTGAGGCCACCGTAAGTCAGACTGTCCTAGCTGAGCACAGATATACAGGAAGACCCAGATAACTGAAAACGGCTTCCTAGCTCAACAAAGAGTAGTTGTTTCTGTGTCAAATTTAACCATTCTGATGATGTTGCCATTTAGTGAGGTGAAGACTCTATTTTGAGTTCTGTCCTAATTGGTCTGAACGTTACTTTAATCTAAATACTTAACAAAACCTCATCTTCACTCCCTGAAACACCCAGATGGATAATCCTCGGGACGGAGCTAGATGATAGATGGGTAGCTGAGTGTATCAACAAGATGGATGGATGGATGGATGGATGTTGATGGATGGATGGATGGATGGATGGATGTTGATGTATGTATGTATGTATGTATGTATGGATGGATGGATGGATGGATGCTGGATGGATGGATGCTGATGGATGGATGCTGATGGATGGATGGATACTGGATGGATGGATGGATGGATAGATGGATAGATGGATGGATGGATGCTGATGGATGGATGGATAGATGGATAGATGGATGGATGGATGCTGGATGGATAGATGGATGGATGGATGCTGGATGGATGGATGTTGATGGATGGATGCTGGATGGATGGATGCTGGATGGATGGATGGATGCTGATGGATGGATGGATGGATAGATGGATGGATGGATGCTGGATGGATGGGTGGAAGGGGGAGAAGAGTAAATGGATGGATAGATGGATGGTGGCAGGTGAGTTGTATCATCGCATGGAAGGATGGCAGGTGAGTGGATGGGTAAAGGGAAGGGTGGATGGTAGATGGTTTATTAATTGGGTCTCTAATCACAAGCTATCATCCTCCTGACAAAGACAGAAGAGCACATCCTGTCTCCCTGCCCTCTGCTCTCCTGGATTTGCAGATAATCCTTGATTTCCTAAAACTTTTAGGGTGTAACTCAAAAGAGAGCAACAAATGTGGAACCTGCAGACACGAATTTCCTCTGGAGCATGAAGTACTGACTTTTAGCTCGTTTTGACCTCCCACACCCAGCCTCTCCCAGTTGTGCTAGCAAGCAGACAAATCAATTGTTTTGAATTTTTCTCCTTCTCTACCCCCATGCCGTGTTAATTAGCAGTAATAATGCCAGCAGCAAAGTCAAAAAGGCAAACGACAAACCCTAGTGCTGGATAGCCGGCCAGCACAACACCAGGCTCCCTAACTCCTTCCAGGTACTCTGATTCCAGTGCTTCAGCACTGATTCTTGCTCATCGGTCCTCCCACCCTGGTGCTCCAACTTCTCTCTGTCTGAACTCTGCCCTGTCCCTCTGTGATGACATCATGATGGCACTGGATCACATGACATCTTAGAGCTTTCCCAGCTCTGCCTCACAGACACCAGGATACCAAGATCATCCCCACTTCAGGGACAAGAAAGCGGGCTCACAGGGTCAGAGATGCGGCCTGGGCCAGGGCCTTGATGCCTGTGGTTCTGATTCCAGGGCTGCCTTTCATCTACTGTCAGCACTGTCAAACCTCTTCTGAGCAACATCACGCTGCTGCGGGTGTCTTTGAGGAAGCACTGGGCTGTATCTGCCTGGGAAATCAGGTAAGCTGCATTAAAGTCCAGTCTTACTTTCTGTGTGACCTTAGCAAGTGCCTTAGCCTGGCCGAACCTCGGCTTCCTGACCTATAAAATGCACATGGTATACTTTCATTGCTACTTCTAGAACCATCATGGAGTCAAAAGAGACAGGCTGCAGTAAACTTGCTTTGAAAATCCTTCAAGTGACTTACACGAATGAGGCCTGGTGTTACGATGCTACCACGAACACTTGCAACCCAAGAATGCTCTGGTAGTCGGACAAAGTCATGTGATTCAAATAAACACAGATGCAGTAAATACTTTCAAAAGAAAGAGCCATGAGCTCTGAGCACAGCGGTTTCCATGAGGAGAGGGGGATTCGGGTGTCTCTGAGCACCTGGGCCCTTTCCTGCTACACTTTTGTACTGCGTGCATATATGACATGGTTTTTAAATGTCCTGTGTGGTTCTCTAAAACAATTTAAAAAAATGAGGTGAGAGAAATGGAAAAGAGTGTGTTCACCTGCCCTTTCTTGCCCTCCTGCCCCAAGCCCCAGGTGCCCAGGAGCCCACCACAGGCTCCTGCTTCTTTCCCCAGACTGAGGCTCTTCCTTCCCCTCCCATCCAGCCAATAGAGACATGCAAACTGAGGTTCAAGGGTTCCATTCACTGCAGGGCCTGAGGGCTTGAATTTTATCCCTGAGGCCCACAGGATGGAAGGAGAGGGTCAACTCTCACAAATCGTCCTCTGACTTCCACCTGTGCATATGTGGCAGAGCACGTGCATGAGTGTGCATGCAGTGTGTGAGCGCACACACACACATATACACAAATAACATATTTTTAAAAATAATATACCTAAGTTCAAAGACAGCAAATGTCATTCTGTGACTTCCCAGGTCACAGTGTTGGGTAGATCAGGGATCCATGGACTTGAGGACACCCAAGACTGGGAGGGTCCCACCCACCCCTTTCAGAGGGGTGAGAAAGCTAAAGACCACCCCATCGTACTGTGAGTCCAGACCTGTATGTGTGGCATGTCATTACAGGGTCCTCTCCCTGACAGAGCTGGGCTGCCATGACACTATTTACAAAGTCGGGACTCAGTGCCATGAGATGGTCTGTGTAACTCCTTGTGAGAAAAGAGATCTTGCTCACAATGCTTTAACCAAACAATTCTGCAAGTCAAGTTTAAGATCTGTCATTCAAAGTGAAAAACTTGAAATGAGTCAGGTGTTCCCCTAGCAAGAACAATCCTGGACACCTGCAAGACGCCTTGTCAGGAAGAGGGAGGATCTGGCAGTGACCTTGGCCAGAGACTCCCACTTTGGGCCTCTCTGACCTGTGGTAACAGAATGTGGTATCATATGGACTATGGGTGTGTGCCATAGAGTGTGGAAGGTAGTCACTCTGTGCCAGCTGTGAGCAGTAAACCACTTCTAGAAGACTCCCTTTGAGGTAGCATGACCGTATCTAACAGTGGTGAGGGGTGAGATAGGAAGGACCACCAGAAATTGCCCTCATCTCTGCTCCTAAGCCCTGGGAACATCTCACAGGCAGTACCTGAGGTGGAGCGGGAAGAAAGGAAGGATACCTGAGAAAATGGCCACAGGCAGCCTAGTCACACTTGACAGCACACTGACCCTTGGAGCCCTCTCCACCTCCCTGGGCAGAGGCAGAGGCTGGACAGAGCTTAACTCCAGCAGGAGTGACAGATAGAAAGGGTGGCTGCTCTCTGCTGTCTTTGACAGGCAGCTGTGAGCTGTAGACAAAGAGGCAGGCAGAGACACATCTGCTGAGGGCTGCAGGGTGAGCCTCTGGGCTGCCACTCAACCAAGACACTGGCCTGCAGCCAGCCAGGCAGCAAATCCACATCAAGACGTGCCACAGCACTGACCCCCAAGACCCCCTAGAGTCCACTCTTCCACAAACCAGGTCCTGTGGTCGAGCAAGGTTCATAGGTGGTTCCCAACTGGGGATCTGATGCTGAAGGGTGGGTGGGAGAAGGGGCTGTGCTTTGATTCCCTAGGCTGAGAGATGAGCCGTTCTCTCCCGCAGAGCTGGAGCTCCGCACTTGGGGAGAGAGGGCGTTTAAAAATAGCCCCGACCGACTTGAATACTTCTGCTCCCTGCCTGCTGCAAGTCACGTCCTATTACTCTGCTAACAAGAGGCTTTTAGCCTGGAGAGCTCGGATCATCGATGCCAGGCTCCACCGTGCCCAGACTCACTGAGCTTGCGAGGGTCCTGGAGAGAGGGGTCAAGGAGATAAGAGTTCATGCACACGGCCCAGCCACACACCATGGTCTCTGTGCACCAGAATCTGTTTCCCATGCCCTTTGGCTTGCATCAAGTGAGCAGTCCCAAATAGGAGGCCCCGACCGAGACATCGCTGGAAAGGCCTCATGCCTCTGGAGTGCGAAGAGTTTATCAGGGTATGCCTCTAAGATCCAGTGCCTCCCGTTCGGATGGGTTCCTGGTCATAGGTGGTGACACAAAACTAACCCCCACACAGAATATCACTTCCGAGAGACAAGACCTTAGCCACTGGCCTCACTCCTGCCGCGTGGCGGTAGCTTCCCACAGGTGTGTTGAAACAAATCCATCACGAGACAAATACTTGGCAGGGAAATCTAATCTGTGGCCTGAACCTCCTCTTTACTGCGCGGGTGGAAATGAAGCTGACGCAGAAGCATGTGTCCTGATGGCCCTGCGGCATCATTGACAAAGGCCAGGTCCCAAGACCACTAGGAAATCTGCCCTTCCTTCCTCCGGCCCCAGCACTGTGCAGTGGTTATCCTTCAACAAGCTCACCCCACCCAGAGCTACTTGTTGGTGGCCCTGAGAAAACAGCAATAGCCAGAGCCGAAGCACTCCCGGAAGGACTCGCCTACCCTGTCTGCCCCGGCTCAATACCTTTATTAACTCTTATGACTTTCAGATGCTCAGGGACTGCACACTCGGAGCTGTCATGAACAGGTGCCAGAGCCCAGGAGGTGCAGTGCCCGCTTGCCTTGGCATGACACTTGTCCCTTTCCACACTGTGTTTTGTCACGAGGAGCCTTGTCTTAGAAAGCTGCCCAGGATGGAGAAAAGCTAACCAGGGTCTTGGTTATCTACAACCCTGGCCTGGGAAATGATTGGAAAATAAATTAATGTGGAGTGTGGCAGGACCCGGAGTTGCGCAGACATCTATAGAGAACGCAGGGGTCACTTGCTGGCCACTGGCGTGGGCATGGGCAACTGAGGAGATGGTGCGGTAAACAAGTCTGCTGTGAGCACCACGCTGTGAGCACCACATCCATGGCTACGCTCCTGTGCGTTTCTGTTTGCATGTCCTTTGTGATGGACTTCCATCTCCTTGTTGGTCATGATGATTTGCCTTCCCAACCATCCAAACGCAGAGACTTCGGTGGTGCCCGATTTGGGCATTTTAAGGGATGGCTTCAGGACTCGATTAAGAACTAGGGTGTCCCAGTAACTTCCTGGAGTGAAATCACCATCAAGTGTCAGGAACCTTGTGTAAGCTCACTAGTTGTGATACCCCTGCTGGAGGCCACATAGAACCCCGATACCCCTCAGTCTCACTGCCTCGGAGTGGGAGCCGTGGGGTTCTGTCCTTCACCACACTACGTGGGGTAGAGGTGCCCCACCGCAGGCTGCCAGACGTGGGCACATGGAAGCTGGATACAGTGGCAGACCCAGCATGCCTGCCCTGGAGCACCTGGAATCCCTCCCACTCTCTCTCCCTCTTCTGCTTCCTCTCCATAGCTAGAGAACAGAAAAGGGAGGACTGGAGCTGGAGGTGCAGGAGAGCTATGAACACAGCTCGGCTGAGCCCGGAGGGCCAGAGCAGGGCCTGAGGGCCGTTTCCCCTGCACGGTAGAGTCATGCTAGAACATCACCAGGAATCCCACCCTCACCCTACAAGTAAATCAGCCACACCCACGCCTTTCTAGTAGCACTGCAATTTGGCGTGAACTTCATGAAGAACAGCTTGGCAATGGCGCCACTCAACTGACACCTCCACTTGGCGCCCTAAGACAATCATGCTCAACTCCATGAAGCTAAGCACACACGTGTGCACTGCAGCCGGTAAGTGCGGCCAGAGGTCCTTCAGCAGAGAAATCGCCATCAACACCGTTATGAGACGTAACGGCCATGACCTTCAGGATGCCTGAGAGCAAAGAGGGTGAGATTCTGAAGGGGCCTTTTACTGTGACCCCACCATCTTCTAAATAGGGAGCCTCAGTCCTATGGTGAAACAGGAATGTCAGAGAGCCACCCTCTGCTACCCAACACCAGTGCAGGCCCCCAGGGTCAGCAGTCAGCCTGGTCAGCAGTGAATGCGAGCCTAGAGCCTCAGTCTTTCCTCCCATGCCAGTGACCCTGAGCAAGTCCCCTCAGAGTATCCTCAGATCCCTTCCCATCCCCTTTCCTCAGAAGATCCCATCAGCCAAACAAGGATTTGGTACAACATCCTCCACAACGGTGGTTCTCTACACAGCGTCTTTACCCGGCCAGAGCAGCTCTTAGCGTGCCTCCTGTTCATCTTGATTCTTAAAGTGTGAAATAACCCCGCAGGCTGCATTTCCATTGTGCTTGTTTCTCCCCAGTGCTAGGGATCAAACCCTGGTCCTCCCATGTCCTCCAGAGCTGCACCCAATGCCTGACCACAGGGGTGTTCCTGACGGCTTTGCCCCCCATGGGCCTTGATGGAACAGACTGGGCATGTGAATCCTGGAGTCCTGGATCAAAGTGCCCAGTGGTCAGATATTCCAGTGCTCTTGGGCAGTCACCTTAGGTGTTATGTCAAGTGGATACCCATTGGATCAGCTGGAGGCCAGGTTAGTCCAAGGCCAGCTCTGGCTCAGAGAAGACGGTTATGGGGACAAGAGATGGCAGGCAGGGCCAGCTTACAGAAAGATGTACTCACCTTCTTTGTGGCTGTCGTTGGCCCTTAGAGCAGAGTTGGATAATGTCCTGCTCATCCTCCAAACTGACTTGGATGTCACAGCTCAGCCTGGAGGCCTCCTCCCCTGGGAAGGCTCTCCTCTCCACCCTACTGGATCCCTGCCACCCTGGGTTCCTCAAGACACTGTGGACTCCCCATGCTTCTCCATAAGCCAGGCAGGCTCCGGGAGGCCTTGTGACACTGATGATGATGTAATACCTAGGCTTTTTAGATGGATGGATCTGGTAGGATGCAAATTCCTTCTAGGCAGGAGTTATGTGATATGCTCAAGGTTTGGAACCCTGTGCCTACTCCCAGCGAGTGCCCCCTTGCTCTAAATTAAAAGTCCAGCTATGAATAACAGCTGTGACTCATTCCTTCCCATGCAAGCCACTGCTGGAGCCTCGTGTCTCAAAATGCCCTCAGCATTAGAGGGGATTAGCCTCCGGCATCAAAAAGCCAGCCAAAGCAAAACACTCTAAACTAAACCAGCCCTCAGGTGTCTGAGGAGGAAATCGAGTTGGAAGAACACTAGCAGGCTAATACGGACCCACGGAGTGGCTGGATTAGAAATGATACTTGTCAAATTTCTTGATCCCTGATTTTGGGATGGGGAGACGTAAGGCCATGTAACCACAATAATAGCAGCAATCAGTATGTGCCCAGGAGGAAGAGCATGTGACCAAGCAAGAGCCAATCCCAGGCCAGCCATCAGCAGCTCTGGCCCTTCATCCTGGATTCCTGAGCTGATGTGGGTAGGAAAGGGCAGTCTGTCTTTCCTGACATCACCTTGGCCATGCTGCCAGAGAGCCAAGTTTCCCTTTAAAAATGATCACAGACTCTGACTTCAGAGTTACCTAGAGCCTCTGTGCACTTGACTTTTGACCCTGCCTCTACCACTGCTTGGTGGGAAATGACTTTTACAAGTTACATCTTACCACAAAAAGCCATTTGCCTTTCATCTAGCCTGAATGAGCATGTTTGAGACCTACCCGAGATTCCAAGTTTAGTGCCATAGACTCCCACCTTCCTTCCCGGTTGCCACTGCAGGCCTTAGCCCACAATGTGGGGGACCAGTCCTGGCCTGGAAGTCACATTTCCAACCCCCTGTCCATCCTTTGAAGGTTCCCGTTTCCTTTAAGCAGCCCTCTGACATGCCTCATGCCACGTGCCTCGCCCTCACAACCCCAACTTGCCAGCCTGGCACTCTGAGAACTTGCACCTCAAACAAAAACATCTGGGGTTTCAGTCCCCAGCTTGTCACAGCCCAGCTGGCCTTCTCTGAACCTGGGTCCCTCATCCGCACACACAGCTAAGTGAAGAGCCCTTTAGCCTCTCTCAGTTCTGACTTGAATTGCATTCCAAAGCCATCTGGCCCAGTGGTACCAAAGGCCTGAAATCAGTAGACTGGAGTGCTCCAAGCACTCCGGAGGCTCATTGCAGCTCCAATACCCAGCAAGTGTCCACAAGGTCACTGAAGGGAGAGGAGCTGGGGTAACCCCCACTACGGACCACAATGGACCACCTGGCTGTTGCTGTGTTACAGTTCCCAGACATCAGCCCCCTAATACTGGCCGCCATCTGAGAAGGCCGAGACAAGACAAATGTATGGAGCAAGGGCTGATGAGAGCCTGTAGCGTGTGCCACGTGAGAAGGCACATATGTGTGCGGTATCCGTGCTCATGAGCGTGTGGGGCTGTGGGTGAGTGCACGAGGGAGTGTGGTACGGGAGCGTAAAAGGCTGGTACCTTGTGGGTGTGTGCTCATGTGCAGGGAATATTACATGGGAGAGGAAGTGTGTGTGTGTGTGTGTGTGTGTGTGTGTGAGAGAGAGAGAGAGACAGAGACAGAGACAGAGACAGAGACAGAGTAAAGATGGTCCTGAAGAGAAGTCATGCTGGCAGGGCTACTCCAGAGAGTGTGAGTCCTGACACCTCCAAGAAGGGCTCCCCTTACATCAGGACGCCCAAACTGTCACCCTCTCCAGACCTTAAGAAGCTCTGCTCTGCCCCACCAGACCTCTTTCCCTCCGACTCCCAGTTCTCTCTCTTGGGATGCAGGACCCTGGATCCTTCTTAGCATCTTGCTTTTACTGTCTCGCCCTCTCTTCTGGCCAACTCTTCCCGGGCTTTTATGGTTTGTTCCACTCCCTCTAACCATCCCAACCGCCTCAGCTGTGTGTACTTCCTCAGTTTCCCCCGCTGTCACACTGGTGTGCTCAGCCATTCCACCTTCCAACTGCCATCGCTCCCTGGCTTCCGGCGGCTGTAGGGATGATCTCTCTGGCCCCAGCCCCACCTCCACCCTGGCACTTCTGGAGAACCCTTAGAGCTGAAAGAAATATCCCAGTGTGCAAGTTAAAAAGTCTGGTATGGGATACTTGACAAAGCATTCGAGCTCCCTGTGTCCCGCAGAACACACAACAGACGTGTCAAGAAGTAATAAGCTATCATTTGGTGACAAAGTCCTACCTAAAAGAAATTACATGATGAGCTTAATGCAAAAGGAGGAACAGGGTAGCGGTATAACACGTGCTTAAAGTGGAGCCTGCACTGTGGATACCATGGAAAGACAAAAAGCTTTAGAGTCCAGCGGACTCTGGAGCATCTCACTTGGAGCATCTCACCTAACTTCTCTGAACTTCTTCTGCCTCACCTTCTCCTGCTCTACAATGGCGCTAGCAATCAGCACCGTGGCATTCTGAATGTGAGGTGATGTAATGAATCCTACCGGTCTGGTGTCTCACACCTGGCAGATCTTTTGTCAGTCTTCCTCCATCCTGAACCTACACTTCCCATAATTCCCTAGGAAGAGTGCATTAATTGAGCAAAGGAGCCATTCGGCATCAGGCTCCACCCACACCTTCCGCATGGCCAATTGCAGCCCAGCACCCGTTGAGGAACGAACTTGGGGATGTGCCTGGGTCCACGGAGCCATTCTGAGGAATCAAGAATCCTACAGGGGCTGCAGACTATAAACTGTATTTAAATTTTCTTACAAGGAAAAATGATGGAATCCAGAGCTTGCTGTGGGAATATAAAGCACCTTGACAAATGATGAAATTTGAAATGGTTTGTGATTACTTAGGAAGAGGATGAGGAGCAGGAAGGGACCGATACTCACCAGGGCCCGGTGGAGCTCCCCAAAGCATGTGCCTTCGTGATGGGGTCACCTAGGTTGGTAGATGAAGGACATTAAATTGTAATGAATCTGACTTTCACCAGACAGCTGGCACATTGCGTAAGGAAGCTTTCAATATAGTCATTGAAATGAATGGATCTGAAAATTGAAGAAGACTGGCCTAAAATGTTTATGGATGGAAATGAAAAACGTAGCCAGAGCAACGGCTATCACACTTCAGCCAGCTGTCCCGTGAGTGTGGGTTAACGCTCACAAAGAGGGGTGAAGGAAAGAAGAATGGGGGAGTTAGAGGAGCACCCCGTGGGCTGTTGGGCTGGATCACATTTCCACCCATTATTGACTGAAGACTAGAAGCCAGGTCAAGCCATTCAATCCTGGGGGAGTCGGCCATTTTTCTTGGTGACAGGCTATGGCTCCCTGATGTTCAAATGGCCTGGGAGTGTGACCAAACCCACAGGATGGGCTATCACAGGCACAGGAAAGGTCAAGCCTGAGGGGTATGCAGAGGCTTGGGATGCCAGCCTGAAAGTAGCCCCAGCAAAGGTAAGCCTGGGGGCTTAAGAGCACTGAGCTCGGCGGGAGCCATGGCTCGGTGGAACTGGCACAGCTGTGACAATTGTTGGTGAGACTTGAACCGGAGAGCACAGGGATGGCGGGACAGGCATGAGCTCCTGGGGCATGGACACACAGCTCCAGGCCTTTGCTCTTAGACAGGGCTTATGTGGAACAGCCTCGCCCTTGCCTCTAAACAGGACCGAGTAGTTCCCTGGGGACCAAGCACACAGTATTCCTAGGCGCCAAGCCTGTTTCTACGGCCCTGAGAACTCAACCTGGCACAGAATCGTTCCTCATTCCCTACAGGAAAGGACTTCCCCCGAATTTCAGCATGAGGCTCGGTTTGGGAAGGGCTATCTACCTGTGGGAACTTCTGTGCTCCATAGCCATCCTTCATCCTTCCCCCTGACTCAGGGACCCTGACAGACATTTGACAGTCCTACCTGGTCTCCTGGTATTAGCTCTTCTTACTCCCCTCTTGCTTCCTTCTCTTGCCAACATGTGCTCTCGCACGCATGCTCCCACCTCACCACACATGCGTGAAAACTTCCCCCACGTACTGTGACCATGCACACACGTGTAAGCACATGCACACACGTGTAGCCCTCCGATTGCACCACCATTACATAGCCCTCTGTTACAGCTCTGTCACCTGTAAGAAACGGCACACCTTGGTCTGACATGTTCTCACCAGGACTTGGCAGCTCACTTCAAAATATTTGACTCCAGTGATCTTTGTTAAGTATCTGCTGCCTACTGAATTCAGTTCCAGCTATTCCAAGAGGGTCGAAGGACAGTGTTCCACTCACAGTTTAGCTGTCAAGACTACACCCAACAGTAATCATGTTCTTTAGGGGGCTGCAGTGTGACCCCAAGTTTACCTGCTTTCCTCTACTTCTAAAGGCAGTCCCTGCTTCTGTGCCCAGGAAGGACTGTAGGCAGGGATGTGAGCTGGGAAGGACATCTTGTTAAGGCCTTTCCTCGTCCTCCAAGCTGGGGTGAAGAAGAGGTGACCTCTCCGCCACAGGCCCTCCTGGCCAGCACCAACTTTGAGCCCAGCCCTGGCCCAGGGGAGGCAAAGCTCATTGACTCCTGGCATGGGCAGCTTCCTGTTTCTAAGAATCTGGGACTCTGAGAGGCGGCCTGCCCCAGTCACCCTCACACAGACAGCATTGTGTGAACTCTCAAGTGTGTCTCAGATTTCCCTTCCCTTCTCAGGCCTTCAAAGGGGAGGAGAGCCAGCAGGCTGCTTCAGACAGCCTCTGGATTTGGCTGAACTAAGCCCTCTGAAAATCCACCCAAGCTAATACATCATGCCAAGACCTTGCAAAGAGTTTCCAGAGACTTGAGCCTCTGCCACACCCTTCCTCTGATGGCTGAAGCGGTCTCGGGCTGGGTGGAGTATGTTAGGTGGGCATTACCAACGCTGTTCAAATCCCTTCCCTACAACCCCATAACAAATATGATTATACTTGGGCATTGTTTTGACAGCCAAGCCGAGGACTGAGCTGAGTCTAATAGATAGTAGGTACTAACAAGGACCAGGGATGTCAAGCCACGTTGTGAGTTGATGTGAATGAATGGGATTAAGTTTACACTTAGCCACTATCAGTAGAGACTCTACCAAGGGCTAGGCACATGCTAGATCTTAGTACATACATGCTGGGGGACAATGACCCTACCCTCACAGAGCTTACATCTTGAGAGGGGTCTGGGACCTGTTTTGTATCCAGATGCCTCTGCTTGCTGATATTTCCCTCTCCTCTCACTGATGGACCCTGGGCTTCCCATGATGAAGGCAGAAAGCCAGATGAGCACTGTGTCAGAACAACATGGCTTCTGAGATACCCCACCCTCATCCACTATCTGTAATGTAATGTAACTCCAGCTTCTCTGATCAAGAGAGGAGATCAGATTCGAGCTCCTGCTGTGTGAGCAAGGCTGACCTCACCGTCCGCAGCAAGGAGGTCACATGGAACCAAGCCAAGTTGGCTGTGCCATGCCACCTAGGCCCACAGACACGGGAGAAAGTCAAGAGCAGCCAGTCACACCTACACTGAGCTCCACTGAGTCTAAACGAGTCTGGAAGAGACCCAGAATGGAAATCAATCATATGAATTGTGTTCTCATCCCCGGGTTATCATGGCAAGAGTCACCAACATGCACTCAGAGCCAGACAGCCTACTGCAAAAGAGCAGCAGCACCGTTCACTTCTCCATCACCCTCTGGGCCTGGAAAGGCCCTGGTGAAGGGAATTCAGAACCTGGGACCCCTGCTCCTGACACTAAATAAGGCACAGCTTCCAAACACACATGGTGTAGATGGTTGAGATCCTCTGCTCCGTGAAGCTTTGGTGTGTGAGTAGGCTAGATATCGTGGTCAAAATCACAAAATCAAAGTCACAAAGTCACAGAGAGAGAGGGGGAGGTGAACAGGAGGTCTGACTTTGTAGTAACATTCATGGTGTGAGCTAGAGGAGAGGGAATTAAAAATGGTGATGTTGAGAAAGGCATGATTCTTGTTCAGCAATGTGCCCATAACCACAGTGTGGAAAAGGGAGGCTGGA
The DNA here is from genome assembly GCA_026225945.1 of Cricetomys ansorgei. Classification (NCBI taxonomy): domain Eukaryota; kingdom Metazoa; phylum Chordata; class Mammalia; order Rodentia; family Nesomyidae; genus Cricetomys; species Cricetomys ansorgei. The sequence continues at coordinate 911,082 of JAMJFZ010000236.1, read as the reverse complement.
CCAAATCTCCATGGTCTGTTTGGATGGAGGACAAGCCAGGCCACTGGACTCTTACACAGATGGCAACAAGAACAAAGGCATCTCCTGGGGAGAGGGTACATTGATGGAATATTTGGAGAATCTGTTCAAAAAGCACATCCCTGGAATGAAAATGATCTTTGCCTGGATTAAAAAGGAGAAAAGGGCAGGCCTAACAGCCGATCTTTAACAGCCTACTAGTGAGTAATAGCTCCTGCCTGATTCATCATAAAGCAAATGTCTGGTGACACACAACATGTACCACAATTTAATTCATACACCAGAATTCAGATCATGAATGGCTAACAATATTTTTTCTGGATAGTCCTGATTTCAGTAAAACTGGCTCGTAGTAAGTTAATATGATCTTACCTTTAAAATAGCCATTCCAGTTTCGTAAGTACTGTACTGCTGCCCCATTCTAAAGATGGGGATGCACTTATATGATTAATGTTTGACTTTCCACAAAGATGAGAGATGCCACCTCAGAACCGACTGAAGATCGACTTTGTACTTACATTTGTTTGAAGGTTGTATGAGTATACATATTTAAACACTGGAGTGGGGGAGGGTCTCTTCCCTGTCTCTTCACCAAGCAAAAGATGGAGCTGTGCTTTAGTTTATGATCATTTACCCTTATAGGCAATGGTTAAAGATGAGGAGGCAGATGTCACTACTGTTCTTGACTACAACAATTAATTAGAACTCTACATCAAAAGACAGTGCCTTTTACTACTGAGAGGGATTTAGTGTGGTTATGTACAATACCAAATAGAGAATACTTAACATTTCTCGCACACACATAGACACCACAGACTTTAGCATTGGGAAGACTCACGTTCGAGTCCCAGGTCTGTCATTTACTAACTGCAGAGAAGCAAGCTAACTCTCGCAGCCCTGGCAGACGCACCGGCGTAGCAGAGATGATACGAACCGAGGCCTCAAACCCTTGCCGTGAGGATTGCCTGTCGCCTGTGTGGCTGACAGCATCCACGCTGTGCACTCGGCTAAGATGGGATCCTGTATTTCCTGTGGGGGTGACTTAGTCCCCAGAGAACATCTGGAAATATCTAGGGACATTTTTAGCGTTGCAACTGGGTCATATGTACCACTGGTGTGTAGTAAGGAGAAGCCAGAGATGCTGCTAAAAACGCCAGGATGAACACCACAGACCTCCCAAATGAAGAACTGCCCAGCCCCAGTGTCCAGGGTACCAAAATAAAGAAGCCCAGTCCTCAGAGCACCGCAAAAAAACATGGAGATGGCTGTGTAGTTCCCTGGAAAGGTGGGGCGTGGAAGCCCCCACACCCTTCCCAGGAGGCTCACGGAGTACCAGCAAACATGCTGCTGCCGAGCTGACTCACCTTCTGTCTTTTAATTCACCCACCCGAGAACTGAAAAAATAGGAGCCCAGCTAGTCCAGGCTGATTATAGGTGGGAATCTTGAGCTCTGTCAGGGAGGTGACGCTAACAGGTGAATTTCTGACAACCAGGATTTGTGTCTCCACAAGCTGAGCAAGGCTTTGCATGCAACTCACAGCACACCGGGAGCAAAGCTCGTGCCTAAAATGCCCTTGTTCACCGAATGCTCCGGGTTCACAGTTACCCCAGCACCCTCCTCCAGGATATCTGTTTTTAAAGAACTATCCCGTAACCTTATTCAGAAAGTCTTTGGCTGCTGCAGAAACTCTTTGGGGGCCATGACTGAGATGCACAGCTGCCCTTGAGCAACAGTGGGACAAGGAGGAGATCTGGATTTCGTGTTTGTTGGGATTGGGGATGGTTCTTAGGTTGGTACAAGTTTGCTTCAAGCCAGTTAAGACTGCACTCCATTTGATCAATCTGGGTAGAAAGTTCCTCCGCAGCTGTATCAGTAGTGATGCCTTGCCGGGTAGCAGGCAGCAGACGATTTTGGAGGGATTGGGAGAGGTATGGCAGGATTGAACTCAGCACAGTTAATTACAGGGACAGCTGGCAAGCTCGACAGAGGACAACATCCCAGGCATAGGCAGGAGACATGACGACTGGCCAGGGCTACAGTTTCCCAGGGGAGAGCTGTGTTTACTATTGTCCGGGAAGTATCATGCCGCCATAGTGACGTCGGGGTACACTGTCACTTCAGATCCCTGTTTTCACCCTGTTTAAAGTCCACCCCTCTTCAGAGGATGGGGTCTGTTTGTCTCACCGTCTCTAGTCACTTGTAGCTAAGCAAGAAGACTGTTCTGGAGGCAGGACACCAATGGCAGCCTGGTCTCCAACAAGATATGTACTCTCTAGGGCCAGCAGGAAGTTGGCAGGGAAGGTGGCTCGCCTAACTCAGACTCTATCTGCTTCCTGCAGTGCTGAAGACAACCCAGTGGAACTTTCGTTCCGAGCCTCCTATATCCCTGCCGGGCAGTGGACACGTTATCTCATTAACCATGACGGTTAGTGTTAACTGACAACTCGACGGGATCTAGAATCGCCTGGGAGACGGGCCTCCAGGCGCACCTATGGGGATTAAGCTTGGCCAAACGAATTAACTATGGGGAGAACCACTTTCTGGGTGGGAGATCCCGGGCTAAGTAAAACGGAGGAAGGGAGCTCATTCCTATGTATTCATTGCTCTCTTCTGACTGTGCTGCTTCCAGCTCCCTCTTCCTTCGCTTCCTCGCCACGACAGACCGTGCCTTGAGCTGTGAGTCAAAAAAGACACTTTCTCCCTTAAGATGCTTGTGTCGGGCATTACATCGCAGTGATGGGAAAAGAAGCTAAGACAGCATCAAAGAGCCTGAAAGGGTTACAGAGCCACACAGCCGCTAAGCAGCAGAGACAGCCTTTGAATTTAGCCTGGCAGATTCCAGTCTGACGGGGCCACAAGTGCTCGAAACCAGCTGGTCTCTCCCGCACAGGAGCTGTGTCTTCCCTTGCTCACACGCCATTTCCCCACTGACCCCGGCAGAGCAGAACGTTGGGACAGCCGTCCCAGGTAGATGTGTGAAACACCTGGAGAATTCATCGAAGTTGAGAGGCATTTGGTGACAAGAGGTCACGGTGTGAGGACCAGCTGGAGTCTTGACTAGATGGAGAGCTAGGAGTCATGGCCCAAACAGGAAGTGAGGCTGTGGAAGAAGAAGGAAGCCCCCATTGCATTTCTAAATCCCTGAGGAAAAAAGTGGATGTAACATGAGCTTCCAATGTGTCCCTCCTCCAGAAGCTTCTATCTGGCCAGACTGGCTCTTAAAGAGAGCCCCTGGTGGGTAGGTAGGGTGGGGTCTGGCCAACTCCCTTCTCACCTGAGACACGGGATGTCCACAATCCCAGCCCGAAGGGCTAAGAATGTTCACACACACAACAGGATGTGGTCAGGAGAAAGCTGGCTGACAGGCCCTCTTGCAGAGATTAGCATTCATGACACAATACCTTCTCTGAATGATGCTTTTATTTTATTTATTTCTAGTTTTAATTTAGCCTAGGCTGGCCTCAAATTCACAGTCATCCACTTGCCTCAAGTACTGGAATTACAGGCAGAACCACACGTGGCTCCCTGGTGCAGCTTTTAAATACACACTCATAATGTAAAAGGCCTTACCCGTGACAAATCTGCACATGCGGGGCACCCAGGGGACCTTGTGCATCCCACACTCCAAAGGACTCATCCTGCCGCTAAGAGGCTGTGGGCCTGAGCAGCTCCCTGTCCCCACTGGGTCTCCACACCAAGGGGGAGCAAAGGCTGTTTGAGGCTCCACGTTCCTGCATGCTGTCTCTTGTGTCCCTAGAGACTGAGCACAGGGGTAATCAAAATGAAGACTCCCTCCATAGCGGCCAGGCTGCTGTCATCTTGTCCATTCGGCTCCACAAAGGTCACCAAAGCAGTACCGCCTGTCCCTCCTAAAGGTTCAGGGCTAGGAAGGCTGAGCAAGGGACAGTGTCACACCCCATCTGAGGTTAGAGCAGCCTTGACCTCAAGCAGAGAGTCTTCCCCAGTGAACATTCTATACATATTATCCCCCAAGCAACCTCTGCTGAACCCATATCCACTGCCCAGCAAGACACAGCCGCAGACCACAAGGCGGCTTGGAGTGCGGCTAGTGTGATTCTCCTGGGCTGGCAAACAATAAAATACGATGTGTGCCCTGTTTACTTCCACCAAATATGGCCAGCAAGGGACTGAGGGCCTTTGCTGAGAAGTTTATGGGGTAGACGTGTGGACCATGCAGGCAGCAAGAAGCCCCAAGCTGAACCCTACCAAATGTTCCACTGAGGATCTGGGAGGTGGAAACTCACTACGGACCAGAGTAATGCGAGCACCTTGAAGATGGAGAGGCAAAGGGGGGCAGCAAGGAAGGTGACAGGGTGAGCAGAGGACAGTGGCGTGGAGGCAGGAGTTAGAGCTGTGCGTGGAACAGGGGTGCTGCGTGCATGAGGAAGCCTGCCCTGGAGAGGGCAGATGATCACACGCTACAGCACAGGAAAATGGCGGGCGACCATTAATCAGTCATATCAAACTCACCTAACATCTGCAGGCCAAGAAAAGCACCCTACATGGAGGAAAAGTGGGAGAACCTCCTGCTCAAACTGGCCCTGCCCCAAAGGAACCCCCAGAGCCCACGATTCCTCGGGGTTCATGGCACAGGAGAGTGAGTCTGCTACAAGCTGATGTTGGGTGCAGAGCAACAGTCCGACATTGTCAGCTCTCTTAACTAGAGAGCGTGTGCTAAACACCACACTCAGTCCTCAGGCCTGGACTCTGGTTCCCGGGACAGCTTCAAAGAGCTCATCACACTGGGCAGATAGAGAGCCTGCATCATCTGCTCCGCACACCTCTGTAAAGCATAACCCCATTTGACAGATGAGGGAAAACAGACACAGAGATCAAGAGGGCCCAGCACAGAGGCAGAGGAGAGAGCCAGAGCCAGGCCAGACCAGAGTCATTGTCACCATCACCCACAATCTTTCGAGTCCCCTCAGTTTCTTTGCTTACACACCAAAGTGCTCGTGAATGGGGGATGATAGATTTACTGCCCTGCCTCCCCCCAAAAGAAAAAGAAGAAAAGAGACTAGCCTGTATCCAGGACTCAGAAAAGCGTCAGGGGTCTCTTCTACAGAAGTTATGCGTGTGTTCCCGTGAGATGCTGAAACTGGCGCTGTACCACCTGAGACCCAGGGGCAGTGACCCATCTCATCACTGTCATTGGCTATGAGCCCAGTGATGGCTGGCAGAGTCACTGAAGTTCCCAGCTCAGCTTCCATGATGACCCTACCTGCACCAGCGCCACCCTTGGGACTAAAAAGAGCAGCGTCACAGGGTCTGGAGATGGCAGGGAAGGCAGTGGATGGGTCTACTTGTTTAGACAGTGGTGGGAAAGGGGAAGCCGAGCATTCTGGGTGAGCATTCGAGGAGGATTCAGCCCACATCTTACCCAGACTCAACCAGTGTGACGCAATCCACCAGAAGGCATCAGAAGGGTTGGTACAGGCAGAGGTGAGGGACACGGGGGAGAAACAGAGAACGGAGTGGTCGCTGGTTAGAAACGGCCGTTTCGCTTCTTGGAGAGGGCTGCTCTGGCTTGAATAAAATCTAAGGAGAGTGCAAGAGAGCCCTAGGTAGGCCTACGTTAGCACAGCCAGGAAGCCCACGTTTGCAGGGGTGGACATGGATGGGGGTAATAGCCCTCCATCATGGTCACCCTCGACAACAGCATACTCTGGATCATGAGTGGGAGATGATCATCGCATCATGAGATGTGAGCCTCTGGCTGGGGGGCTCCTTCTGAGCCCCGCACAATGTTTCTTTGCCTACCGAACACAAGAGTTGGATTAAATGACTGACACGTGTTGTTTTCTGTAACATGTGTGTATCTGTCCCACAGGAACTCATCTGAAGCATCCAGAACTTATATGAAGTGACAGTGTTTTTGTCAATATTGTTGGGAAAGAGTCACACGGGCTAATTCTCCCCACAGCAGAAAGCCTTCCTAATGCTCTCACTTGGCTCCCTAGGCAGAGAATAAACAGGGTGGACTTGTTTCTGTGGAGTCCTCATTGCCTAACCCTGAGTTATAACACAGGGAAAGTGGGTACCAGTCTCAGCTCAATCCTGGGGTCCCTAAGCCTGTGACCCCCCTTCTAAGTGGTTGTTCCCCATTTGTTCTGGACTTTGAGGCAAGAGGCAACTCCGAATCCGGTGGACCTCTTTGTGAACCTAAAGTCAGTAAACCACAAAGGAAACCGATAAACTTCCCCAGAGCTCAGAGCGTGGGCTTCACCTCCACAGCCACGCCCCCTGCCCTTTCCTTAACCTCTGCATTCCTAGGTCTGATCTGGGTGTCGAACCCAGATAAGCACATGTTCTACCACGGAGTGACCGCCCAGCCCTTGGGTCTTGCTGATGGCAAAGGGATCCCCATAGCGGGAGAGAAAGACAGGCATCAACGCCTATGCCAGGGCGAGTACCTCAGCCTGCAGCACATCGTGTGGTCTTTTAAAATGGCAAATCCTGGCACACCAGTTGAGCCCCAAAATGGGAAAGAAAGGCCACCAAGTGGGCGGTGGCCACTTCCTCGTCTTTACAGAAACCTTATTCACCAACATCGGTGAAATGGATATTAAACATACAAGACGGTTGGATTTTTCCAGACCTTGGCCACTCCCCCCACACCACGCCCCCAGCTACAGCAAGCTTTAGATTGGCTGATTGGAGTAAGCATGGACCAAAGCGATTGGGCCTCTCCCTTATGCAACGCCCTGCTTCCTCTATAAAATCCTTGCTTCTTTCGCAATAAAGTAGATCTGCACCACGAGACTGGTCTCCGGAGTCTGAGTTTCTTGGGCTAGTGACTCCACCGCCATTCGCCACCTCGGGGACACCCCTGCTTCCACAAAAGACTACAGGGTCTGTGTTTGTGACCTATAAGCAGGTGTTACCATGCCACCCAAACTCACCTCCCCACACAATTGCATCTCTCCAGGTCTTCCTCATCTATTCCTTACTCTAGGAAGTGCAACTTTCTTGGGCTTATCCTAAAGGCAATTTCCCAAGAGTCTCCTTGTCTGGACTAGGATTTGGTAAGCCGAACTACCGGGGCGAAGAGAAGCCACAAAGATCCATCACACTGCAGAACTGGCTGAGGGCAACTTTATTTAGTGCTGGAGCTATGCATTTCCCACATCTGTGACCACGGGCAAGGCAGACTCTGGAAATGCACGTTACCTCGTATCTGTCCTGTTGCTTGGCCAGCAGGTTACATGCCTCCGAGCTGTGAGTTATCCCAAAGCAGCAACTTCTGTGCCTCTGAAAGGCCGCAGGACCAAATCCACAAGGACACACTGAGTTTGGGGAGCTGGAAGGTTCTTCCTGCCAACTTTCCAAGCCCCCGATGCATCACATGAACAGTGAGTGAGCCTTTAAATGAAGCAGGTGCTTTGAATAGAATTTCTCAAACTTAGCACAGCCAGGGAACCCAAGCTCCTTCTGAAATGCCACCTAAGTAGCTGCCTCCTCTCCCCTTCAGCTCTAATTGGTGAGAGTCATGTGACCTTGGGAAAACCATCTCTGCTTTCAAATTTATACTCCTCCCATGTCAGATAACAGAGTAGAGGTCCAGATCAGAAATGGTAAAGAGCCTGAGCCTCGTACACCAACTTGAATCTTGGTAAGTCGCAGCCTGTGGGCTGTGTTCTGAGGACTTCTGATGGTACCTTTGGCTTGGAGTGGAAAAGGCCATAATCAATTAGGCTGTTGCAGTCCCAAGAGGTAGGCTGTCCGTCTGAGTACCCAGCAGGCACTGTCCTGTACCACAGCTGTCCCTGTACAGCAGTGGTTCCCAACCTTCCTAACGCTGCGACCCTTTAATACAGTTCCTTACACCATGGTGACCCCCAAACATAAAACTACTTTTGTTGCTACTTCAGAACTGTGATTTTGCTACCATTATGAATAGTAATGTAAATATCTGATGTGCACATGGTCTTACCCAACTCTTGTGAAAGGGCCATTCAACCCCCAAAGACCTGCAAGGTTGAGAACCGCTGCTGTAATAGATAACCCTTCAGGTCACCTTTGTGCACACAGGAGTGATCCCAGAAGTCCCCAGCATCTGCCTCTCAGCATTTGCTCCAGTCGTGGAAGCTTCTAGTCTGTTCTCATTGACTGCCCTGCAGCCTCAGCTGAGCTGCTAGTACAGTCTGGATGCTATGACTCAGGATGTAAGCCTGGTTTCCCGTCTTCCATGTATACATAGAGGTGTTGCCAAGTAGCACAGGAGTGTCTGTTCCTGCACAGCCCTGTGGGGAATCTGGAATGCCGCGGGCCCTACACACACCCTGGCCCCAGAGCTAATTTCCACGTGGATGCTGGATCTCCCAAACTCATACACAGTCCCGAGGAAAAGTTGCTTTTATTTCAGAGTGGCACCCCGTGGTACTTGGAAATCAAGAAGGGCTTGTTTTTATGCGGGTTCCCAGCCCCCAGGTCTGATGGGGCTCACTAGACCAGGTAGAGCCTAGTGAGCTTTTTTTTACCTTTGCCTCAGTGGGAAACTGACATTTGAGGACCACAGGACTTCAAGAAACTTGTCTCCTGAGATGGCCAGATCTGTCAGCATCTCCTTACCATGAAACTTCCAGAAATGTTTCTCCTGACCAACCTACTCGCCCAGGTCACCTCCCTCCAGCTGCTGTGAGGAACTAGACAAGATATGTTTGCAAAGGATCCAATGTGGCCCCAGTACCCGAAAACATCTGTCCTTCCCTTCCACCCGTCTGTAGTGTATAGCTGCTTTTCCACCCAAATCCTGCTTGCCACACAGGGTCTTGGAATCAGAAGCTGGAAAGCTCCTAGAGGCCCCCATCTAGATAGTTGTGGGCAAAAGGAAGAGCAAGGTGGTGTGAAGCCAACACACTGTGCTCCTCCAAGAGTTTCATGCCCAGGCTCCCACAGCACACCCTATCTAGAGACACCATGATCCCTATAAGGAGACAGTCCACTGAACACACAGCTCCCATATCTGTATTCACGGTTGCTACCTACATGGTTGACCCGAAACACTCATGTAATAATTATTTGTTAGGTGGGAAGGATGGATGGATGGATTGATGGATGGATGGATGGATGGATGGTTGGATGGATGGACAGATGGATGGATGGATGGATGGATGAGTGTATTATGTATGTATGGATGGATGGATGGATGGAGGAGTATATGGATGGATGGATGAGTGTATTATGTATGTATGGATGGATGGATAGATGGATGAGTATATATATGCATGTGTGGATGGATAATGGATGGATGGATGATCGATGGGTATATGTATGGATGGATGGATGGATGACTGGGTGAATGGATGGATAGATGGTTAGATGAGAATGTATGGATGCATGCATGCATGCATGTATGTATGTATGTATGTATGAGTAAGTGGATGGATGGATGGATGGATGGATGGGTGTTTGGATGAATGGATGAAAAACTAAGACATAAGGCAAGGCTGGGCATGGTAGCAGATGCCTTTAATCCCAGCACTTGGAAGACAGATGCAGGGGGATCTATGTGAGTCCATGGCTAGCCAGATCTATATAGCGAGTTACAGGCTGGCCATGGCTACGCAGTCATACATGTCTCAAAGAACAAAAACAACAAAAAAGATAAAAGGCAGTCTAGAAAGAAAAATAGATTCAAGTCCTGGCCCTATGATTGCTGCTCTGAAGAGAAAATTATGATTAATCTCTCTGAACCTCTTTCTTACGAAGCAATGGCCATTACAATGGCCCCAACTCCAATACAGAGGGAAAACATCTCAAGTAGAATACTGTGTATATAACAGTGCTTGTTAACTATCAGACTGTACGTAGGTCAAAGGTTATGGTAATGGTAACGATTCTGATAAAAGAGTAGCCAGGATGTCAGAGTCCGCAGTATGTGGACAGAGAGGGCATTGTTCGGCACCCAGGCCAGAAGGAAAAGCTGCAGAGGAGTGGGTACCCAACCATATCGCCCTCACTCACAAGAACATCTGTCTGAACTGATGGGCTGAGGCATTTGCTGCTGAGGTATCATGAAGCTGTGAGTAAACCCCAGTACCTCCTGTTTAGAAAAATAACTGAGATACTCAGATGTCCTGGAAGCAGCACGTCCCTGCAGACGCGTGACTGGCGGATGCCACCATGTCAAGCCCGCTCATCTTCATGTTTATGGGGACAACGCTGCAGTCTCCTCGGCATGGATTAATGAAAGCAACTCCTCCAGCCCTAGACTCCTCACCAGGCTCCACGGGAACACTTACCACTTATAGAGGGGAAAAGATCACTTTTCCAGGAAGAAGCGAACCATGATTTATTAATTCGTTCCCTCCAGGGGTCCTGCCAAATTGCAGGTGGGGAGCAAGAGGGAGGCCGAGGAGATACAGAGAAGGTGTGGGAGGAGGCAGGGCGCTTGGCTCACACCCCGGGGTGAGAGCTGACACTTCCAGATCGGGGCTGTGGCCTGTGCTGAGATTTTTTTCTCTGTACGCATTTGCAAAGCAAGCCTTGTTCTTGCCGCCACTCATCAGCAGAAAGGAGCAGAACTGGGGGGTTTGTGGGGGCTGTTCTATGTCCACTAAAGTCAGAAGAGCCACCTTCTAGTCTCAAAACTGACATTGCCTTCCTCTTCAGTGCCCCTGCACACACACACACACACAAACACACACACACACACACACACACACACACAGAATCTGGCTGGTGCTGCCCAGAGCCCTCCAGACAAGACAATGTGTTGTCAGTATTTACAGCCACTTGTGATGATGAACCTCCACAACTGTTCCCCAGGGGGACTGGCAAAGTGACTCACGTTACCATGCTATTGGATTTAGGCCTAGAAAGCAACCTTATAATTCGGAGTCAGGATGGCCTTCCTCTGGCCCCTGACATCACACAGCCTCTTCAGGGACACCATCTTCTCCAACCCACAAGACAAGGTTGGCAGCAGCGTAGTGGACAGGACCCTTGAGGATATACACCAGTGTTGGTTGGACCATCTTCCAATAAATCTTAGAGAGATTTGACGACTGAGAATTTGAGGGGTCCCTGGAGACCACTCCAGAAACCTCTGGGGGAGGGGGCAAAGCCACCATTTATAGATTTGCTGCCTGTGCAGTGCACCAAGGTATCCAGCAAGGAGCTAGTGGGAATGAAGTCCTGCCTCGGGGCTGACTCCGTCAGAGCAAAGGGCACTGTCTAATTTGTGCAAAGGTATAGGGATGAGCCAGCCACAGACAAGGGAGAAGGGGCAAAGAGAGCCTCCTGCTGCCACAGAGCAGCTAAGTAAGTGGGTTGCTCATGGACCTGTGTAGTTAGGATTGAAGGTATCCCTGAGAACATCTCGAGGAAAAAGCTGTAGTTCTCGAAGAACAGATAACAGGAGCCAGCTAGCTCTGAGTAGGGAATGCTACTGGACAGAGTCTCTGTAACAAGAGGGATCGCACACAACCAACAGGTCCCCGGGAAGACTGGGCATCTCTAAGAACCCTCAGTGAGGCTTTCAGTCTCTCTCCATGAAGATGGGCTCAGGTTCATCATGCGGTGAGCTGGTTCTTTTACTGGCCAGAGTGGAACTCCAGACAAGGAACTTTTTAGAAGGAGTCATGGATCCTTTCAAAGCCATGCTGGCAAAGGGTCCAGCGGAGCTGCCTGATGGTCCTCTCTGATGGTCTTCCTGCAACACCACTTCATTTACTCACTGCTGAGGTGAGCCAGACTTTACAGTGCAGTGCCGTCTCTGGAGAGCAGATCTGGGGTCAGCCAGCGACACTGAAGAGGACGGTTTCATTGCCCTCTCTGGTATTAACCATTTCATGTATAATTTCACAGTGGAATTCCAGCATTCCTCCCCCAATGTGTAGGCAAAATTTTTGTATCTTACTTTCAACCTTGCTGACTCCTTTATTTACTAATTAATAAACTTCTACCTAGTTGTAAGATAATTATATAATAATTATACTTTGAAACTTTGCCTTTGGTGCTTATTAGGCCTGACATTCTGGCTTCAGCCCCAAAAGCCCACTGCCCTTCCTGGATGGCTGAAGTCTAAATCACCTCCTTCGTGGGCATCATGGTTTGGCCCTGAACTCTGTATCATTTGGGCCTGATTTTACCCCAGCCATGCAAGAGGAAAGGAAGCACCAGGTGGGCTCTGTCTCTTACCACAACTGGTCTAGCTGGATGGTGTGTGTGCACAGTTCCAGGTCCAGGGCTGGGTTATCTCAGGATCACAGGTTCTTCCTCTGTTCTGTCTCCTTTTCACCAAGAAGGTACCCTTCTCCACCCCTGTCCCAGCATGGAAGCTCTGCCACCTCTCTTCCCTGCAGGCAGTGAAAGTCACACTGGCATAACCTCACGGGGCTGTGCCTAAGTCTCCCAGTAGCTGACCTGAACACATCCTACTTACACAGATCTGCCCTTCTCAGGAGGGAAGACAAGCAGGTGGCAGACATCGCTGCTGCTGGGGACCAAATTGCCCAAGGGCCAGAACTTGCTATATGGAAGCCCTTGTAGACTGTCATTTAAAAACTAAGTCCCCAAAGGCAGCCTCTTGGCAGGATGCCCAGACTGACAATCAGAGATTCTGCACCAATCACACAGCTGACACTCAGTGCTGAGACCAAGGAGCACCTGCTCTTGAGGCCAAGGGGGAAGGACTCTACTGGTACCTGGGCTGAATCAGAACCACAGAGCATCTCTGCATCTGCTCCGGGTTGTACCTGCAGGATGTTGGAGAATCGTTCCTGCTAGAGGTCCCTGTCAGGGGCCACACATTGAGCACAGAGCTGGTGCTCCTGGTGGTCTGGGCTGGGACAGATAGGGGCCCTGTGACTATAGAGACAGCAGGGCAGGAAGGAGGGCAAGGTAAGGAAACACAAAATGAACCTGGCCCAGGTCACTGATCCTTGGATCTGCGATTGCTCTTGTAGCTTCAAACAGAAGACTCTAATTCCTCAGAGACCTTGGGGGAGAGGGAACAGCAAGTCAAGGTGGGAACCAGGTATCAGCCTCAAACCACATGCTTCCCTTTCCCTCCAATCCTGGTGGGTGGGAAGAGCAACACCATCTTAACTCTAGAGCTTCACAGTCTTCATTCATCCCAGCGGGGCTCAAAGACAGTGCTGTCCTCAATTTGCAGCTGAGAAGTTGAGACCCAGCAGAGGGCAGACCCGAGACTTCTCTCTCTCTCTCTCTCTCTCTCTTTCTCTCTCTCTCTCCCTCTCTCTCTCTCCCTCTCTCTCTCTCTCTCTCTCTCTCTCTCTCTCTCTCTCTCTCTCTCTCTCACACACACACACACACACACACACACACACAACCATCCCCTGCCTGCCTGGGGATGTAAAGCCAAAGACATTCTGTATCCGATTGGTTTTCAAGGGAGGATCACCCGAGGCAGCCTTTCCCGACTGCAGTCCTCCTTGGCCCCTCTCTTCCCAAGTCTACCACAGGCAAGTTCTGTGGTTTCCAAGACCAGAAGGAGGGGCAGCCAGCCTGTGTGCGCACTCCCTCCCGGCTCTCTGCTCTTAGCAGGTGCTGTACAAACATCCAGCCTATGACACAAGGGCTGGATTCAAGGCTCCGGAATCGTAGATACTGGGAGTTGGGGAACTTAGAAGTTACCGCTCCCAGTCACAGGGGACACTCTGGGGCCCTGACACAGCACGGAGTCTCCCTGAGGAGGTAAGTTTACAAGAACAGAACACTAGAGCCAAACAAAGGGCATGGGTGCTCTGCCAGGGTTCACAGAGATGAGCGCTGTGGACACTTTCTGATGCAGCTCACACCATCGCACAAGTGTCATCCGCCCTCACCATTACCGCTAATGACTTGGGGAGGAGAAGGGTGGGGCAGTCGCTATTTATTTCATTTCACAATGAAGCCTTAAGCATACTTCATCAGGCCCTCCTTCAGAACAAGGGATACCCCCTGCTCACCCTGCCCAGCCAGACTCAAGGTCACCTCAGGTCCGGCCAGGGTGGGACAGACTGGCTGCAGCGGAAGAGACAGGAAGGGCTAAGACGTACAGAGACCTTCCAACCCCAACCTCCCACTTTACATCAGAGGAAACTGAGGCAGAGGCAGGGATATACAAAGAAAGTGTAAGTTCAAGCTGCCTCCCTCCCTCTTTGCTCTCTGAGTAAGCAGTTTTTAAAAGCCCAGAAGGAGGTGGCTAATGCAACAGGACACTTGAGGCCAACGGTCTGGAGGGACATGAAGGCAGGGAAGGCCTTGGCTGGTGCTCATATTCTGGCGCAGCCCAGTTCCACCTAAGATGGGGATGCGCTGGAGGTGGCCGGACACCCCTGTGGGCCAGCGAAGGAGGGCAGCACAAAGGGCTCCTGCATGAAGAGTTTAGTGACAGGGTCATGCACAGGTTAGCCTCCACATGCCAAAGGGACCCTGCAGAGACCATTGGCTTCGAACACTTCAGTCAAAGGTATAGAAGCCGCAAGTCCCTGTAGATTAGGAAAGTTCATTAGCTCCCTGGGGGGAAGCAAAGAGCCACCCCTGCTGGAGAATCCTGTGGGGCTGTTAGAAAGAGAAAGGGTCCCAGACAGAGCTGAGGGCAGTACAGCTGACCAGATCACAGTGGAGTTCGGGAGCTCGCTTTGCCTCTCTAGGATTGTCTCCCCATCTGGGAAAGTGTGAGGAGACATGGAGACATGGAGTTTCCTACAGCCTGAAAAATATGGTTTCAAGCCCAGAACTTTATCTTACAGAATTGACCTGTTCTCTGAAATCTCAGGTTGTGTGTAAGAACAGAATCTGCAGTCTGTTAAAGTGGAGCCAAAAAGCATAAAAACTCTAAGCTAGATGACCCAAACAATATTTCAGCGGGTTGTCCTTGCCTGAGTCACTAGCTAGGACAATACTGTCCCAGCAACTCTCTTATGATGGGGCAAAACCTCACATCCTCACACATACTGGGGACCAGGTCCAATCGTGGCCCTCTGGTGCCTCCTCATCTCTCCTCCTGAGTCATCACCTCCACACACAGTTGGTCCCAGATGCTCTTCCTCTGAACCACACGGGGTGGGCAGGCTAGATGCCCAATAGGAAAGACACTAACCCTAACCACAAGGTCCCCAAACCCTTCAGTTACAGGGAGCAGTGTAAAAGCTTTCTCTTCCTATGGCATTGAGAGGGAGGAAGGGTCTAGAGCAGGGCTTCTCAACCTGTGAACGTGACCCCTTTTCACAGGGGTCAGTAAGACCATCTGCCTATCAGACATTTACATTATGATTCAGAACAGTAGCAAAATTACAGTTATGAAGTAGCAACAAAATGCTTTTATGATTGAGGGTCAGCACAACACGAGGAACTGTATTAAAGGGTCGCAGCGTTAGGAAGGTTGAGAGCCACTGGTCTAGAGGACATTTCAGGCTCAGAAGTCTTAGAGCCTGGCTGCACTGACCTGCCCACCACCCAGCCACCCAGTTATCTATTGGCCCTCAGTTTTCTCATCTTTATCTTGCTTTTAACACCAAGTCCGCAATTTTTTTTCCTGGTACAAACTGATAAATGGTGTGAGGGGGGCCTCTGGGGGAATGAAAGAAATCTGTTAGGAGACGGCAGAAGAGTTAGCTCAAATGTGAACCGCAGGGCCGTCTTCCGGGGGCATCATCCCAGCCACAGCAACAACTCAGTTGTCAGCACACACATGCACTCCCAGTTGTGTCCCGAATCTATCTTTTCATTCCACACCTCCTCCCCCCACACACAGCCCAACAGCGCCCATAGCAGCCGTCCTGCTCAGAACTCCCCTCTGATGCTTGCTCGTGTCAAGCCTCATCCACTTGGACCACCATCTGCCTCATTGCCTAAATGGACCGTGCATTCGTTGGCTTATACCCCCTCCCTGTTTGAAACGTTCTCAAACTTTGCTTAGGGAGCCCCTATTCGTGCTGCAATGACAGCTCCAGGAAAATGCAGCCCTCCACACCTCTGCCCTTGAGCAAAACTAGTTACACCTGTCTCTGGCCTCCCAGACCTTGTACAAATGCACCCTTTTCTCAGACATCACCTCTCTCCAGTCCCATGTCCGTGTCCTTCCCCCACCCCTACTCTCCCGACAAACTGCAGTCTTTCCGTTATTTCCCCCACAGTGCTCCTTACAGTCGCTAGCTGGTCAAGACACTTTGGAACTGTGTTGACATTGTCTTTTGTTTGTTCCACCCCAACTACCTCCCTAAAAACACATCTATTGTGTCCAGCACAATGCCCGAGGCATAAGGTGTTCTGGAAAGGCATGAGGGAACACATTTTAATATTGTCTAATTTCTGGTCTTAGTTTTATGAAACATTATGTTATGCCTTGAAGTCTAGTTATTGACAGTTATTGACAGGCTGGTTAGTGTGTTTTGCTGTTTGTTTTTTGAAAGAGCAGCTGGCTGTATAGAGCCCAGATTGGCCTCAAAACCCTGCTTTCCTGCCTCGGTATCCAGAGCACTGGAGTGCTGGGGTCACAGGAGAACCTTTGTGCCCAGTTTTGAAGTGCAAGTTTAAACACGACGGATCTTCTACCTTCTTAAGCTCTGGCATGTTCACCACGAGAAAAGGATTCGTGGTCAGGCCACGTGCTGCTCTGGGGTTCAGACATAACGACACAAGGAATGTCATTATCTGTTTCCTCCCGGGGCTGAGGGCCAGCAGGGTCCCCGTGTTCCTGTTGTTGGTTAAGTGACCCTTAGCTGGAGCTTGCTGAACGAACTTCAGATGAACTGAACTGAGGCCGCCAGAGACATTCCTACCCAAGTCACCACGAGGGCATGATCCAGGGCTGTGATGCTAGCCTTCCTAACGCTGTGATACTTTAATACAGTTCCTCATGCTCTGGTAACCCCCAACCGTAAAAGTATTTCGTTGCTACTTCATAACTGCAATTGTGCTCCTGTTATAAATTATAACATACATATCTGGCATGCAGATGGTCTTAGGCGACCCCTGTGAAAGGGTCGTTGGACCCCAGAGGGTTTGCAACCCACACGTTGAGAACCACTGCTAGATCCTAGCAGCAGCCTACCATAGCTGACCTAACAGTCCAGTGAAGAGCCGGCTCTACGGTCCCATCAGCATCCTCAAAAAACCAAGTAGAAAATGCATCCCTGTTATGCTTTGGATCTGACGCGTTCCCCAAGAGACGGTGTGCTGGGTAAAGAGTGGGGTCAACTGCCGCTGTGTTCAGTGGCAGGCCATCTGGGGAAGGAGCTAGACCATGAGAGCTCCGACCTGCCCCCAGCCCCCCAGCCCCCGCCCCACCTTCCTTGCCACCATGAGGGGAGTAGTGTCCTTCACCATGCTCCTGCCACCGTGGTGCTTTGCCTCATCTAAGCCCCGCAGCAACTGGGTCAACGATGGAGTGAAACTAGGAGCCAAAAGGAACCTTTCTGACCTCAAGCTAACTGCTCTTCAGTGCTGCGTCACAGCAACAGAAAACACGTTCCCCGGGGGCTGCGTTTTCTGGTTCCTCTACGCTCATACTCCATGTTACCACTGGCCAAGAGCAGAGTTGTCCGGGCTGCCCTGGGCTTGCTCCTTACCCAGCTTGTCTGTAGAGTGAGCCGGCAGCCCACAGATAAGGCCCCAGCTCCTGTGGGTTCCGTGTCATCTGCTGGTTTAGAGAGAACTGAATGGACCACTCACCACTTTTCCACCAGGCTAGGAAAAATCAGGAACCAACCACAGGTACATACGGGAACCTGCTGGTCCTCAGCCCCAGGTAGGAAACACTCTGGCAACCAGTGCCTCCTGTAGTTAACACTTGTTCTGAGCTCTGAACAATGGGAGCTCACTGATCCCCAGACTATACGGTGAAATGCTATCCGCCCATTTTGCAGATGAGCAAGTGGAAACAAAAGAAGACGGAGTAGCCCCAAATGTTAGACTATTGTCAAGGGCAAGGATTAAGCCTGTTTTGCTGATCCCTGAGCCCAGGACTGGGGCTGCCATCAATAAGCAGCTGCTTGGTGAAGCAGTCTATGTCTGCCAGGATGAGTTTACATCTCAATAGATCCCCTGTCTAGTGTGCTACTCCTATCCCATAATATTGCCCCCGACTTGCCCATCGTGGGGTCTGAAATTCCATATGCATTCTGGACCTTCACAAGAAACTTCTGGATCCAAGAGCTGTCTGATGAACACAGAGCCCCAGCAATGCAGCTGATACCAGTTGTGAAGCACATGGACCACCGGGCAGGAATTTCTGATGAGAATTAGGTGGTGGGAGCCGAGGAGACAGGCATCCGGCAGCCCCGAAGGAATGGGAGGCTTCAAGGACAAGCAAGGCTTGGAAGAAGGAGGGCACAGTGGGGTACTGTGGGAGGGGTAATGGGACCGGATAAAGCCAGCATGGACAGAATGTATGGAAAGCCCCCAAGCCCCCCAGGCAATGGACATGGACCCTCTCTCCTGACCACTATTCAGGTTAAAATGGTCTGCAGATCCAGCTGGGGCCTGAGGCTAGAAAAGAGCATAAAGACAGAATGCTGGGAGAGCAGGAGGGAGCATGGCCGCTGAGGAGGGAGGCCCTCTCCCTCATTGCCCACAGTTGGGCTCCATGGCCTGAGATCAGTCAAATAACCTGCCTCCCTTTCTCCAGGACACGTGGACTATTAAAGGCAGAAACCCAGAGCCCCGGCAGGTGTTCCCAGGGATGCCAGCGCTGCGGTGTGGGTCCCCACACACCACAATTCAAAGACCCTCTGCTCTCATACGCCCTTTTTCAGAGCCTCCGAGCAAAAGAAAAGAAGAGGCATCAAGCCACCTGGCCAGGGAAGAAAGTCCGGACCCCTGCTACAACACAGATGAATCTCAACTTGCACGGGTCTAAATCTGTGAGGGGCCTGCAGTGGGTAAATCCATAGACAGAATATAGAAGAAAGTTTGCTGAGAAGAGATAGTAGTAATAGGTACACCTTTAGTTCGGAAGACGGATGGCAGGGAAAGTCCTACAATCCTTGTGACTATACCTGACGCCACTAATTGTGGTACTTAATGTGGTTTTAAAAGCCAAATACACATTTCATATATTTTACCACAACAAACGTGTAACTGTTTTCATGAACTAAAAGTCATCTGGCTGGTACCCAAGTCTCTTAGTGATCCCTGCAAGCTTCCGTGCCTGGTGCTCTTGTTTATGAGAAGGGCTGTTCTTGGTGGGGAGGGGCCATGAAGGACAGGATAACAAGAACAACCCTGGCCCAGCCTGGGCTCACACCACGGAACAAAAGAACACCGGGGGTAATTAGAAGAACGAGGGGCCTGAACTTACCATGGGAACTGCAGCACGGGGCCTCCATCTATCTGCTTCTGGGAGAGCAGGCAGCTGCCAGGAGGGCTCAGGGGCACAGACAGGGTCTGGAGCCCAGCAAACCCCAGTTCTGCTCCCTCAGGCTCTGAGTCACTCTGAGCTCAGCATCACCGTGTGTGATGCAGATAATACCTCCTTCGTTCCCGTGGAGATCCTTGGGAGTTGAGTCCCAGGAAAAGCCACAGAAAGCTACCCCTCTCCACCTCCGTGGCCGTCTGCCGTCCTGGGAGCCCAGGGGGTATACCTGGGTGCTCAGCCCTCATCCAGGTGTAGGTCAGCAGGGTTTGTTAACTGTGCTTTCTCTCTTGACACATCACTTTCAATGGGGTAGCCATGGCCACTCATGCCCTGGTATGCACCCAACTCCGCCAGCCCTTCCGCCCAGGATATAGGGCACTGGGACTCAGGAAGCCTGGAGACAGCTCACTACTCGCTGGCCCCTCTAGCTCAGGCTCCCATGTTCCCTCCGGGCCTCACTTTCATCATGTGCCTGGAGGGCTGGTCTCCTTCCTTGGGACTCTGGACATGAAAGGGCAGAAATGGAACCTTAGCACAGGAAGCACTGTAACCACACTGAAAAGGGCAAGAACCATGCTGCCAAGCTCAAGGCCCTGCAGGGCTAGGAAGCCTTGGAAGAGAACACAGACTTCCAGGGGCTTCACAACCAGGGCAAGACCCCCTTCTGTTCGTTTGACTGTGTGAAATGGGATGATGAAAGAGACCTGTGTCCATTTGTCACCATCGATGGAGTGTCGCCCACTCTTTACACATCCTACACACACACACACACACACGCACACACATACACATATTCTCTCTCTCCTACACACACACACACACACACACACACATACACACATACACATATTCTCTCTCTCCTACACACACACACACATACACATATTCTCTCCTACACACACACACACACACACACACACACCCCTCCAAGATTCCAAGTGGGAGGGTCTTCTCCATCACGACGGATGTGGTGGTGCCCTTAGGAGGTTGTGGGGAAAGAAGGGAGAAGTGGAGGGGTGCAGTGGTGAGGCCTCTCTTGCTTGTGCCCTGGTGACTTCCTGGACCCCACACAGGCTTTATGGAACAGCACAGCAGTGTCGGAACACAGGGCACACAGACTTGGGTTTCTCCAAATATACAAGGCTGAACAATATGAACACAACAGCCTTGCTGAGGGCAGCCGGTGCCTGTTCCCAAGGCTGAGCAGGAGCTCTGCTCCCTCCCACTCCCCAAGACTAATCCTGCCTGAGACCACCCTGGGGTTAGCGTCCACACCCCTGCTTGTTACCATGGTAATGTGGACTTGGTTGGACAAATAGTGAACCTGTCTTCTGGGAATCCAGTAAGCTGCAGGACGCTGGCCCCATATAGGCTGATAAGGCGTCCCTCATGCCACAGAAACTGCTCTCGGGCTTCGCCGTGTACGCTATCCCTTCGAAGCCCCACGAGGAGCTCTGGAGGCTGGCCGCAGGTTTATCCCAGCCGAGGAATGGACGGCTGAGGCTGCAGTGAGCGGGCTGCGGCATCACCCAGCTTAGCTGAGCTGCGCAGAAAACCAAACCGTGCTGGTGACTTGCGTCAGTGCCCTCTGAGGAGCCCCATGCGAAGTGCAGGTGCCTCTGAGTGGGCACCACTGAGGCACGCCACATTATGGCTTCTGAAGCAGCCCCAGTCGCCAGCACCGCCAGCAGGGGGACTTCCGAGTAGATGCCAGTCACTTGGTCTACCCTAGGGGCACAACGCCTTCTCTCTGAGACACTGTCTGACACGGCCCATCCAGGGCTCGATACTCAGCTTACAGAAACGACCCGTGGTCGAATCCGGTTCATTGTGAGTCAGTTTATATTACACAGCTGTTAGACAAATAGATATGAGCCAACAAAGAGCACCACTGAAATATATATGCTCTGCAACCTTGCCAAGAAGGACCCTGTACCTTCTGCCCCTTCCTTACTATGACTCTGGCCCAATGCCTGCTTCTCATCTGTACCACAGGGAGCACACCCTACGTAAAGCCAGGGCACAGCTTTCAGATAAACACCAGTAGTTCGCTGAGGGGTCCCCACACCAGGATTTCAGCTCCCAGTTCCCACAGATGTAAACTAATTCTGCCATCTGCTCAATCCCAGATGCTGGCTGGGGACTTTGTGCCCCCATCATCATCCAAACCGACTGCTTCTTTAAAACCTTCTTTTTGTTTGAACATCTTTGTAAACTGTCTGATCGCCTCTAATTTCTCCCTTAACCTGAGGGCATTGCTGAGGTTCACATGCATCTCTGAGGACTCAGCGAGGGCTTGGGCCATCCCTCAGACTGTTTTATGGAGAGACCTCCACACTCACACACACACACACCCAACCCAGACATGTTACCCTTCCCATTCACTGAACTCCGTGCCCAGCCATTCCCCTGTAGCTGTCTCCCCTGTTGGCCAGGTACTTGCTAGGTCCACTCCTGCCCGTTGCTGGCCTCCTCTCCTCCCAAGCACCTCCCCTTTCCTGGACCAAATTCCTACTAGCCCCCCCAGAGCCCACCCTGACTCTGTTCCCTAGCTCCACAGTTCTCAGGACGGACCTCCTGCACTGTGTGAGCCTCTGTCTCATCGAAATGTCCCTCCAAGCCTTGTCAGCTAGAAAGTGACTCCAGAAAATGGTTGGTCTTCTTAGGGCTGGCATGGGGCAGGGTCCAGAGAGGCCTTCGCCCACATCTGGAATAACCAAGCTCAGAGATGGAGAAATAGAGACAGGGCGTCTGTGGCGGCCTGGGGCCCGATCTTGAGGTGAACATGATTTTTTTTCTCTCTGTACCCAAGGACAGAAAAAGGAACAAGAGACCTGCTAAGGGAAGCCTTTCCCAGCTTCCCTTCACCCCCACCACCCGGCTCACAGAACCAGACCAGCCACAGCCTGTGAACACTGATCTCCGTCATACAAATTCTGCCTCCAGTCCTTACTAGGTGTCTTATCTTGGACAATTCCTCATTCGTCTCTGTAACATTATGTCTCCCCACAGAGGGTGCAATAAAGATAGATGCGGAGCCCGCTGACAACACAAGGCTGCTCCGTCAGACTCTGTCTTTTATCATTACTGTTGTTGTTATTATTATTATTAATTTTATTAATTTCATTATTTTCAAAAGGGAAGCAGGGACCCAGGCAGACAATGCTGGAGAGAGATGCTCCCCGTTGAGGGGATCCCAACAGCAAGAAGCTCCCCGTCCTCAAAGGCCTTGTCAAACCATCTCCAAATCCAGAATGCGAGCACACGCTTTCAAGTACATGCAGGACCACCGACGGCTTCCCCGGGGTGGACTACTCTGGCTGTTTGGAGCAGATGAGCCCTGATAGCAGCCGGAGGAAAGCAGGCACTGGCTCCCTGGCCTCTTGATGAGATGCAGGGGTGAAGTCTGACTTTGTCCACTGGAAACTGAAGCACTTGGAGAAAAGTTGAACAAAGCCCAACGAGGCTGACTAGACAAGCACCACGTCTAAATTCGGAGCTGTCACCAGGCAACCATCTGGCTGAGCTGTGCACTAGTTACTGGGGGAGGGCAATGGTGCCCTGCACACCTGAGGCGACACCTCAGCAACCACCTTTAGAGGCACCTGTCACCTCCCCTGGCACTCGCAACGTGTGTTCAGACATCCCCCAAGGCTTATATCACATCTTCTTCCATACACCACGTTCTTCTGATGCTACCCTTATCCTGCTCCTATTAAGAGTGTGTGCACATGCACATGTGCACACACACACACATGCACACACACATACACACGTGCGTGCACACGCACATACACACACACACGCACGCACACACACGCACTCACACATCAGGCTTCTACAGACCCCTCTCCTAGGCCTCCACCTCCTGCTTCCCTGCTGGGTCTGATACAGGGAGCCCCTGACTCAACCTAGCCCACAGGGACATCATCCGATGCGACTCTCTAATTGGCTCACGGGTGTCTGTAAACTACATGATGGCTCTACATACAATTTTAAGGCATATTTTCTGGTTTTCTACAGAACACTCACACAGAGAAGGAAAAGTTTGGACTTTTTAGCCACAAGCCTTAGGTTTGAACCTGCGCGTTTTGTCTCCGCACTGTAATTGAGGCCATCACACAGACATTCACAGCCAGCTTTGGGACACACGCTGCTGCCTGACTCCCAGAAACAGAACAAGACTATCCCACAGATGGCCTTTAAAGGCAGAACTAGACTGCCTTACAGCCAAGCTCACAGGCTTCTCCTATGTGGCCAATGGAGACATGAACAACATCCTGGCCAGGTTTGGCTGAAGGTGACATGTGTGCTCCTGGCTCATGAGAAAGCTGGGTGGACTCATGAGCATCTTCATTCTCCTGTCTCACAACCAGTCCTTGACCTGGGAATTTGGGGTTCCCACTCAATGACCGCAGATATTTAGGCAATATGGGCAGAGGGTAAGGGAAGGAAGGAAGGCGTGTGGGCTCTAGTGGTTTGAATGAGAACGGCCCCTGTAGGCTTGTATGTTGGAATACTTGGTCCCCAGTTGGTGGAACTGATTGGGAAGGATTAGAAGGTGTGGCCTTGTTGGAGAAAGCGTGTCCCTGGGGGTGGCTTTGAGGTCTCAAAGGACTCATGCCATTCCTGGTTTCTCTTCCTAGCTACAGTTGATTGTGGATCAAGATGTAAGCTCTCAGCTGTTCCATTGCTCTGCCATCATGGACTGTAGCCCTTCGAAACCATAAGCCAAATTAAACGCTTTTCTTTTATGAATTGCCTTCATCATATTTTATCACAGCAATAGAAAAACAACAAAGATCAAAGTCAGTACCGGAGAGTGGGCGGTTGCTGTGACAGGCCTGGCCAGGACTTAATGGGCTGTCCTAGTAAGAGCTTGGAAGACGGTAGCGCTGAGAGCCATGTGGGTTATGGAGGCCCAGCTCTGGAAGTTTGAGAGGGGAACAATATTAGCAACTGGGCTAGAGCCCATTTTTGTGATATTTTCACAAAGAATGTGGCAGCTTTCTCCTCCTGTCCTAAGAATTTGTCTGAGGCTACACTGAAAAGTAATGGACTAATTTCTTTAGCGGAGTAGGTTTCAAGATATCCTAATATTGACTCTGTCACATGGTTATCAGCAATCACTCTTGTGAAGATTTGCAACAAAAAAGAAAAAAAAGTAGGCAAAAAAAAAGATACAATTTGAAGAGAAAAGGAGCGCCAGGAGGTGTAAGAGCCAGAACTTGTGCTGAAAAGGTAAAGAGAAGACTAATTCTAAATGGAATAAAGCGCGGGCAAGCCCCACCAGCTACGATTCTAGCTTGTGAAAGGAAAAGGCTGAGAAATTTCTGCTCCTAAAAAGCCACAACCAATGACAGCTGCTTCAAATGTCATTCAAGGGGACCAGGCTCTATCCCAAGTGGGCAGCTGAGCTTGGTTGGCTGTTGTCCACATGATTCTGGCTTTAAAGTCATGAAGGGTGCACAGGTGAGGTGGTTATGAAATCTCCCTCTGATGAGCCAGCCAAGGTGGTGGTGCACACCTTTAATCCCAGCACATGGGAGGCAGGGGCAGGTGGATGTCTGTGAGTTCAAGGCCAACCTGGTCTACATAGTGAGCTCCAGGACAGCCAATGATTACATAGAGAGACTCTGTCTCGAAAGAAAGAGAGAGAGAGACAGAGAGAGACAGACAGAGAGAGAATGCTCCTTTTGCAGTCCCTCTGCAGTTACGGAGGGCTGATAAGGGCAGACAGTGTGGCAGAGCAGTCCCTGCACAGAGGCCCTGACAGGCTGTTGTATGAAGCAGTGAGAGATTATATGGGAGACCCCAAAATGTTGGAGGTGTCAGAGTCACTGGATAGAAGAAGAACCAGCCCAAGACAGAGATGTTACAGTCAGGGAGGCCAGAGGGGAGGGCCGTCTAAGCCCTCTGACATCAGACAAGGCTCCAGGCCTTGGAGTGTGCCCTGCTGGGTCTTAGTCGTTTTTTGGCTCCGCATTTCCTACTATCCCCTGATTCTTCCCTTTGGGGATGGTAATATATATTCTGTGCCATTGTATGTTGGAAGTACATAACTTGTTTTCTTATTTTATAGGGGATCTCAGTTCAGCTGTTGCCTGGAGTCTCAGGAGAGATTTTAGACTTTTAAACCGTGTTAAGACGGTAAAGGGCTACGGGGACTTTTGGAGTTGGACTAAATGCATTCTGCATTATGACATGGCCACAAGTCTCCAGGGGCCAGGAGTAGAATGCAGTGGTTTGAATGAGAATGGCCCCTACAGGCTCACATGTTGGAATACTTGGTGCCCAATTGATGGGACAATTTTAGGAGAATTAGAAGGTGCATCACTGGGGGCAGGCTTTGGGGTTTCAAAAGACTCATATGGTTCCCAAAGTCTTTCCCTAACTCGTAGTTGATTGTGGATCAAGAGATAAGCTCTCAGCTGTTCCTTCCCTCCACCATCATGGACTCTAACCCTCTGAACCCATAAGCCAAATTAAATGCTTTCTTTTATAAGTTGCCTTGGTCATCGTGTTTTATCAGAGAAATAGAAAAGTAACTAAGACATAGGGAAAGAGTTAAATGTTCTATCAAACATTTTGTTCTCTATTTAGGGGTCTGGAATGTAAGCCTATCTCACCCAACAGAGGTATGCAGCACAATCTATTTCTAAGGATGAACCCCTTAGTGAATTCTAACAGACTTAGCTCAGAGAGGATTTCTCTTACCAAATACACAGGCTCTAGAGACTCAAAGAGGTAAGCAAGGTCTAGAGCAGTGGTTCACTACCATCAGTATGCATCAGAATGTCCACGTGGGTTCTCAAGTGCAACCTCAGAGATTCTAATTCAGTAGCTCTGAGGAGAAGCCTGGAAATCCACCTGTTTGACAAGCTCCATAAGTTGGGGTATTGTCCAGAAGATGATATCTAGGGATAATGATGGTCTAAATAGTGGTTCTCAAACCTAACTGGGCATCAAAATCATGTGGAGAGTGGTTAAATATATAGATACCTCAATAGGAATCAAGTAGCCCATGAAGCCCCAGGAGGAGGTGACATTTGAGCTGGGTATAGAATAAAAAGGAAGGGTTTGTTTGGCAAAAGAAAAAAAAACTTGGTAAGGGGATTAGAAGAGAGAACATCAAGTTCATACAAAGGCAAATTTTTCAAAAGAATTGGCCTCATAAGAGACTGGATATGAGAAGATGGCGGCATAGAGGGAAAGAAAGTATACACCTGTCCCTAAGCAACCCTAGCTGCAGTCAAGTAGTTTCTTGTTTTAAGCATTGAATAGAACACGTGAGAACTAGCCTCTAATTCATCTCCAGGGGGATTTGGGTATGGTCTTCACTACACTATAAAACCAGTTGCAGGCCAAGTAACCTAGACCAGTTTGGTAAGGTATGTTACCAAAGGACATATAAATACAACTTTCTCCATATCAGATGTTTTATGCAGTGTGGGTTTGAGGCTGGTATCGAGGCCCACCTTTCACTGAACAATCTGATTACAAGAGTACTGTAACTGAGTCCTCTTTCCCCAACTGCTACTATGACAGATTCCTAACTTATAATTGATTCCTAACTTGCAACAGATTCCCACTGTACCTTTTTAACCCTCTAACTATAAAAGAGAAAAGAACAATGGAAAGAAAGAAACTAATCTTCACCGCTCTTGCAAGAGGCCTTGAAGGAAAGAGAGAAAGGAAGAAATATTCACTGCCCCTTTTTGGCTGTCCTTAACTGTCTGAAGCTTGAAGATCAAGAGCTGCTAAAAAAAAAAAAAAAAAAAAAAAAAAACAGGACTAGCATCTATCAAACCATTCCACCAACTGCCCAGTGCTAACTGCCAACACTCTCCCTTACGTTCTAAGCAAAGTTCCCAGAAGTTCAAGCGGCATCATAAGGAAGACTGCGCAGGACAGAATACTTCTTGGCAAAGCATCCTGCTACAGGGTACCAAGCAATGGGTCCAACAAACCTAGCTACCATTCAGTAGCCAACTGTTAGGGCAAGTCTTTAGTACAAATGAGCAGAACTAGAGCCTACTTCTCCTCTTCTAAACAGAAGCCTGCTGCCTTCCAGGCCACTACTACGGACAAACTGTCTCCATTGTACATGCATGTTGTCCTGCAACGGGGGCTAAATCCCACAGTCTCTGAAAAAAAAAATTGTTGAATTTTAACACAGACAGAAATGTCAGGGGTCATCTGGTCTACCCAACATCAGGGAAGAAGATATGGGAGTCAGTAATAGAAGAGGCAAAATTGAGCTAATTGAATGAGAAACTGAACGTCCTAAAAGGCCCTTGGCAAGCCTGCCAGACTCTGTAACTGTAAAGACACCCCGTGTCTCCCAGCAGACAGGCAGCCTGGCAGGAGCCTTTCATCCAGTCAGCCTGTGTCTTCCTGTTGTTTGATTTAGAAGATTCAGAATGTTTTGCTTGGTCACTTACTTCCTTTTTCTTGGAAGTTACATATATGAAGAACTTCCTCTTGGTGTGAATCCCAGAAGAGCGACAGGAGGACTGGGCCCTAAGCCAGTGTTAGGAAACCTCTTATTTCCAGCAGGACATGCAGAGGACCTTTTTTCCCATGCTTGGATCGCCCTGCTCGGAGATGGCCATGTTTGCTGTTACTTCCTCCAGCCTAGTGCTCAACTCAGAGTGGACACCCTGTCCACGTGTACTGAGCATTTGGGTGACTGGGTGAAGATGAATAGGTGAAGCTGAACTTGGTGTAGAGCACTCTGAACCCAGAGGTGAGTGAGTTTCAACTTGGTTTGGAGCACTCTGAACACAGAGGTGAGTGGGTTTGAACTTGGTATAGAGCAGTCTGAACACAGGTGAGTCGGGTGGAACTTGCTGTGGATACTGAACTTCCCAAGTTTCCCTGGTTTCACTGGGTAAGGCTTACACACGCTGTGTCGACAGGTGGTAACATCTAGGGGCCTTTCCTTTGTCCAAAAAGAGGGGCCTGGCTGAGCTATTAGAGGGGTTTATATACTGCCCTTCAGGGTTCCTAATGACACTGAATCCTGAGCCACAAGGATGATGTCTAGACTGGAGCCCCAGGATGTGGTGGAACAGCTCGAAGCCCCTGTGGCTGCCAGATCTCCACAGCACTCTGCTCTGCAACCCACTCCTTTCTGCCAAGCCTCTTGAGAGAGAATCTAGCTGGCATGTAAAAACCTCACGGGGGAAACTGGCTTTCCCAATAATTCATTCCAAGGGCCTGCTGGGCCCAGCCATGGCCTCTAGAGAGGCTACCGTTTGCCCCTAATCTGTTTCCCTCTCCTGGACTTGCCCTCAAGCAAACCTAGGGCACCCCTGTGGCACTCCACTCATGAGTGGCGCTGGGAGCAGGAGGGGGTGCCTTTAGCAAACCGACCATAGTCAAATTCAAGCTCCGTTTTGCTTGCAATCTGGAAATGCCTTTGAAATCCTTCAGGGACACAAATGAGCTATTATCTTCAATGCTGCTCTATTTCTAATTTCTTTAAGTGGGGAAACGGGGCATGAAGTAGATAATAGGATCATGGAAATTTGAGCTAAAAGGGATCTTCAAGAGCGTACCGCCCAACCCCCTCTCCTGCTAGTGCGGAAGTCTAAGGACTGGGGAGGGCCAAAGGGCGTCACCCAGGAGCTCACAAACAGCAGAGGAAAGGGCGACGGGTCGCTGGTGTCTCCAGCTTGTACTTGAAGAGGAGGTGGTCTTGGCTCTGTACAAGAAGGGCCCTTCTACAGAGAGCCTGCTCCCCGGCTGTTTCTCCCTCTGTGGTCAAGTGTGCTTAGTGACAACACTGAGAATAGCATTAACAGAGATCCAAAGGGCCCAGACGGAAGGATCGTGACCGTATTTGGAAAGGTTCATAAGAAACCTTGGAGGGCAGCTAGCCCCGGGGAGGAAGAAGCATTGCTTTAGTGCCTGTCCTTAGGACATTGTGCTGTGTGCCTATAATTCCAAGTCAAATCTTAATACGCACATATAGGACCTATATATGCATATACTTATACAATGATTTCTATGTCATTTCAACTGTAAGTACCTTAATACATTTCTTATTCTTTTTAGAAAAGCAAGTCTACAGGGATTGGATTGAAATTTCATTCTAGAGAGCTTGGCTCAGTGATGTTTTAACACCCTGGAGCTGGAAGGAAGAGTCCAGTTCAGAGCATCAAGATCTGCTAAGGGCACTGGAGAGCCGATACCTGATCCAAGCAGACCAGGGGACGTGGGATGGGGGTAGGAAAGCCTCATATCCAATCAGAGAAAGACATGTAGACCTTCACGCACACCTTTGCTACCAGCTGGCGGCAAGAACTTGGGTAAGTTGACCCTCTGCCCGACAGCGCTCCATCTATCTGCTGCTGAGAGGGCAAAATGGCTTAATCCAGATGCAGGATTCCATGGAAGCCCCCTTAGGAAGCAATAACGAAGGTGCCCACTGTGGAGCTAAGGCCATGCTCCCCGAAAGCTCTGCAGTCCAGGGGGTCCTCGGAACAGTCCCAGACTGGTAATTTCTGAACTTCCTCTACAGAGTGAGACCTGTGTCTCTTTCTGGTACTCCCGGAGGAATCCCTACACCTGGTTTGTGGGCCCAAAGGAGTCCCGGAACCCCCTTGCTCTGTCCCCTGTGGGGGCGATGAGGAGGCAGGCCTGGGCTAGGGGAGTCTTCCACCACAGCTGAGCCCCTTTCCTCCAGTGACACTGACAACTTCCCTATTGTGATGGGCTTTTCCCTGCTGCTGCCCTATGCTTCTCTTCTCCCCCTCCAAAGAGGAGATGGGAAGAAAGGAATGGTTGGAAAACTGGGATTGCTGTGAAAATGTCTGAGGAAAAAGCACACCCCACTTGGGTTTCAAGAGCGTGTTTGTAAGCGAGAGGTTCCAGACCCCAACTGCACTTTCCTTTAGGAGCCATAAGTTCCCGGGGCAGTCTAAAACTCTGCTTTCTCTGACACCTGGTTTAGTCTCCTGTAGAGACAGACCTCTGTCCTCTGTGTTGCTCCATGGTGGGCAGCCACAAACACATCCTCCTGCTCCTGTCCTACCAGCAGAGAACTTGGCAACACCCCCAGTAAAGAATCCAGTCCCATGGAGAGAGAACAGGTGGCTCTTTCAGGATCCACATGAGTGAGCGGGACATCTTGGCGTGAACCAACCAAGAGTCAATGGACTCTTGACTCATCTCCAGCTAGTCTGGACCTAGAGCAGCCTTTACCAGCTGAAATATCAAATCGTTGACTGAGGTAGCGCTTTTGGTTTCCCCCAACATAGGTCTTCCCCTCTTTGCATCAAAATAGGCACCTAATATCTTGAGTAAAGATGCTTTCCCAGCTTCCCTTGCAGCTAACTGTGACTGAAACCTGACCATTAGGATTTAAGGGAAAACGGTGTTTACACTTTCTAGGAAACGCCTTCATTTCTGAAGACATTCTCTTCTCTTTGCTGAAGAGTTTACATATCCGACCTCTGCAGCTTTAGCAGTCATCTTGGTCATGAGTGACATTGGGAGTGGATGTCACAAACAGCAGAGCAGACCACACAAGTGGAAGAATCCTGAGTGTCTGACAATGTGGAATATCATACCCGTCCCAGAGTCACGCCTACAAACTTTTCACTAAATAAATGAGTAATATAAACTAAACTTTCAGCCAAATAGAATTAGGGATGCTAACTCTTCTGGATGGAACACCTCTGGACTCTCCAATGCCGGTTCTCACACTGTTCTGGCTCCAGACCTTAGCCTGCTCTCACTCCCAACCAGGGGCAAAGAGGCCAGAGCTCCAACCACCCGAACATTACACCCCTACTGAGAACAGACCTCCCACCACTAGACTGCTGATGGCACTTCATCCCCAGGTCCCTCTTATATGCCATGCCCTAAGGAAGACTGCTGGACATTCCCCTCCCTTCTGCCCTCCCAGACCTGCCACACCCCCTTCGTAGAGCTTCGTAACTTTATAAATTTCTTACCTAAGACTCACCTTTCCCAGCAGGCTGACCATAACTCGTGTAGGCGGGGAGCAGCCAGGCTCATCCACCTTGAGTCACTTGAGTTGCTGGGCCAAAAAGTCAGATGGCAGGACAAAGCTGCTCTACACAGTGCAGCTTCTCAGAGCCGTTGGCTCTTTCTCTCATGCAAACCTTGGGTGGATCTTCCTATCTCCACTTCACAGAGGATAACCAAAACCCAGGAAGGGATTGGTGCCAGGGTGGGAGCCCACAGTGGGATGATCAGGGGTAGGGGACTGGAGCCATGCTGGGACAAGAGGGGGTAGGGTGCCTGATAGTGTCTCTCAATTGGTTGTGGCCTTTAAGTCAAAAGCAGAGTCTGTGAGCACGCTCGGAGCAGTGGTCATCAGTGTAGTGTTGAGAGGTGTCTCATCCACCCAGGGTTCTTCCCAGACACACGAAAAGGAAAGGAAATGTAAGACAGGTGGATCTGTCTAAGAACAAGGAAAGAAAGGGACAGTCCTGGGTGTTTGAAGAATGTCAAGGGCCAGAGGCTCTGGGCTTGGGAAAAACATGTCAGCTCAACCCACAATCCCGGTTACAGTCATTCATCTTTCTCTTCAGCCACCATACCTAAAGTCCAGGCATGGAAAAGACTACAGAAGTGCATGCATACACATACATACATAAACACACACACACGTGCTCACATGCACACACACACATGCATGCACACACACACACACACACATGCGCGTGCGCACACGCCATGATGCTTCCTGCAATGGAGAGGCAAATGAGCAGCCTGCAGGGTGGGCTGCAGCTTCCTAAGTTCTGTGGCCTCATTGGCCCTGCTTACAGTTCTCGTAGGCTGAGGAGACCAGGAGCCTGCTCTTGTGGTGTGTGAATTTTGTGCATTCCTAACTCTGTTCTGTTCTCACTCATTCGCATTTACACTGCTCACCTTCCTCTCTGTGTTACTGAGCTATCCAAAACTATGGAGGTTTCCATTCCTGGAACCTATCGGGGCCCACACCCCCCCTTTGAGTTCCCATTGTCCTCCCATTTGTCCTTGTTGTGGGTAGAGCTATATTGTCCCCCAAAAATGGTACGTTGACGTCCTAGTGCAAAGCTTGTGAATGGGAACTTCTTTGGAAATAAAATCCTTACAGATGGTATCAGTTACGGTGAGATCGTAAGAATGAATGCATTATACAGCCTGGAGAGGCACTGAGACACACATACAGAGAAAACATACGTGACGCCAGAGGTAAAGACTGAGTGTTGTGTGCACAAGCCAACAGACCCAAGGACTGTCAGCCACGTCAGAGCGAGGGACACTGAAGGACTCTCCCTTGATGCCTTAATAAGAGTCAGGACCTGCAAGCCCCTGAGCCCATGAGCCTGTCTCCCAGGACAGGAGAGAATTTCTGTTGTTTTGAGGCTCAGCTTGTGGCACTTTGTTAAAATGGCCACAAAAACCAGGATAATCCTTTCCATGGATGATGGATCTTTCTTCCCAATTCGATAGTGATGCCCACAAGCATCAGAAAGAGTCTTGCCCCCCACGGACCCCAGGCTTCAAGCCCAGTGCCCTTGAGTGAGAGTAAATGAGAGACAGATAGCTTAACAGGTGATCCCGAGGCCTGCAAAGTTCCTGCACAATTACAAGGAATTCTGGAAAGGTCAGGAAATTTCATCCTGACTGCCACCTCCTCCAGCGCAGCCTCCAAAATTAGGTCATCCTTACTAAAATATGTTCACATGAACACGCCTCTCTGTGGGTCGTGTGCTTACTGTCACTCCCATGAGACCGAGATCCCCAAAATCCATGCCACGCCTCATGCTGGGCTGGGTACTTGATAAAAGATTGCTGGCAGCTGTCCCCTCTGGAAAAGGGGCCTAGCGGGTAAAGGAATGGAGGGAGAGTGACTAGTAAAAGCCCCCTGTCCCTCATCGAACCCTAGCACAGGAGCTGGGCAGAGTGCCACTTCCCCTAAGGCTCTTCTGCTCGGAGGTACAGTGTCTCTGCATCGTCTGGAGTCTCAACTTTTGCCAGCGCGAAGCTTGTCGCCTGTGCCATGATTAGAAGCGGTCAAGGTCTAGATCTGAGGCAGGAAGTCAGAGAAGAGGCCGCAATGAGAAAAGCCTGTGGCAAGGATTTAGAGAAAGGCCTGGAGAAGGAGCCCGAAAAGAGGATGTGGAAGCCCTCTCAGCCCTCCGTGGCTAGTGTCTTGGGCTAGACTCACGGAGGCTCCGTGAGATCCGAGTCTCTCTGCATGTGCTCAGGGTGAGCACAGCTGCCCTTCATGTTGTCTCTTGGGGACTGAGCTCCAGGATCCCCCTTAGATTCCCAAGTCCCTGTGTAAAGTGGCCTAGTATCTGCATAGAACCCATGCCCATCCTCCCCTGTGCCTTGACCACCTCTTGATTTTAACAGCAATAAATGCAAATCTGCTGTGTGAGCAGTTGTTCAATTGCATTGTTTGGGGAATAGTGACAAGAAGGAAAAGACTATGTTCAGAACAGAAATTATATATTTTCCAATTCTTTACTGTTGACAAAAATGAATGGTTAATCCTTCAGTATGGAACCGACTGGGATGGAAGGCTGAGTGTACTGTCCTCTGTAGTGTCCAGTTGGTCACACCATGCCACACTCTGACATGACCCAAGTCTCACTGTTGATGTCCGTAGGGCTCCCTCTTCCACTGCCTGAAACTTGGAGGCTCTGGTGAACATAACATCAAGGCATAAGACCTGTCTTGAAGGTCAAACAAGGCAAGCACCTCTCTCCACCTCCTCCCCCCACCCACACCCCTTTGCCCTGTGCCATTTTGCACAGTGACACACGTGACCTCTGACACGCTGCTGACCTGTCTACTGCTGTCTATCGTCTCCAGCAGAGAGCAAGCCCCATAAGGTCGGGACTGTTCACTACTGCATCCCCAGCACTAGAACATGCTAGGAACCGGGCAGAGGATGCAATCAATACCAGCAGATTAGGTGAATGAATGAAGGAATGAACGGATGAACAAATGCACGCCTGGGCATTCATGAGGCAATATCCTTTTCAGCTTCTGCATAGTTCCTGGCAGAGCAGGGCCTTAGTAAGCATACAGTAATAATAAAGGCACTAATAAGAGTGATGGAGATTTGAACTTTGGGCCAGCAGAACCTTAAGCTCATCCTGGCCCAGGGCTAAGGGCCAGTGAAACTCTGCCAAGGAAGAATCAGACTAGTGTCTGGCCCAGCAGCTCTGTCACCCGACCACAACCCAACTCACTGCAGAGCCCTCCCTATATCATCATCATCATCATCATCACCATCATCATCATCACCATCATCATCATCATCATCGTCATCATCATCATCATCATCGTCATCATCATCATCACCTATGGTGATCATGTACCCAGTGTGGCAAAGCCAACTTGGATATTTAGGTGGAAGCGCCCTGCAGGCACAGAGCCATGCAAGACTTTGATCATGTGTTCAGAGCTGAGTTTGGGAAAGGTCTGGGACAACTGAGCACCTGAGGGGTAGAGAAATGGAGGGGGCGGCCATGGAATCAGGGGACAGCGGGAGCCCAAAGGACATCCATAATATTCAGAGATCATGGTTTCTGGAGGAGCAAAAGGAAGGGTAGCACCCTTTTAGATGGTATGTATCAAGGGATTGGTGCCCAGACTTCATCCAGACACAGGGAGGGGACTTGGTGGCAAGTTCGTGGAGAGAAGGGAGGTGGAGGTTAGCGCTTTTCCTGGAATATTAATTCTGGGGAACGTACGTCCTCTCCCAGCCTTCTTAACAGCAAGCATCTTCTAAGATCCTCCTTAGGGGCTATATAGTAAAGAAGAGAGAGGGTGCTCATCCCTGAGCCAGTGAGAAGCTCCAGTCCAGAGAGAAGAGCCATGCTGGCCCTCAGAGGGACTCTAGAACTTCTACCTACCTAAGCTTCTGCCTCCTGTCCACCCCTCCGAGGGCTTGAGTCAAAGTGCACATGTCACAAACATGATGGATGAGAACAACCGTGGTAAGAAAGACAGCTACATCTTAAAACCCACAAACTTGGCCTTGATGTCTGTTTGGGAATTCTATGGATGTGTGGTCTCCAAGGCTTTGTGTATGGATGGGTTCATAATAAAAGACTGTCAAAATGGCATCAATCCTACGAGGCCCTCAGTTTTACCATTTCTTTACGAGCCACTGAAAGACTTTCAGAGGGCAATTAAACTAGGGTACACTGTCATTAGCCTGCTAAGATTGGAAATGTGAAATTGTGTGTACTTTAGAACCATATGGATGTGGCAGCTAACAGGAGCGGAATGTTCTTTGAAAACCCTGAAGAAGACCAGCTAGAGACCCAGGAGGTAGTCTAACTGACATCAAGTCTCTCGTAAGGATTTTTCCCATGAGGCCTATAAGATGGAAGAGCACACCACCATCTTGCCAATAGCACCGTTGAGCAATTACATGTGACCTGCTGGGCTTGCTCGTTACAGGTTATGTGTTATGGTTTGGTTATGAAGGGCCCCACCCCTCCCCCACAGGTGCTATTGAAATGTGCCTACTTTAGTGAGTTAATCCATCCATGGGTTTGTTCCTGATGGGCTACTGGGAGATGGGGCCTGATTGGGGAAATGTCTGGAAGGTTCCGTCTGGCCCAGACCCCTTCCTGATTGTCCCTCTGCTTCAGAGGTGAGCCAAGCCCTTCCGCCAGATTGGTCCACTTCATGGTGATCCTGAAACAATGGAGTCCGCCCAGCTCGGAATGAAACTGAACCAACATAAATCGTCCCTCCTTTAGCTGTTACTCAGCTATTGCTCACAGTGATAAAAGATAACTCACGGAGTAAAGCACCTTAGCTTTCGTCACCTGGCAGAGGGAACTGTGCGGGACAATCTGCCAGTTTATACCAGCTCTCCACCCTAACCCTGGAAGCTGTCTGACTGTGCGCACATTCGCCCTTCAGCACACACCAGTGAGCTTTGGAACTGCTGGA
This sequence comes from Cricetomys ansorgei, assembly GCA_026225945.1. Classification (NCBI taxonomy): domain Eukaryota; kingdom Metazoa; phylum Chordata; class Mammalia; order Rodentia; family Nesomyidae; genus Cricetomys; species Cricetomys ansorgei. The sequence continues at coordinate 874,783 of JAMJFZ010000236.1, read as the reverse complement.
TGAGCCCAGGTTCCTAATCACTGACCCTGAATAGCTCACCACCACCACCACCACGTTCTCCCTGCAGAGGCCGCCCTCCTCACCGACAGCAGCTCTGCTGATGGACTGTGGACTGCGGCACGGGGAAAACAGCAACAGAATGGAATAGTCTACAGTCAGGAGCAGGAAAGGAGAAGGTACAGGGTTCAGGGCGACGAGGTCCCCACCCTTCTGGTTCAGGATAGAACGCAGAGACTGAGATATGAAGACCTGAGTCTCTGTCTCTGATGAGTGACCTTGGCCAAGCCGCTTCCCCTCCTATAGAACAAGGGGTGAGTGGGACCAAATATCACTAGGGCCCCTTCCAGCTTACAAATTGTTCTGGCAGACTGGGAGACAGAATGACCTGGGACCCAACCAAACCTCCCCACTCAGGGGTCCTGCAATTCCAGTCCCCAGGCCCAGGTGTCTGGACTCTCACCGTGGGCCTCTGTGTCTGGTTGCCTCTTCAGGAGAACAGTCTCATTCCTCAAAAGAGTGAAGACTGGGCAGGAGTGGAGGGCGGGGGACACAACCCTAAGAAGTCAGAGGACCGGTCGTCCGTCTCTCAGCTGCCTGTCATTCTTGTTCTCTGGCTCTCAGAACCCCCCAACACACACACACACACACACACACACACACACACACACTTCCTTTTGCAGACGGATGGGGTGCGATTACAATGGCAGGGACCGTGAACAAGCTTATGCTGAGTCCCTAAGCTGAAAACAACATGGATCCCGCTTCATTCTCTCAACAGCCGGCTTGGGGGGCTTCGTGCCTTGGCTCTCACCTAAGAGCCAGACCCAGGGCCCAGACATCATACCAGACACTTCCTACGGACTCTCAAGGAATGTCTCCAATAACGCAAGGGAAATCCCATAATTCCCGTCCATCCCCCAGATGAGAAAACTGAGGCACTGGAGGCAGCTTTGCTGAGGGTTGTGGTGGTTTCGATGACAATGGCCCCCACAGGCACACATATTTGAATGCGTGGTCCCCACTTGATGGAACTGTTTGGAAAGCATTAGGTCTGGACTTGTTGGAGGAGGTGTGTCACTGGGGATGGATTTTGAGGTTTCAAAAGGCACACACTGCACCCTGCTTGCCTAGTACCTGTGGATCAGATGTGAGCTTGCTGCCATGCTCCTTACCATGATCAGGGACTCTACCCCTCTGGAGCCATGAGCCCCAATAAACTCTTTCTTTTATAAGTTCCCTTGGTCACAGCAGTAGAAAATTAAGTAAGACAAGAGTCTTTATACCACGTCCTGAACTAGGCATGTCACAGTAGCCATCTTACGTTCACTCAGCTCTACAGAGTCACCTCCACAGCCCAAGCCTTTCTGGAGACAGGCAAGCGGGAACCTGAATTCCCCTGAGAAATGTCTAGCTTCTCAAGCCAGGGTGATAACTGGAGAATGGAGGAAAATGTGTATTTTACGTTATCAAGCTTTCAGGTGATCCTTACAGGGTGTGTGTGCGTTCAAGAAAGTGAAACTTCCCAGCCGGATGACACCCTCCCCAGGGTCTCCCTCCCAGCATAGATAGCTGGGTATCCCTGTCTGACCCACTATATCAGCAGAGCAGTCCACCTGGCAGGACATCTCCCTGGCACGTGAGCTCTGGGGTTTGCCCAACGGGAGCTCCTGGCCTCTGCTCTCAGTGGTGCCAGTGTCCGCATGATTTATGGCTGAGACTCCCACACACACTCCGGGGCAGAGAGACCTGGAGGGCTGTTCACAAATTAAACCCAGTCCTCCTCACCTCCCAGGTAATGGGTGTATCTGATGATGGAAGATCTTATAAACAGCTATCATCAAATTAATCTCTATGCTGGAGAAATCATAGCGGCTGTAAAGAAGATAGAGTGTGTCTGGCTCGCCGGCTTGTTAGGACACTTCATAAAACAAGGCAGCACTATCGATATCATTCGCTCTCTTCTGTTCCCCAGCTGGGGTGGCAGAGGTGAGTGGCCACCTCAGCAGGGGTCAGGACCACTGCCCAGAGCAGTGGGAGAAACACCAACACTCTCTCCACCTCCGTAGACTGTGTGCACATCTGATGCTCAGACCTTGGAGCCACTAGACACAATAACTCTTCCTGGTGCCCCTAATATGGTCTCTACCTCAGTGTCCCCTCTCTCACTCCCTGCTGACACAGTGCGCACCGCCTGCCCCAGCTCAAGAGCCACCTCCTCCCAGATGCCCTCCAAGGTCACCCACCATCACAGAGAGGCCTTGGGATGTCTGCTTTGCCCAAGGTGACAGAGACCATGCCATCCTTAGCACCCCACCGAGTTGGGGAAGTTTATTTTTAGTTATGTTTGAGGTGGTTTTATGCACTGTTGGAAAAAGGGATGCATAGGCCTTGGCATTTTGTATTGTTTGCAGGTGTTGGATTTCTGTCAGGGATGTTTGATTGCTAATGATCTGCATGTGCTGTCAGTAGAATACCTGAGAAGTTCTGAAAGAATAAAAACACCTGAGTTCAGACGCTCAGGGTTCCACTGTGGATTGAGTATGGTGCTGGCCAGGACAGTGGTTCCCTCTGCTGAGGTCTAAAAGGGTTTGCAGTTATGAAATATGCCCCTTGTCTTCCTTGGTGAGACACAGCAGCAGCAGAGTACTACTACACCACCCCCACCTCTCCACCTGTGCTTCAAAAGGGTTCGAAAAGACAGCAGAGTCCTGAGGACAGTGAAAGATAGGTATGTAGGCCCAAGTTCTGAGGCTGGCATGGGCACGTTTGCATGGTCAGTGTGGTCAGCATGGTTAGAGCATGGTTACCATGGTCAGCATGATTAGCATGGTTATCATGGTTAACATGGTCAGCATTGTTAGCATGATCAGCATGGTTAGAGTATGATCAGCATGGTTAGAGAATGGTTAGCATGGTTAGTATGGTTACCATGGTTACCATGGTTAGAGCATGGTCAGCGTGGTCAGCATGGTTATAGCATGGTTAGAACATGGTCAGCATGGTCAGTATGGATACCATGGTTAGAGCATGGTTAGCATGATCAGCATGGTTAGAGCATGGTCAACATGGTTAGAGCATGGTTAGCATGGTTAGCATGGTTAGTATGGTTACCATGGTTACCATGGTTAGAGCATGGTTAGCATGATCAGCATGGTTAGAGCATGGTCAGCATGGTCAGTATGGTTAGCATGGTTCGGCCTGGAGATGAACCTGGCTGGTGGGCTCTGCCTCTCTGTTGAGATCGTTAGCTTGAGAATTCAGTGAGGACATCACAGGGTGCAGCAGACATGTGAGAGAAAAGAAGGCAAAAAACCCAGTGACAAGATGCTGAAGGCTGAATTCCTGTACAGAAGGGTCATGTGCATGCACACACATGCAAACGGTAAATGGTAAGTGTGCAGGCCAAATGAGCAGGATCAGTGACCTTACAAAGGAGACCTCCCTCTTCTGCCATGTGAGGTCACAGCAAATGGACAGCTGTCAGGAAGTGGACCCTCTACACACACCACATCTGTTGACACCCAGAGGAAGTGGACCCTCTACACACACCACATCTGTTGACACCCAGATACTGAGCTTCTAAGGTTCCAGAACAGTAAGAAATAAAGTTCTGTCTTGTTACTGCAACCTGAATGGACTCAGACAGTAGCTAAGATGGCACTCCTAGGAGGAAGATCAAGGTGCAGGGGTCCTTGAGATACAGGTAACCACCGTATGCCTCCTCTCTCAGTGTAGGGGGCTGCCATTGGCCAGCCTTGAGTTGGTTCCTGGCGAGCACTTCCCGTGTCATGTGGTAGGCAATCGGTTTAAAGGATGTGTCTAGAAGTCATACACTCTCATTCACACATGTGTGCACACAGAACACAAATGTCTGCAGTTGGATAGTTTGGGGGAAATGCTAGGGAAGGAAAACCAAAGACCTCTCTTCGCGGCAGGCCCCTGCAGAGCTCTCAACGAGGTAACAAGATGCAGCTCTTCAAGACAGAGGCGGACATGCAACACTACAGGATGGTGGGCACATGTAACTTCCTCACAGAAAAGCCTTTCAGCAGCAAAGGCCTGGCATCTAGTTGAAAGCGTGAGAACTGCCACCCGAAGCTTCTAGGTCAAGTTCAGTCCTGCTCACATCCCCTAGAAGTCCCTCACACGTACACCACCGCTTCCTCTCCTCCAAGCCCCTTCCCTCCCTCACTGAGTATGCTAACTCCCTTACCGAAAGCAGCATCCATCCCTGCCTCGTGGGAGACTGCGGGACCCTTGCACGCTCTCATGGTCTTCTAGAACAGCCAGGTCACAACAAGCCTGGGCTCGGAGTAGACTGTGGGTGTCTGGTTCCTGGGCAACAGGCAACACTGTCCTGTTGATGGTTAGGCTGAGAGTGGGGCTCCATGGTGCCCCAGGCCACCCCACCCTCCACGGGGCTCCTTCCCTGCTGCCCCTTAGCTGAAGTATGACTCCCCAGCCCCATCCTGCTCAGCCCCAGCAGTGCCTCTCCCAGCACGTCTGTCCCCAGGCTAAGAGAGCACCCAGTAAACACCTTGGGCCCATCTACCCATCCATTCCCCATGGAGCTCGGTTTCTGCAGGGCATGTAAAGGATGGGGCCACCTCTGGCACAGTGGACATTACATGAATGTCTGTTGCTGCCCTTGGGTTGGTGTCATCTTTCTGCCCCAGAACCTGGCATGGGGTCCCGGATCAAAGGCAGATACCTGTCCAGTGTACATCTGTTAGATGAGCTGAATAAATTCACACTCCCTTAACCTGAGCCTCCTTGTATCCCTGTTGGGAGGTCACCATGATGGTTCCCATTTCACAGATGAGAATCCTGAGGCTCAAGGGTTCTTCCTCTTACCATATTCAAGGTGGCAGGAGGCAGCAGAGGGTGTCTGCAGGCAGCCACACGGAACACTGAGGGCAGCCTGCTGTGCGCCAGGCTTCACAGCAGGGCAGTACACCAACTGCTTGCTTCGTCATGGCAGGTAAGAGAACCCTACTGTCAGAGGCCAGAACAATGGCCGGGAAGGGTTGGCCATTTCAGAGGGAGACCTTGAACATCCCGCCACCCCTCACATGAGGTCAGAGAGCCCCCCCACTGGAGCACTCAGGCAGGTTGAGACCAGCAGAGGGACAGGAGAGGAAGCGAGAACCACAGCGGAAATGGCCAGGCCAGCGGAAAGGGCGGGAGAAAGGACGTGGATTGGGTGGGTGGGATGACAAGGAGGCAAGGACTCAACACTCCAGAGAAAGGAAAGACAATTCAGACAGAAGTGACAGCCGCAGGACTCTGACATTTACCTCTTGGATCGGATTTGGGCCCCTGTGGGCAGGACAGGGGCCAGAGTTGGCCTGAGAGCTGAGCATCCAGGTCTCCCTCCCACAGAGGGCCCCAGACTTCTGTAGCTCTCGTGGCCTCTCCCCATCCCACGTGGCAAGATGGTGGTCCACACTGCTGCCCAAACTGACCACCCACTTAGTCTGGTTGTGAAGCCTGTCTGAGCATTCTCTACCCATTTCAGGAGCGTTCAGGGTGTCCCCGGGCAGGCCGCGACCAGAGGGCATCTGTGTCTCTGCAGCCCACAGTCCAAACGGAGGCTCAGTAACTGCTCAGACAATTCGGCTTCGTGCAACATGGCTGGCCCTCTCCTGTCTGCCCAGATCCCCTAGGACTCTCCAGACCCCTGAGACTGTCTCTGACCCGAACAGGCAGCCAGGTGCTTACAGAAGGAGACGGAGCACATAGGCAGGGCTCAGAAAACGACCATCTCTTGCTAAGTACTTCCAGGACTCTGCATCTCACACTCTGTATGCATCGAAATTGGCTCTGTCACCTACGTTCATGGCGCTGGTATTAAATCAACTCTACTCCGTCTTCTCAGAAGAGGAGACTAAGGTTCTGAGAAGAGCGGGTCACCCAGCAGTAGGTGGTAAGCCAGATTGCCTGGGGGTAACATCTAGGCGTTCTTTGTTATCACTGTGAGTGTGTGTGGTATATATGGTGTGGGGGGGGCATGTGTACGTATGTGTGGTGTGTGTGGGGGGGGTATATGTTTGGTGTGTGTGTGGTGTGTGTGGTGTGTGGGGAGGTGGGTGGGGCGTGGTGTATGTGTATGTATGTGTAGTGTGTGTGTGGATGTGTGGATGTGTGTGTGGTATGTATGTATGGTGCATATGTGGGGTGTGTGCGTTGGTTGTACATGTGTGTGTGTGATGTGTGTGTGTGTGTGTCTCCAGGTATGCATGTGAGTATTGTGTGTGTGTGTGTGTGTGTGTGGTGTGTATATGGTGTATGTTGTATGTGTATATGTGTGTGTACTGTATATCTCCCTCTTCTCTCTCCCTACCCCTTTCCTCTCCCCGCTTCACACACACACACACCAACACCGACACCACCACCACCTCTTCCTGAAGAACACGCAGAATGCAGCCCAGCCCTCCCTGGGACAGGCCCCTGGGAATAGGGAAACTAAGAAAGCTTTAGTTTGAAGTGATTAAAGAAAGGTCTGGAAACAGCAACAGTGACGGCTGCACGACACTGTGAGTGTATTTAATGTCTCTGACTTAACAGGCAAATTGTATGCAACATGTATTCTATCACAATAAGAAGAGTCCTTCGGGTGTCGCAGTGCACCAGGGACAGCTCAGCCGAGTGTCCCTCAGGAGGCCTCTCTCGTGCCCCAATCACGGCTCTGTCTCCAAGCCCTGACATCCTTTTGCCCAGTTAATATTCCTGTTATCTTCAAGACTCACCCAGGCACACATTCTACCCCACCTAGGGGTGGCGGACAACCATCACTTCTTCCTGGCCTTAAGTCAAGACCCGAGAGCACACTGGCCCTCAGAGTCAAAAGACCTGGCTCCCACCCTTACTGGGCTTTGGAGAACAGAGTCCCAACTCCAGCCACTGGATAGCTTGGGTCTCCAGCACAGGGATGATGAGGCTTCGGGCCGATCACGTGTCTCTCACCTGCCCCTGAAGTCTCCACATTTAGGAGGGATATAAGCAACCCCACAACTGGGGTGACCTAGACGAGGTATATCACAAAGTTCTAGATTGTAGCTCAAGTTTGTGTGGCATGGGATTCCTTGTTTAATTTGTCTTAAAAAACCGTGTTTTCTACAAATTCAGAAGTTAAAAACTGGAAACTGCAGTTTGCCCTGCCTTATACCTGGTTTCCCTAAAGTCTAGATCTTGAGGACAGACACCCGCTTGCCAAGGGGGACACTCAGGAATGACAGGGACCTGGGGCACATGGAGCTGACAAACGCCCCGGCTGAGGGTACCTGAGACAGTAACAAGGAGCTAGCCCCTCACCTCTGGGAAGACACGGGAACCCTTCAGAAGAATGCCACCACTGGTTAGCACCTGGGCTTTGTCTCTGCCTTCTCTTCTTCCCTCACTTGCCAGGCATGACCAAGCCCTCACTTCAGCTGGCCTGACTTCTCCCCCATGCCACAGCTTCACCCTTGAATGGCCTCTTACTGCCAGAGGCTTTGTAGCAGGCATCACCCCCTCTGGAGCAACTCCAGCATGCCTCAGTTCCCTGGTGCCAGGGTGCCTCCCTCCTGACCTGACCTGACCTGACTTCCTCCTCTGACTAATGAGGTAAGGCCAGGGCTGTGGGCTTGCTCACTCTGGCATCCATGATTAGGGGCCCCGGTGGACACTGACTAGATCAAAACTGAAGCCCTGTCCAGCTACCTCTGGGACAGCCCTCCCTTGGCAGAAGTTGGATACATTTTGGGTTGTGGTGTAACAGCAGTGCAGGAGGTGCAGGAAGAGATGCCTGGGCCTAAGTCTGCCCATTTCTCTCCTCTTTTTGTGGAACAAGATCTTCAGCTCTGGTCAGCAGGCCAAGGCCTCAGTGGTAAAGAGGTAGGAAGAGGTCTGTGGCTTTGCACTGCAGGAAATGAGCCTTGCCAAGCAGGTTGAGGTCTTGTGGAAGAGCGTCTTTTGACTAAGGAAGGGCAGCCTGGATTGGGAATGGTCACATTAACCCATCAGTTCCCACAGAGCTCAGGAGCAGAAGCTGTTACTCTGAGAATGGGGTGGGCAGAAAGGCAGGCAGCCAGAGCCCCTCCCCCACCCAGCTCTCAGGAAGGGAGAAACAGGGGGTTCTGGCAGCTGGGGAGGAAGGCTGAAGTAACTTAAGCTGTCTGGAGAGACAAGGAGCAAGGCACACCTCCAGGCCCACATCAGAGGGGAGGGGAGAGAAGTGGCAGCTGCCCCGGGTTTCCTCCATCCTTGAGACAGGTGCTGGCTAAGCCCTACTCCCTCCAGCCTGAGGCTCCTGACCCTGCACCTCTTCTCTGACCCTTCCCCTCCTGAGCTGGGGAGGCACACGTTGGCATTGTCATGCCCAAGCCGCCGTGTGGTGATGTCACCATCCCCTTCTGGATGAGGGGGCCACCCAGCCCAAGGCAGCACACCTCATGCCTGATTGAGGGCATGCCGCCTCCTGCCCTGTTCCGCTCCTCCCTGCCTACAGCACCATGCAATCTGCCAACAGAAGGGCGCTCACCCACCAGCCTGCCTCCCAGAGAAAAGGCAAAAGGGCAGAGGAAGCGCGAGTTCGCACCAAGAGGAAATCACGGTTTTTTTTAGAGCAGGAAGGGTAATTATGCCGATTAGCTCCTTGGCAGACAGGAAGTGAAGCCGGAGAGCCCTCGGCTTTGGCCGGCCTATAGGGTAGTTAGTGACAGAGCGGGACAGAAGCCAGGGCTGTTTCCACTGGGCTCCGCGAGGGCTCTCATTATTACTCTTGCCTTTGGCTGGCTTCTGTTTCAATGTCCATCGACCGTGTCATGGGACAAGCCCCAGGAAAGCACAACTGCAGACTCACCACCCGATGGACGGGGTACCAGAACTGACAGGAAGACACACATGCTCAAGTCCAAAGGAGAAGTTCCTGGCAGAGGGACCAGGCTGCCTGAGTTTATCTCAGTGGCACTCAGCCTCTGTCCGTCACCTGTACCCTCACTGAGCCTATTGGTGGAAGGGCAGGAGCCATCACAGGGAGAGCCAACTGGAGAGGCCTGCGACCCACGGCACTCACAGCGCACCGTTCAAATGAAACGTTGCACGGCCACTACACGTGATGCCCGTGAGAACTGCACCGCAAACCGTGAAACTGCTCATGACATGGTGTTAAGTAAAAATGGAGAATGCGCTGGGGCCTAATGTCACAGGCCTGTAATCCCAGCTGCCCTGCACTCTGAGACAGGAAGATCCAAGTTTGAGGCCAGTCTAGATAACTTAGCAAGACTCTGTCTCAAAAATGAATATATATATATATTTTAAGGGCTGTGTGCACCTCAGCGGTGGAGCACTAGCCCCACATGCATGAGGCCCTGGTTCCACCTCCAGTGTTAAGACATGAACTGTTTACATGCCAGCTCTACAAACGAGCACACATCAAAAGCACATACAGAAACGTGGGAGGTATTTCACGCGTGTGCTCACAGGATCACTCCAGGGTGAATGCTCTGGGTCTGCTTTCTAAACTTTCCAAATTGGGATTCTATCACCTCCGTGATACAGCACATGTAATCTGTGAGCTCATGCAACACGGAATCGCGACAGGAGAGGCACCTTCTCTCCAAAGGGGCAGCTTTCCTTCTGTGGAAATCAGGGCACAGACTGCACCTCCAGACATCTGGAAGCTTCCTCTGAGCGAGCATCTAAGGGTAAAGAACTCTCCCCAGGACACGGCTCCCAGCTGGAGACGCTGGAAACACTCTAGTCCTCCGGGCATTCTAACCCTGCATTTCAGAGTTCCCTCGTGGGGACACAGCATCAGTGCTGAGAACATAAACCCCTTCACAGCTTCAGAGCCATATGGACAGGGAGCCACGCTTTCTGAGTTGCTCCCCCCAGAGACAAACACGGAGCAAGGATGGCTTTCCTATGCTTACCTCACTGTTGGAGGGTTCCTGACAGTATGCAAAGTACAGGAGACACAGGGGGACCAGGAGTGGGTGGCCAGTCACCTGGGGTCAGCCACTCGCATTGACAGGGAGAGGGTGGCAAGGCTTTTGCCACTTGGGCCCTCAATTTCCTCTCACAGACTACTGTTAAAAGGAGGAAATGCACTGATAATGGCCCAACCCTGAGATCCTGCCCACGTGCCATCCCCACCCCCATACACACACACACACACACACACACACACACACACACACACACCTTTTATTTCCAACTCTGCTCCCCAAGACTGGTTCCTTCTAGCTCCTCCTTCCCCATGGGTACAGGAAACTCTTTTCTCCTCTCTCTGTCTCTGTGTCTCTGTCGTTGTCTCTCGTACAAATCCAAACAGGACCCTGGCACTCAAATGTCCTGGACTGTGTTTTCTCAAGGGTTGACAACTCCATAAAACTTCAGACTGTGACATCTGGACAGGATAGTACACCACCAGAGAGGGCTGAGGTTTTGAGATAGGCAGCTCCCAGGGCAAGCCAAGCAGCTAAGATACATGTGACTTGACCCTGGCCATCCCTCCTTCATGGCAAGGTCCATGATGTCAGCCTTCCTCTCCCTCCTTAGACCGCCATCACACCTACAAGGCTGCCATGGCCTGCCCTTAGTCTCAGCACTCAGTCACAGCTGCCAGAATAAGTTGTACGAACACCACTGTTTCCCCGTGAGGTTCAGTGGCCATAACAAGTCCAAACTAGCCCAAAGGCCTCAGAAACTGACCTCAAAATCCCTTCCAGATTTGTCTACACAGTCTCTAGACCTTGTGCTATGTGACCCTGGAGTTCTGATTTAGGGGGACTTGTCCAAACACAGGACCATGACACTACTGCTGCCCCTGCAGCTGCATGAAGCAACAATTCTCCACGTCTCCCCACCACCACCCATGTGCACATGTGCATGTCGTGATCTTGGGCAAACTCACTTGTCCCCCATCCCACCTGGTGTCCTGTGCCTCAGTGCACACGCCGCCTTCGAGGCACACACGACAGCCCTCTGTAACATCACCGCCTTTACGTGACCCTGATCCTCGGGACAGCGAATACCTACAGTTGTGGGGGGGGCAGCCATCTAGCCCCTCTTTGACAGCTGCTGCGTGCCAGGTGCCTTTGGATGGTTTAGACACTGTGAGGTAAGTATAATGACAGTCATTATTCAAATGATGCTCAGAATGGTACCCATATTCATTCCCGTTCCTTCAAGACAGCCAGGACTCAAGTCCCGGACTACTCCAATTGAGACCACTCTGCCACCCACTTGGGCCCTTTGCTCAGATATCTTAGGCAGCCTCTGGTTTCTTGACACCACTCTCTCGACCTCAGCATAAGTCTTAGGAGGTCTCTCTTCTGCACCCCATTAGCTCAGTGTTTGGTCCACGTGGGCATTTGATGAATATTCATGAACTAAAATGAATGAACAAGTAAGCGAATGGAGGAATGAATGAGCGAACATATGAGGAACAGGCATTGCAAGGGCTTCATCAATTAGCCTGAAGCTGAGCCTCTCCAAGGAAAGCCCCTTTGTGGCTAAGCCATACCAGAAACTAACTGACACTAATTTGCTTCACTATGTTAAGGCAGGAACTTTTTAAACTTTTAACAGTAATGGAGACACTAAGATCAACGTGTCCTGTACATCTGGGCAGCAGTGGTCTGGTAGAACTAAGAGACCCAGGGTCACACGTCACAATCAAGAGCTGACTGTCTTCTGGTCAGGTCTACACCGGATGTAACCCAAAGCTGTGTCTTCGCCTTCCTAAGAAGCCATCAGGTTTTCAAAGAGAAACTTCAGGATGCTTATTTAAAGAAGGAAGTGGGGTGGGGCGGGGTGGTGAAGAAGGAGGGAAAGCTTGAGTTGGTCCAGCCTGGCCTCTGCATAGAAGAGCACCAGCAGTCTGGTGGCCTTTCCCCCTCATCTTGAACAATTATATTTGCTGTTTTGAGGAAAATTTCTACTGAAGAAAACTCATGAATTACGTGGGGCTTATCTGATGCTAGTCGGAAGGGAAATCCAGAGAAACCTGGAACAAGAGCTGTGCTCCATCTTATCAGAGAGGCCTTGGGGTACCAGATCATTTACAAGTAGCTTGTTCAAAATCCTAGAGTCAATGGTTCCTAAAGCAGATAGATGGTTGGGAGAATGAAGACAAGGGGCAACGACCTCATAGTTGTCCAGCTGTAAGGCTGGGGGAGAGTGCTCCTGAACACACTGGGCTTTTAGTTCTGACAACCTGGGTCACACACAGTAAGGCATGATTGCCATTAAGCCAATTGCATTCTGTACTATTAGCAGGTTGCTGAAGAACTATCCTTGAAATGTACTGCAGGAGAATTCTGCAATACTGAACATTAACTTAGAAAAATAAAATCTTAGAGTTGGTTAACATTGACCTATCTTTAGGGGAAATGAGCTCAGTCACCCAATTTGTTTTGATTATTGTTGAGGTTAGATGGAAGTGTTATTTTGCTTTACCAAACTTAGTTCTCAAATAAACCAAAAAAAAAAAAAAAAGAAAAGAAAAGAAAAGAAAAAGCAGAAAGCCTTCAAGGGTCTGGTCTTACAGACCTGCATATCTCCTTGTGCACACATTGCAGAAGCCTCCGCCAGGAACATCCATGTGTGTCCATGTGTCACAGTAAATCAGTTCAGCTTTTCCACCCAGGCTGGGAAGAAAAGAACAAAGGGCCAGAGCAAAGAGGGCAGCCCTTGGGAGTGGGGAGTCTCTCGTGAGGCCACAAAGAAAGCAAGGAAGCACAGTGGTCAGGCAGCAGCGAGGTGGTGGGCCATATTCCCTGAGGGGACCACCGGAGGCCCGCTCAGAAGACAGCCTGGAGGAGCCAGGACTAAGCACATCCGCCAAGAGAAACAGCTTCAAAATGATGACCCCTTGAAGGAACCATGAATTTCTTTAATCAACTGATTTCCTCTGGTGTCTAAAACGCCTCATTTAACAAGGCTTGTTCTGGGCTGAAACTGAATAGACGTAATCGACAAACGCTTGAATTTGGGTTCCACTGGGGTGGGAGTAGGGGTGCTTCTCTGTTGGATTTCCCAGAGCCATTACAGGAAGGGGGAAAGATACTTCGAAGGGTTCTTGCAATTCAATTTGGACGTGGGTCCTGACTTCCCTCCTGACCTCCCCACCCCCACCCCAGTGAGCACACACTCTGAGACAATGGCCAGATCTGGTTTGCTTTCTCCCCAGAGAGGCCCTAGGGCCACAGATGAAGCAGCTGTCAGGCAAGCAGGCTATAATCAGCTTTAACTGGCTCACAGCCCACAGAAAGTACAGAATCTTCTTCCTCCAGTCCCAGGTGGGGCTGCCAGCCCTGGGATGGGGAGGGGTCTCAGAGGCTTCCATCTCAAGCATCTTGCTTACCCAGGAACTAAGTGGCAAACTCACACCCAGGGTCTCAAGGATTTCAATAAACACATAGAAAAGGATGCTTTAGCGCTCCGGATGATGGCTTGAGCTACATGTCCCATGTCACCCCCGGCATGATTTAATAGGACAGTAAATCAATGAGACAGTGAACGGAAAGTTAAAACACAACTCAAAATGGGTTTTTCGGGTGAGTCAATGCTACGGGATTGCTAGTTAAGTACAGTATCCCTCTCCTCAACCTCAGTGTGAGCTCTCCTTCCTTCCCGGTGCCTAGCAGCTTGGACACCGAGACGGAACGTGGAGGTACTGAGGACACAGGCGGCCAGAGACAGAGGATCTCTATGCAGTCGGGCTGTTTCAGTGTGACAGGACAACTGGCCCTTCCCATGGCCCCAGGCTTCTATTGTTATAAGATATGGACTGCAGGAGATTAGAGTCGCCATATCTATACCACAAAAAAAGGGAAAGAGAAAGAGGGGGAGAGAGAGAGAGAGAGAAAAGGGATAAAAGAAAGTAAAAGAAAAGGCATTCACTCGAATCTTACAATGGGAGGTGGGGGTGGTGGGTGGGTGAGGTTGAGGGTAGAAAAGCGAGGAGGTTCTGAACAGCAGGGTACGACAATAAATGGGGAAACAGCAAGAGAAAAAGCACACTAGGTTAATATAGGAAAACTAGTTCTTTATTGAGATTGTATATTAGTATTAGTGGATTCTGTGTGTAACAATGTCATCATGCACACGATACAAAAAAAAGAAAAAAAAAAAGAAAAAAAAAGGAAAAAAAAAAAAAAAAGAAAGAAAAGGCTGGGCCCACCATGCTTCGGAAGGACAGAACAAAAGCAGCGTACAATGAGCAGATGGCCGGGCTACACGACCACAGTACGTTTCAGCAGGGTAACATCTCTAACCGAGCGCTGTACATTGTCAACTGGGGGATGTAAAAAAATACAGATCATGCTTTAGTTTTAGTACAAGAAAAGGTGAAAAGATACACAACCAAAAGGGTATTTGATACATAAAAAATTACCCACAAAATAAGAACAGGAAGTAATTCAGCACAGCAGAACACGATACCCCTGTTTAATGGAAAACCATTTTGCTGAGGTTTTTTTTGGTTTGTTTTGTTTTTGCATTTTTCTTTTTCTTTTCAGATTGCCCAATGGCATTCTGGGGAGGCGACTTGGGACTATTTTGGAAGGGCCCTTAAAGTAGGCGCCTTATTCTCTCATGATTGCTGATGTTTTGTTTCAGTTTTCAAGCAGGTCTGGCTGGCCAGGCAGCAGAAGGGAGCCGGCTGTTAAAGGGGCAGCCCTGAGGGCCAGGGCAGATGTCCAAAGATGCTCTTGACATTATACAATTAAACAATTAGGACCCATGGCCACAGCGGCTCCCCGTAAGGCCAGGGACGTTGGTGCACCAATTTTTCAGAGGCTGAAATAGCAGCAACTGTCATTTCATCATAGATTTTCTTTTTAATACATATTTAATAAATTTTGCCTCCAACTAAATGTTATGCCTGGATGCTGCCAGGAGGCCAGCTGATGGTCACCCAGACAAGTAGAAAACGGGCTGCTGCAGCCTCCAAGCCAAGGCAAAAGGAATCCACTTAACAGGGATTTACAGTGCAATGTACTCAGCTAAACAAGATGAAGATACAAAAATGGTTATTTCTCTATATCTATTCTGAAATGGCCTACATCCTACACTACTACAATGGAAGCTAAAAGAACAGGCTTAAGCTAGCAGACTGTCTAATAGTTTTACAAGAAAATCGTGGTTTAGGACTTAGAGTTAAGCATTAGTATCCTCTATCGGAAGGTCATGAGTTCTGAGCACACTGTACTAAATTTCACCCACAGCCCAGCTCACCCCCTCAGACCTTAAAATCTCCCGTGGGCATGTTTACCATGAAAGTTTGCCAATGCAATTCTGACGGGCAGAACTGGTTTTGTTAGATTGCTGTTGGTGGAGGGGATGGTTATTAAAAATAAAATTTAAAGGCAGCTGAACAATTTGAATTTCAAAAACGTGGAACCAGTATGCTGCAAGGGTATTTAGAGACTGGTGGTATTAATGAGGGCGATAATGACTTAATCACGATAATTATACTTTCAGGCTCAACATCCTTCTTAATCATTTTTGAATTTCTGCCTAGTGTAATGTTCCACACCCATTTTAAGAGGAAATGCCAAATAATAAGAGATAATTGTGTATTGGGGAGGGGGTGGCATTTCTTGATCCAACCTGACCTCCACTCTTACCGCCCTCCCCCCCAAAGCTGGCCTGAGATAGGGGATACTGCCGCTTAAATAGCAATGCCTTCCTCAGATGGAGACAGGAAATGGTTAAGAGGGGTGTCACAATACAGCTAAATGCAGAGGCAGAAGGGTCACAGCGCACACAGCAGCGAGTTGACCATTCACTGAGCTACACAATGAAGAAAAAAAAAGATTTGATAAATGCAGAATGTCATCATTCCATCAACACACAAAAAAACTGCAGTTCAAACCAGCCTAAAGGGCCAACCTTGCCTTTAGGTTTCTGGGGAGGGGCGAGGGTTTGGGGACAGTTTGGTTGAAGGAGGCTTGGGCTTTCCTGGCCTAGTGCAGTCTGGCCCCTGGGGCGCACTAAAGCTCTGGCCATACGACCCCACCCCCACCCCCCACCCCGGCTCTGACTCGGAGGACCAGTCGGGTTGGAGAAGGGAATACATCATTCTTGTTGGGGGCTGGGGGGCTTAGCCAGTAAGGATTTAAGCAGACGTGGAGTGGGAGAGAAGAAACATTTCCAAGAGAAATGTGAGTCCAGAGGCAGAATACAAAAAGAAAAAAAAAAAATGAATTGAAATGTATTTGCTTTGGGAGGTGGGAATTTTTGATTAAAAGAAAATGGAAGAAATGTGGGGTGGGGGAGAGAAAAGGGGGGAAACCAAGCTATTGTTGCGGGGGAATGTAAGGAAAGGGAAGTGTGGGAAAGGGGGACCGTGCAAACACACCCCATATACCACAGTTAAAAACAAAGACAGCGCCAGCCTGCTGCTTGGTCAACCTCTGCCCCGGGCAAAGGCCTGGCGTGGGGGCAGCTTCCCACCTCGTTCTCACGCACAGCTCAACACCCAAGGAACAGACGACCCGCTCCGGACGGGCCCAGGGGTGCCAGGCAGCGCACGTCTGATCTCCGAAGCGCGTAAGCACGCGCACACACGTACACATGCATACACACACATACACATGCACATGCACACGCACACATACCAGCATCTTAAACCTGTAAATTCAACTGTCATACAAAGACAGTTGCGGGGAGGGACGGGTGCTGGGCCACAGAATAAGGGCAACAAAACACAAAGGGTTAAATGAGAGAAAGGGGAAGGGACAAGAACGTTCAAGTGCCCATGAGAGGCAAGGGGTTGGAGCATGGGATAGCAGCTGATATTAAGACCCCAGCTCACCGGCCAGGGGCCTTAAGGACCCTGAAATTTAAAAAAAAAAAAAAAAAAAAGCAAAACAGAACAAAACACACATATGCCTTTTTTAAAAAGCAAATCACAGAAAATCAAACATTCATTCTCTCTCTCTCTCTCTCTCTCTCTCTCTCTCTCTCTCTCACACACACACACACACACACACACACACACACAGCATGCATCTCTCCTTTCGGTCACACAGGGCTAGGTAGGTATTAGAGGAAGGGGCTGTGATTTGGAGGAACCACGTCCGCCACAAAAAAATAATAATAATAAAAAGATACGGGGCTGGGGAGGAAGGGACCCAAATTCACCAAAGCCTAACTTCGCTACAAAAGCTCCCGCGAGGGTGCCACCCCACGCTCGGGGGTCTCCCCAGAAGGGGGTGGGGAGCAGCAGCGCTCGCCTCGCCCCGCGGCTGTGCCTGCGCCCCCGCCCGCCGCGCCCGCGCCCGCCCCCGCCCCCGCCCCCGCCCGGTGCCTGCGGCGATCCGCGCTCGGAAGGAAGCAGACCCCCGAAAGGAAAAAGCGATACCTCTGTTTCGCACAGAGCCAAACACTGGAAGCACGAGATAGCCGACGTGGACCAGGACCATCCTGGCTCCTCGCGCGGCGGCGGCGGCGGCGGCGGCGGCTGCGCGCGGGCCCTTTGTGGCGCGGCTCCGGGGCGCGGGCGGCGGGGCTGCGGGAGCCGCCGGGGCGGGAGGCGGAGCGCGGGGCGCGGGCGGCGGGGCGGCGGCTGGCGGGGAGACAGATGGCCCATGGAAAGGCTCCCTTCCCGGCCCCTCTCGACATTCAAAGGCGATGGGGCCGCAGCTGCCGCCACACAAAGGCGCGCGCAGCCAATGGGAGCGGAGCGCAGCGCGGCGCGGCCTCGCCGGAACCGCGGGGACAGCGGGGACCGCGGGCGCGCGGGGCGGGGGAGGAGGTGACGGCTGGAGGAGCGGGCGGCCAATCGCGGGGCCTGCTGCGGTGCGCGGGGGGGGGGGGGGGGGGGCGCGGGGGGGGGGGGGATGGCGCGGGGCGCGTGGAGCTTGGCGCGGTCCTCCGGCCGCAGCGCGCGCGCGCGCAGACACACACACACACACACACACGCGCGCGGGCTGCGTGCACACGGAGCGTGCACACGGCGGGAGACGTGCTCCCGAACATGTGGAGGTGCAGGGACGGGCAGCGAGTGCGCACGACCCGGAGGTCCCCGGGCACCGCACACGGGTCACTCGGGGACGTGCGCACAGAGGCCGGCGCACGTGCAGAGCCTGACTGCGGGCGGGCGCAAGGGAAGCTGGAAAGCCAGCGAGCAGCCGCACACGGGACCCAGGCACTGCCGCACAGACTTGCACACAACACCGAGCAAACGCCTTGTTAGAGCAGGACGCGCCGAGAACGCATTCCCAAAGACACAGTGCGGACGCAGGTAAGATGGCAAGCTCCAAGCTCTGCCTGACACACCTCGGTCTTGCTCTGGCAGAGCACAAAGCTCCAAATTTTGCTTAATTGGAAAACCACACATTCCCTGAGATGTGCACACCATAAGTTCGGTGACACACTGTCCAGAAACCCAAGTCCCCTTCTCCCCCGTCCACCTGCTCTGACACTGGCGTGCCCAGGCACACCCACTTCCACAGGCAAAGAGGGGACACGAGGGTTTTTGCAGATTCACACGTGGAAGCCCGGCTTCCATGTCATGTGTGTCCCTTGGCCAGCCAACTAGATACAGATACTGGATACAGAGCAAAGCACCTTCTGAACTGTTCTCTGCAGAACGCCAAGACTACCTTCAGGCACAGTTAGCCTACGAAGTATGAAGACACTGGGAGAGAAGGCTGTACAGCCCAAACCAAGGCCAGAGATCCCTTAGCCACTCACTAGCTCCTGGGACAGGACATTTCCTACTCAGGGCTTCTTTGAAACTTAGGGCTCCTTTAATTAATTAATCTAGTATGGACCAGCTGGCAAATCATATTATGAAGGTGGAAGGGATCTAATCCCACTCAGCTCATCCATCTACGCTGTGCTCCAGTCAAGGCTCTGAGAGGTGATGCATATAAGCTTGAGAACCCAAAGGCCAGGTTGTCTCCGTGGTGCAGAGAATCCCCCGTTGAGCCTCATGCTACAGAGATGTGCCACTCGGTGCTTGTTCACTTGTTCCTAAAGGGCAATTGCCCGGGCAAGCAGCAAAAGCACTAGAACACTTGAAATGTCCTTTGACACTTCAGAGATTGGCTAGCCCCAGCAAACTCAGGGATCAGACATCATCGCAACCTAGTGGGCAGCAGCTCTTTCCAGTGTTCATTACCTGTTAAACAGAACATCACTAAAAAGTCAAAGAAGGCGGACTGTAAGCCACTTGTAGGGACTAGAACTTCTTCCTGCCCTCTTCCATGCTCTGTACACGTGCACTCACAGGTCAGAACCTACATATTTTTATACTAACACACAGCCCACTTTCCTGCCTTTTAACTAAGTACAGCTAGTGAGTGTGTTGTGAAATTACTTCGTCCTAAATTACTCTAGGCTACTGATTTGTTCCAGTTTTCTATGCCCCGGCCTCTTAGAATAAACTTCTAGGATTAGCATTCCTTAGTCAAGAATGAAAGGTGTTATAGATCTTGCCATATAGAGTTTTTTAGAAAAAATGTAAACCCATTTGTCAGCACCACAACCGTATACATTATGTTCTTGGCAATGTCCCCTTGCTAGCCTTAGGTAGACATTCTTTTTTAAAACCGTCCATCCCGTTAGAGCAGCTCACAAGGCTTTGTATTACCCAGTTCTGTCTTGGCGTGGTGAGGGTAGAAGTCACATTGCCTGGCTTCCTACCCTGGCCTTGACACGTAATAGTTTGGACAAATTCATCCAGCTCTCTAGGTCTTGGCTTCAACGTCTGGAAAACAGGTGTAATGACAGCAAATTTTCTCCTAGAATTAAAGAGAGAACCACAGACATGGCTGGCCTGGCCGTTCAACTTTTTCTCCAGCCTGACTTTCTCTCCTGGTCCATCACCTTTGTCCTTTGTCCTCGTTTATGATTGCCTATTTAACGCATTCGATGTCAACTGCAAAACAGAGCCTCCAGCAGACAAAAGTAATCGATAAGGACAGAGCAGCAATCATGAACCCATTTCATAACTATATGCTTTGTATTCACACATCAAAGAACCTGACAGACAGATGCCCCTGCTCCGTTGTACCAACACCCACCACAGGCCTTCTGTTAAAAAGAAAGTATTGTGGAGTAGGAGGAAGAGTTTCAATTTTGATGAGACCTTGACCCAGCATCTAACGTGCCTAAGCCTCAGTACACCCATATGTCTAATAGGCATGATATCCTCTATGTTCCCATGGGTTTATCGTGAGTAACAAATGAGAAGACAGCTATTGCGTCTGTAAGCAATACAGAGAAATATAAAAGTACAAATGCAGTAGTGGCTTCAAGAATGAGAGAAGGTTATCACCTTCCCCGCTATGCTTTATGGATAAGGAAAGAGGCTCAGAGTATGAACAAGGTCACTATCATCCCTGGCTGAGATAGAACTAGAACCCGTGTCTCCTTCAGCATAACCTGGTTATAACTCCCATTTCTCTCTCTCTCCCCCCTCATCCCCCTCTGTTTCCAACTCTCCCTCCCATTAGTAAAAAACCTGTTAAAAGTTCAATAAAGCAGATTTCCGAGATGGAAAAGGATTTGTAGAAATGCTCTATTCCTTGGGGAAGGTGGAGTTGCAGGCTCTGCCGTGTGAGTCTCAACAAGTGCACAGAAACTGTAAAGGCCCCTTTGTACTTCCTGACCTGGAATGGAAACATGTGATCCTTAGCCGATCCCCATGACAGCAAAAACAGGCGATGGGAGCTGGAGAGGTGGCTTAGGTTAAGAGTATGCTGCTTGCTCTTTAAGACGAGGACCCGAGTTTGATTCCCAGCACTCACAAGGCAGTTCACAACCGGCTGTAATTTGAGGTCTGGTGCCCTCTTCTGGCCGCTGCAGACACCAGCCGTCCATGTGGCACACAGACATACATGCACCCATACACATAAAATTAATTAACTAACTAATTAATTTTTTAAAAAAGCAAAAACTGGGCACAGTTAACACTGTCTTTGATCCCGGACCCGCACTTGGAGTCCTCTCTTCTAGCCCTACTGTGGGCACCCACAGAGCATGGCTGGAGCCCAGAGCACCTGTCTTGAGAACAACCTCAGAGCCTGCTCGGTTTGGGTACAAAATATTCCCAAAGGCTCCTGTGTTGAAGCTCAGTTCAGCTAGTGGGGCTACTGAGAGGTGATTGAATGATCAGGGCACTCACCTCATCAGTAGATTAATCCATCGCTGTGTGGACTATCAAGAGGCGGGACGCAGCTGGAGGAAGTCAGTTGCAAGGGGTGAACCTTGTCCCTGGTCCCTTCCTCTCGTTTTGCTTCCTGGATTCTGTAAGGTGGTCATCGTTACCTCTGCACACTCATTACCGTGGTCTCATCCCCGGCCCTAAAGTGATGGAGCCGGCTGGTCGCATGCGGAAACATCTGAAGTCTTATGCTGCTTTTCTCAGTATTTTGTCACAGCGATGCCAAGCTAACATGGAACTCAGAACTAATTCAAGACATGAACAACCATTGCCTTTGACTCTACCAGAGTAGTCAAGTAGATATTAAAATGCCCAAGCCTAATGATAAAATTCCTACTCATCTCTACGCTGGGCTGGTAGTATTATCTGTGGAGAAGGGGGGAGGGGAGTGGAGGAGGAGGAGGAGAGGAGAAGGAGGAGGGGGAGGAGGGGGAGGAGGGGGAGAGGAGGAGGAAAACGAAGAGAAAAGAAATGCAATCCTCCTGGTGGGTCAGGCTGAGATGGAGGCCCTAAAGTTTGAATCCATCTGGAACAAGCTGAAAAACTAGGTTTGGCACTGAGGGGTGAAGCATACAAGTAAAATCAAAGAAAGAAAAAGAAGGTGCTAGACAGAAGGGGAAGGAAGGAGAGGAGGGTAACTCCGTGTCCTTGGGCTGAGCTGATAACCTGACTTGAGGTGTGGACAGGAGCGGTTGGGACTGGACTGCTTATTTCTACTCCCTTTGAGTCACTGCGCAGCCCCTGGGTGCCAGCAAGTGCTCAAGCTAAACGAAGTGGTTCAGGTCTAGCCGAGTCCCCAGGTGGACAATGTCCTCCAGTGCCACGGGGGAATGACCCTAGCCCCTGGCTACCCAGCTGAAACACTGAAGATCCTCACAGTGAAGTGGGATGAAGCAATGAAACCCAGAGAAAGGGGTTCCACAGAAAGTGGAAGCCGGGATGTTGAGAGATGACGTTCTCTGAGGACAACGCTCACTTTGGAAGATGCTAAGAACTGGTTAAAGAAAGAGAAGGGACCAAGTAGAAATGCTACCTTTCCTATCCAAACCACACTATATAAGATATGTACCTAGAGGGCGGGCAGAGGTGGCCCAAGCCTTTAATCATAGCACACGGGAGGCAGAGGCAGGCAGATCTCTGAGTTCAAGGCCAGCCTGGTCTACAGAGTGAGTTCCAGGACAGCCAGAGTTACACTAAGAAGCCCTACAAGAGGGTGGAGGGGAGATATGAAGTTTCTCTTTATAGGAAAAATTGGGTTGTAATGAAGAATCATTTATAATGAGAATATCACCCACGTGACATCATACTTCTGGGCGGTTACCTCCCATGACTGCCATAATCGGCAAAGGAGAGGCAACAGGACACAACGTGTCACCTCCCAAGAGCATCCAGCTGAGGACACAATACCACCTTAGTCTTTCCAGAAAGTGACACCTGAACCTGCTCCAACCTCCCAAGAACATCGGTTAATAGGAAATGGAAATGTAATGAAAAATACTTTGGGGGGACAATCAGCAAAGTCCAGGCCAACGACTTTACAGGACACACCAACCATATCCTTCTAAAACAAATTATCGGAAGAAAAGCAGTAATGGGGGGCGGGGGGCGGAGCAGAGGCATAAAGGAGCAATCATCCAAGTGCTGTGTCTAGGCTTTTGTGAAATGTGACCTGAACAGACCGTGTAAGGCAGTTGAAGGAAGGTAATCGCTGGTCTTTGGGATGCTAAGGCTTGCCTCCTTTAGGTGAGACAGTGATATTGTGACGGCATCTACACAAGCAATCTTTCCCTTACTTGGTGATATGAACCAATCTAGAAGGTTCTTAATCTACCTAAGGGAGACACGTGGATATAAACGAAACCATACCCTTGCAGACAGGCTTTGAATTGATGATTGGGAAAACACGTGAAGGTCCGTTATGTTGTGTTCACAAGGACACAGAAAGCTACTTGCTCTGGGGCACCCGTGGCTCTCACTTCTGGTGGTATTAGGCCTGCCCAACACTGTGGTGGCTCTGTGCCTCCCTCGTGTCTCAGCCTCTTTTAGCTGCTCAGAGCATGCCCAGCAATGGTGACAAGGGAACAGTTGCATGCCAGTGGTGGTAGCTTATGCAGAGAGCCAAGGAAACGTGTGTGTGTGTGTGTGTGTGTGTGTGTGTGTGTTCGTGTACCTGATGAGGGACGTGAGCATTTATTTGGTAGGCAGTGGGGAGCACTAGCACTGTGAGCACTGGTATGGAGGGTTAGCACAAGTAATCCAGCCATGCACAAAGCACGCAGGGCAGTGGATTAATTCTAAGGCCTGAACATCAGTTGGATGGATTTGAAAAACCGGATGTTGGAACAGTATGTTGAGTCTGAGCAGAGTGTAAGGATGGAACAGAGGACACACCGAACATTCCTAACCAGGGAAAAGAATGTTCTACAGGCAGCTTTCCTTATGCCATATGAGATTCCAAAAGCAGTGCCAAATGCATCTGTTCCCAAGCCCAGAGTGGCACCATTCAAAGGAACCTCCGACTCAGCTCTGAGAGGCGAGTTTTCCTCTTATCACCCTTACAATGCCTTGACTCTCAACATGTTCCGATTTATTCTGATCAGACATGAAAAAGACCAAGGCGGTGCTGAGTGACTGGAGGGGCCCCCAGCATCTGCTCTGCTCTCTGCAATGAGACAACCTCTTGCACTTACCAGAATATAAAGACTACGTTTCCCAGATTCCATTGCAGCCAAGTATGACTCTTGGCTCACTTCTGACCAATGAGATGCAAACAGAACTTCATGTGCCACTTCTAAGAAATGTTCAAGGCAAGGACCAGGTGTCAAATCATTCCGTAACTGACTCTTCCCCGTTTGACTGTGGCACAAGACCCAATTCGCGCTGATTGAAATGTGCAAATTGCACATTCACTTGCCTTAAAATGCACATGGAGAGGTTACCAGGAGAAGGAAATCAGAGGGAGTGAATGTTATTAAGTGAGCGTCAAGGGCATATTGAATGAACTAGGTGTGAGAGCATGTGATGGTTTAAATTTTCCTGCAGCTGACAGAGACATTATGACCTCATCTTAGTTCTTTATTCACTCTGTGCCTCTTTCGTGGCTGGTGGGTGGATGAGGGGTGGAGACACATGGAGACAGATGGCACAGGGTGATCCACAGGCGCACCATCCTCAGAGCCGCTCTTCACGCTTCAGTGTACATAAGAACCAGGTGGGGGTGCCGGGAGAGGACTAGTGTGGGGTCTGAGTGGGGAGCCGCAGCACCCAGGGGAGAGGGCTAGTGTGGGGGTCTGAGTGCGGAGCCCCAGCACCCAGGGGAGACGGCTAGTGAGGGGTCTGAGTATGGAACCCCAGCACCCAGGGCAGAGGGCTAGTGTGAGGTCTGAGTGTGGAGCCCCAGCACCCAGGGGAGAGGGGCTAGTGTGGGGTCTGAGTGTGGAGCCCCAACACCCAGGGGAGAGGGCTAGTGTGGGATCTGAGTGTGGAGCCCCAGCACCCAGGGGAGAGGGCTAGTGTGGGGTCTGAATGTGGAGCCCCAGCACCCAGGGGAGACGGCTAGTGTGGGGGTCTGAGTGCGGAGCCCCAGCACCCAGGGCAGAGGGCTAGTGAGGGGTCTGAGTGTGGAACCCCAGCACCCAGGGCGGAGGGCTAGTGTGAGGTCTGAGTGTGGAGCCCCAGCACCCAGGGGAGAGGGCTAGTGTGGGGTCTGAGTGTGGAGCCCCAGCACCCAGGGGAGAGGGCTAGTGTGGGGTCTGAGTGCGGAGCCCCAGCACCCAGGGCAGAGGGCTAGTGTGGGGGTCTGAGTGCGGAGACCAACACCCATGTAAAAAGCTTTGTTTGGTGGCCTGAGTTTGTAATCCCAGCACTGAGAAGACAAAGACAGGTGGATCCCTGGAGCGGACTGGCCAGCCAGTATATATAATCAGTGACTTCTATGCTTAGTGAGAGACCCTACCTCAGAATATAAAGAAGAACATAATTGAGCCCCAGATTGATTTCTGGCCTCCATGTGCACATTGAATCACACCTGCAGGCACACATGTACACATGGGTTCATACACACATACACACAAACACACACACACACACACACACAGACATACACACACACACATCAAATGTGGACCCTACATAAAAAGTCTCAGTCCCTGAGACTCAAAACACCCAGGACAGGACCCTAGAACCTGCATGTCTTAAGTAGCACCTCCATCGTGCAGATGGTCAAGGTCCCCATTAGAAAAGCGTAGCTCTGAGTTCTAATCTTCAACTCAAAGCGGGGCTGCCTTGTGCCTGCTCTGCCCTGCACCCAGTGCCCAGCCCTCAGCCCTAATTCGACCTCCAGCATGGTCAGCACTGGTCTGTAGCAATGAGGAGCCCTGTGTATTCTTGAACAGAGCGGCCTGAAGACGTGCTCTTCACAACCTTACCTGGCTCTGGTACCCTGAATTCTGGAGGAAAAGCTAAAAGTTCTAATGCAACAGGAAATATGGATTTTCTCTTTTTTTAACATCAGATTCTTAGGCCAGTGGTGATCCCGCGGTAGTTCAGCCTGCTTTCTGCTTTCCGCACTGCTGTCTGCATGACCCTCAGTAAACCATGTGTGTTGGTGAATCATCCCTTTGGAGACAAGGCCTGAGGCACTGAAAGGCCTCAACAAAGAAGCCTTTTTTTTCCCCCACAGTGGGATGACAGTTAATACAAAGACACAACAGGTCAACGTGGAGAGAATGCCTGTCTGTGGAGTGCTCCTCCATAAGTGAGACGTCTACCTCACACCCTTTCCCTGGAGGCTCCAGGAGCATTCAGGAAGAGGGGACAGAAAGATGGGAGACGGCAGATCACAGAGAGGGCCGTTGCAGAACAGCGTACTCTGATCATGGTAAGGGCTGCTGCTCCAGGGAACTCAGCAGTTGTAGCTGCCTGTGTGAGACACACACCGCAGCAAGCCAGTCGACGTTTCAGCATGGATGTGGATGTGTTCACGGGTCCCCACGCCTAGGTGAAGAGCTGTTGCAGTCGAAGGCTGCCGGGTGGGGGAGAGTCCACTTACGAAAGACCTCTGCAAGATTTTTGGTGACAAGGGGCTTCCTGCGTCCTCTGATTGCCTTTCTGAGCACACCTGTCAATCCTTGTGTAGTATACCCCAGACTCTCAGCCAGCTCTTGTGTTTGATCAATCCTGAGCCGTGTGCAGGACAGATGTGTGCTCTAACACTCAGCTACATCACTAGCCACCTTTAACACGTGTGTGCTACACCTCCGAGGAATCTCAGGTTCTTTTTCAGGAGCTCTTATTAATCTTACGTGTATGAATGTTTGCCTGCATGTGTAAGTGTATCACGTACATGAAGAGCCCATGGAGGCCAGAAGAGGACACCCAGTTCCCTAGAACTGGAACCACAAGTGGTTATGAGCAGATAGGTGGGTGCTGGGAATTGAATCAAGGTCCTCTACAAAAGCATCAAGTGCTCTTAACCAACGAGCCATCTCTTTAGCCTCTCCAGCCCCAACTCTCAAAATTCTTAAGCTCCGAGGACTCATCTATGAGCTGGCAGCAATGTCTAAAGGGACAAGTGTCGGCCACATTCACCTCAAGGTCTGTGGGGCGCAGTTGCTGGTCTGAGTGTTTCCTTTGTACCTCGGCTTGTACGAGAGGAACTCTCAGTTTCTATTGCTTACTCTGGAAAGGAGGGGCCTAGTGAATCTGATCAGCTTCAGGGACTTCCTGAAGCTATTTTGAGTTGTTTACCTTCCTGCTTAAGGATCCTCCCTGCAGGCTGGGGTGTTTGGTAGTAGGTTCCTCCAGATGTCAGATGATTATAAGATGCCTGGAGATTCTTGAGCAGAGAGTGGAAGGGACCCACACCTGCATCCCAACCGTGCGGCTCCAGCGGGGATGGAGTGGCCACGGCCTTTTTCCTTCAGAGCCATCCCACTGCCGGACATCATGCTCCTGCCTCATCATCTGCCTGTCCTGAAGACTTATCGGTTCTGGTTGCTCATTTACTGGTTCTAAAATCCCAGCATCTGCTCTGAGGCCTGGGGCCTGGAACGTCCATTGTCTTGTCACTATTGTCTCTCAGCTGTGCCTGGCGGGAAGGTCAACATGTTCTCAACCTGGGCAAAAAGTAAGCCAAACATGAACCTCGCTTACTGGGTTGGTTTGTACTGAAAATGATAGAACACAGATAATACAATGTCGCTATGGATTCACCTATTTGAGGTCGTCGCCCGTATTGTAAAACATGCATCCTTCTGTGTCCGGCTTACTTAATGTGTCCACAGCTCATCCATGTTGAAGCGTGTGTCAGGATTTCACACACACAACGCTTAGAATGCACGTCACCCGGTCGCACAGAGGCAGCACATTTTGTTTGTCTGCTCATCTGGATGCCTGTAGTACCTGGGTTGTTTCTACCTTCCAGCTATTGTCAACAGTGTATGAGCACAGGAGCTGAATATCCAGCTCCCATAGCCGAGCTATTTCCGATGTATATCTAAGAGAAGGGTTTCTGGGTCGTATGATAATTCTGTGTTTAACTTTTTAAAGGAACCTTCAAACTGTTTTTTTCTGAGTCTTGCTTTTTAAATGCTGGGAAAACATCAGCCTCACAGTAAAGCCTCTCAAACGCCCTCCTCTGTGCCCTGGGACCTCCTGAGCCTATGAAGAATACAGCCTCATCACATCAGCTTCTGGTCAGATGCACCCTGGTGTCTAGCTACAAGCGCCTCTCAGGCAGGGATAGAGCCTGCTCCACCCTGTACCCCAGTATCTCCCATCGCTGAGCCTGCGCATGGTAGACCACATAAAATGATCACCTGGATCCCCTTTGTTAATTAAATAGTCCGTAGGTTGCTCCTTACACTGCCCAGCTACCTGGGCGGCACGCTGACTGGACAAACATGGCACCTCTCCCTGATCTCTCTGCTGAATCATGTCCTTTTCCTCCTGGCTGAAAACGGGACACTTCCCACAATGTGTCTACCATGGCTGGATTAAATGGGGGGGGGGGGTCCAGAAACCCAACCCGCACTCTTCCAGTTGCCATAGAAAAGCCTCTGAAGCTCTCAGAGCCTTGGTTTCTTCATGTACACCCTGAGTTCAGTGCTACTGCTCCCCACTGGAAGCTGAAAGAGGAATTCCGAGCACAGCGCTCGGACACTCCAGCGTCCACATGCGCAGCTAGACTCCCAGCGCTAGCAGAAACCTGCCTAGTCTCTTTCCAGTTCCTGACGCCCACACCTTCCCAGTTTGGTTTTGGATTTCTAGTCTGGTCCCTAAATAAGTGCCTGGCGTACAGACACACTCGGCGAACGTTGCATGAGCAAACCGCCAGTTTGTCCTCGACTCTGGGGAGTCACAGCTTTTTATTCCAGGCACCGAAAGACTCTGAGACAGAAACGCGGTCTGAGCGTGCTGTTAGTCAAGCTATACCGAGCGTAATGCACAGAAAAGCTTGTTCTGGAGGTTCAACCACCAACTCATTCACTGCTGACTTACATTGTCCCACTGTGGGAAGAGCTTCAGCAGCAAGATGAGTGTAGAAGCTCAACAATGGAATCAAGGCCACATGAGGTTTGTTGTTTTTTCAGGGAGGGAGTTGTTTTGCTTTTTTTGTTTTCAATTCTGTGTTTTCAATCTTTTGATCCTAATCGCCAGTGTTTGGGTTTTCCTTTCCTAGTTTATTGTCTCATAGTAGCAAAATGATACCCAGCCTCGGTATCACGTCTTCACGCAACAGTCTCAGAACCAGAAAGAAAAGGAAAGAAGGAAAAAGCCTCTTTGTCTCTCACTGTCGTCAGAGAGGACCATCTTTCCTAACCACTCAACTATCCACCACACACCACCACCACCCACCACCACCATCCACTGCCAGCCCGGACACCTATCCTATTGGCCAGAACAGGCTGGCCTAAGGGTGTTAACCCAGAAGTCTCCCACCAAAGGCATCAAGATCACCCGACAGTGAGTCACCAAGCTGATGTATCTCCTATCACTCAGGCCAAGCAGCAGTGCATAGATCGGGAAAAGATGGTTACTAATTACACCTCTTATAAAGGGTTAGAATCTAGAATATACAAAGAACTCAAAAAGCTGAACATCAAAGAAACAACCTGATTTTTAAAAGGAGGATAGAACTAGGCAGGGGTTCTCAAAGGATGAAACACAAATGGCTGAGAAACACGTGAAGGAACGTTCAACATCCTTAGCCATCAGGGAAAAGCAATTAAAAACTTCTTTGAGATTCCATCTCATACCAGTCAGAATGGCCAAGATCAATAAAACAAAGGATAGCACATGCTGGCCAAGGTGCAAAGAAAGACTTACTGAAAGAAATGCTTCTTCATTGTTGGTCAGAGTGAAATCTTGTACATATACTGTGGAAGTCAGTGTGGCAGTTCCTCGGTGAGCTGGGAACACATCTACCAACTATACTACTCTTTGGCATATCCCAACTCTCCATCCTACTGCAGAGATGCTATACAGTAGGCAGAAATTGGAAACAACTATATGCCCGTCAATGGACGGACATACGCTTAAACACATACATCCACCCGTACATATATAAATGTGGGTGCATTTGCACAGTGAATATTATTCAGCTGTTAATAAAAATAAAATTATTAAATTTACAGGAAAATTAATGGAGCTAGAAGAAAATTCTCCTGAGTGAGGTAACCCAGACCCAAACAGACAAATATCTTATGTTTTCTCTTATCTATGGTCGCTAGATTTTAAGCTTTCGATATGTGTGCTCCAGTGGAAATAATCACAGAGGTTAGGTACCCAGTAAGAGACCACAGGACTGGAGAGGATCTCCCAAGACAGGGGAATGGCAGATAGTGTTATGGAGATATAAAAGGAGCAAATTGTGTGGGGGGTGGGGAAGAAAAATAAAGGAGTCAGTATGAAGAGGGGCAGCTGCCTTAGGGTTATCAGTGCTGTGACGAAACATCATGACCAAAAGCATCGTGGGGAGGAAAGGGTTTATTTTACTTACATTTCCAGGTAACAGTTCGTCACTGAGGGAAGTCATGGCAGGAACTCAAACAGGGCAGGAACCGATGCAGAGGCCATGGAGGGGCGCTGCTTATGGGCTTGCTCCTCATGACTTGCTCAGCCTGCTTTCTTATAGAACCCAGGACCACCAGCGCAAGGGTGGCACCACCCACAGTGGGCCGAGCCCTCCCACATCAATCAGTAATTTTAAAAATGCCCTACAAGCTGATCTACAGCCCAATCTTATGGCGGGATTCTCTTAATTGAGGTTTCCTCCTCTCAGATAACTCTAACTTGTGTAAAGTTGACATAAAACTATCCTGCACAACAACTAACACCAAAGGCCATTTGAAAAAATCACGTAGAAACCCAGCACTGTAGAAGCCTCCTAAAATATATACACACATGAATGGACTCTAAATGGAGTCACCAAATGACAGTGGAGACAGTGCCTCATCTAGACATCTTACCGTACCAAGTAAAACCTCCAGCACCAGGAATGGATTACATCTTGTTGAGTAGTTGGCCAAAGGGGTTCCATGGAGTTCCCCCAAAACATCACAGACCATTGCTAAGGCTATTGGTTGTTCTCCACAGCCTGATGAGAAGACCCTGTGACTGAAGAAAACACTTATGTATGTCATCAAACATGGAGAAGTTGAGCTTATGCCTAACTTTCCCCCGCTGGCTAGCTTTCGTGGGACTGGAAGGTACTCTTCACAATACCAGAGGGAAAACGTAATCACCAGTATCCCCCAGCTACAAACCCTGAAACCTACGACAAGTGGTCTGCCTGCGAGGTATGCAGATGCAACATTGGCACAAACGTTATGGGTGTAATCAACCATTTTTTTTAAAAATTTGGATTTAAAGGGTTACCTCATGAGATGGAACCCATACCTGACACTGCTAAAGTGGCCAAGAACCGGAGAGTAGATAGGTCCTGAGCCTAATTCTATGATTCTGCTGAAGGAACATAGCAATAAAAATGACTCTCGATGATATACTGATATACCCATAGATCAGGGCCTCGCTCCGCCTACGTTAGAGAAGTAGTAGATGAGAGCTAACACAGAGACCCGACTGGACAGTGTGCAGAGTGAGAGACTTTAGAACGCCGCGTCCTAAACGGTATGTCTTCATCAGCCCCACCCCCTCGAGGCTCAGGGATCTGTGCAGAAGAGGAAATAGACAGATCGTAAGAGCCAGAGGGATGGATGTCGCCAAGGAAACAGGGTCTTCCAGACACAGCAGGGCTGATGCACATGTGAACTCACAAAGACTAGCACTACACAGAAGACAGGCATCCATTCCAGCCAGACGAGATGGTCTTTGGCCTGTTTGTTTTGATGTTTTGTTGGGGGCAGGGCTGTTTATTTTTAGTTTTGTATAAAATAGTCGTGCACTGCTGGGAAAAGAGAGGCCTAGGTTTTCGGCGTTTTGCGTTGTTTTCAGGTGTTGGATTTCTGTGGGGGATTTTTAATTGCTTATGATCTGCACGTGGTATCAGTAGAACACCAGGGGAGTTCGGAATCAACAAAAACAACTGAGCTGAGAGCTCAGACTATGGAGTCTGGCGCTGGCCGTGATGGTGGTTCCCTCTGCTGAGGTCTGGCAGGGTTTGCAGTTATGCAAAATGCCTCTATGTTGTCTTCCTTGGCGAGCCACCCCGGTGGCGGTGGCAGCAGCGAACTACGGGGGGGGGGGGGGGGGGGGGGGGGGGGGCTTGTTTCTTGCTTTGCTCTTGTTTCTTGTTTGTTTGTTTGTTTGTTTATTAAAGGTAAAGAACATAAAAACATAAAATCGGGTGAGAGGTGGGGAGGACCTGGAAGGACTTGAGGGAGGAGAAAATATGATCAAAACATTGCATGAACAAGTTTCTAATAAAAAAATTTAACTGATGTGTCTTGCTGACCCACTCAGAGTGCCCAGTCCCCCTGTTTCCTGCCTGTCTGTCACACTCTTACTCATAAGCAGATGGCTAAGAGGCTTCACTGAGGAAGACGGAGGCCAGACATTCTGGGGGCAGTAGGCACGGTGCAGGAAGAAGAAGACAAAATTTTAAAGATCACTGGTATCGTCAGAGAAATAAGAGAAGATATTCCAAAGCAAGAACACTCAGAGAACAGAGAGAAAAGCTCTTAGACGCCTAAACCCTGACAGCAGACATGAAACTTGATGTAACAGAAGAGTTGTAAGAGCAACCTGAAGAATCTTCTGGAAAAAAAAAAAAGAGAGAGAGACATACAGGAGCACCGACATTGGATATGAGAGAGACAGAGAGACCGAAACAGGGGGAAGGGACTCAGTGGGTAAAAGTACTTGCCACCGCGTTTGACAACCCGAGTTCAATTCCCCAGACCGGCATCGTGGAAAGGCAGTGCTCTGATCTCCACACCAGTGTCATAGCGTGTGTGCATCTGAGTGCAGAGAACTGGAGATGTGGACACTTCCTCAAAATAGTGCAAGAATTTGTCCATATCTGGAAGTTTTGAGATATAGAATTGTTATAAAAAAAAAAATGGGTCAGTCCTCTGGATCTTCTCCTCCAGCCCAGATCTGGGTTCATGGAAAATTTCCCAGCATCTCACTAAACTGGTCTTTACTGAAGAGAAAGAAAACAAGGCCAAATAAAATAGAAAGGAGAGATGGCGTTTCCCCTGTGGCCTGTGCTGGACTGTCCTGCCTAGGAACTGAGTCCCTGCCTGGTTCCCAGCCCCCAGAATTCTGTGTGGATCATGGGTTAGGTTTCCTCAGAAGCAAACTCTGATTCCAATATTTCAGTTTAAGTGTTTATTTCAAAAGTGACCCCAAGAAGACAATGCCAAGAGAGCAGAGAAGAGAGAAAGAGAAAGACGATGTACGATAGTTGTTCAATGGTCTGTATTCTTTCCACTATGGCATTCAGCACACCTCTTTGGTAATGTGACTCTGCTCAGGGTGGAGTGTTTTTCTCCATACCTTTGAACATGGGCACCATTGGTCTTGTGTTGCCCGATACAATGGGCATCGGATGAGTTCTGGTACCTGGGACTGAGGAGCCTGGTAGGTAGCTGCTGCCTGTGATTCCTTAAATCACTGCCTGAGACAGCCACGTAAGGAACCCTGGCCTCCTGGAGGATGTGAGGTCATTTACAGGAGAACCAAGGGACCCAGCGAACTGCAGAAGTGTGAATGAGGCCATCCTAGATTTCTATCCTGGCCAGCTTCCAGCTGAATGAAGTCATATGAGTCCAGGCAAAGCCAGCACAAGAAACTCCAATCGACTCATAAAACCGTGGGAAATAATTGATGATTGTTTAGCAACTGTTGTAATGATACATCCGCGGCGGCTTCCCAGTCCCGCGTGATAGCTCCACTGACCAAGGGCAGGCTCCTGGGTGGGAACTGTGTGGTTGGGGTCCTGTGTCTACTTTGGACCCATCAGTCCTTAATCGGAGATCTGTAAGCCAATGAGAGTGAGCAGAATTCGCGGGAGTCAGCAGCAGAGGGCTTGTAGTTTGTGGCCTGTCAGCGCTGCAGAAGAGAGAGGTCAATATTCCTGCCTCTCTCAGAGAATTCCAGGGTTTTAAGCTCCCTTGACCCACTTTAGC
The DNA here is from genome assembly GCA_026225945.1 of Cricetomys ansorgei. Classification (NCBI taxonomy): domain Eukaryota; kingdom Metazoa; phylum Chordata; class Mammalia; order Rodentia; family Nesomyidae; genus Cricetomys; species Cricetomys ansorgei. The sequence continues at coordinate 841,024 of JAMJFZ010000236.1, read as the reverse complement.
CGCGAGACAGTCCCATAAGCAACCCCTTTTGGATGGTTTGTTCCTTAGAAGTAGGTAATTATTATCTCAGGTCTACTGCCACTGAGGACAACTGGAATCCAGTCCTTCTAGGAACTCTGGGACATGGCACAGAACACACCTCAGCGTTATCTCAACACAAAGAGCCTAAGTATTTATCCATGAACTCTCACCCGTCATTGGCTGAAAGCTGCTTCCAGCCATGTACCCTCTAGCTCTTCCAGTGTGCCCTGAAGACTGGCCAGGGAACTGTTCCAACAGTGAGCCCACTTTGGCCTGTGACAACAGAGGCAAGAGAGTCCTCACATGGCACTGACAGTGCCACTTCAGACCCAGGGTTGTCTTCTGAAGCATCTTTTCTGTCTGATCAAGAATCAGTGTCTGCTCTTGCCTCCTGCCAACTTGACTGGGCCTCTTCCATTCCAGGCTTTCCCGGCTACCAGCTAATCTAGTCCTTCTCTGTTTCACAGTCCAAACGCTTGAGCGCATAGGAAAATTGGCTCTGCACACCTGTCTTCTCCCCCATAGCCAGAGCTCTCCCTGCCAGATAGTCCAGGTGTCCTGCTTGTGGGCTGCCTGTGATCAAGGACCAGCTTGGGCTAGGCAGAATTCAGGTACTCCTACAAGTGGGATCATTACGTGTGTGCAGGCATGTGACCATTTGCCCAACCAGGTCGGAAAGAAAGAATTTTGTCTGGGTTCATGCCCTGCCTCACTTCAGTGTGGGGCTTTGACACTTGTTCCCAACTCAGAATTTCTGTAGCATAGCTGTCACATTGTGGTGTGTGTGTGTGTGTGTGTGTGTGTGTGTGTGTGTGTGTGTGTGTGTGTGTGTGTGTGTGTGTGTGTGTGTGTGTGTGTGCATGTGTGTATGTCTTGGTACCCAAAAATACTTATCCATCCTCCAGTCCAAGGGACTCCTGGGCCTTGATACCACTTAGAAGTGAGACATGCAAGGATAGTTAATGGACTATCAATTTGATAGGGCTTAGACTCACCATAGAAACACACCTCTGCGTGTGACTATAACGGAGTTTCTAGATGAGATAAACTGAGATAGGAAGTCTAGTTCTACATGTGAGCCAAGGGGTGGATCTCTGTACTTCCCCAAAAGAAGAAAGTAGCTGAGCACCAGCCAGCCGTCTTTCTTTGCTTCCTGACTGCAGATGCCCTGTGACCAGCGTCTGCGACTGTGGGTTACCTCAAACTGTGGAACAAAACAAATGCTTCTCTAAGTTGTTTGTCAGGTAGCCTGTTGTAGCAACGAGGAAACGAGCTAATATATTCCTATAACCAGACTGAAACCTGAACTGTATGTTCCCACATCCACCATCCTAAGTTAATATTGCTCTGTTCACAATAAACTGCAGGAATATTATGAGTTAAACAGAAATTTGTGGACTGGCCTGAAAAACCAACCACCATTTATAACTTGGTTTCTATGGGGAAATGCATTCAGAGTTCCAAAAACTGGCTCACATAGAGATTTCTGGAACACAGCCTGGTCGCAGTGTTGAGAACTGTAGGTGGCTTCTCAGTATACCCAATTAACGTGGTCACTGTAGCTAGTTAACGGGGGCTCTTGTTCCAGACTCAGAACTCTGAAGACGCTATGGAACGTTCTGGGGAATCTCATGAAGCGTACCCTACCCCCTTTCTGCTGGAAGCTGAAAGTGTCCTAGAGATGAAGGGGACCCTAAAGAATACCTAGTGCCTGGGTACCCAGGGGAACACTCTTGGCATTATCTCCTATAGACTTACAAGCAAAGGATGGTCACTGCTTCTCAGAGATTGTACAGGACTGTCACTTGTCAACTGTTCCTCCATTGAGCTAAATTCTGCAATGTTCTTCCCAGCCCCCACCATGATTCCTTCACTGCTATTTCAACTCATCCCTCAAACACTGCTCGGGTACCGACGTCTCAGAGAAGCTGTCCCTAAGTCTCTATCTTCTTCCGCATTCAACTAAGACCTACCTGCAATGACAAATAAGCAGATGTGTTTCAGAATCCATGTCTCCTTTGCAAATGATGGGCACTCCTGAGGGACAGGCTAGAGGTGTTTCCGCCTGCCAAGTTATGGTCCTCCACTCCTGCCACCTGCCAACTTCTTCTGGGCAGAGGAAGCACGTGGGCTTCTTGACAGAGGTTTCTGATCTCAGAAAGGACTCACCATTTCTACTCTGTGTCATTGGCAAGAATTAGAACAACTGGCATTCATACTCCCTGGGTATTTGCTTTGTGTCTGTCATTGTGCCGAGAACTCGTGAACTCACCACCCCTCCTTCCTATGTACGGATCTACTGCCATTTCCAGCATCATGGATGGGGGCATTGAGATACCGGGTAAGCAACTTGTCTGAGCTCAGAACCAGAGTATGAGCTGTGGTCCCAGATACTCTAGCTCTGGAGATAGTTTTCCCTCTGGGATATACTGCTTTGGGTGGGGCCCACATGGTGTCCTCAGTCTTTCGGACTCTCTTACAAAGATGTCTCAAACCCCCGACCACTGAAGAGCAATAGGAGAGCAGAGGAACATGGAGATACCGGCTCCTTGAGGAACTAAAGAAAGAAGAGGCCACTCCCAGGCATCGAAGAAGCCTGAACCCTAATTTGGATGATTTCCTGTACTGGGTACCCTGGGTACCCCTTTCCATTGCAAGAAAGTAGAAGTCACATGTCTCCTCCTGTCTGGAGCCTCTGGGTCTCCTGTCCTGCCCAGAACACTTCTGTTGGCCATCTATTGCCAGAGCGCAGCAGCTGTGCTGGGTGGGGGTGGGGTCCTGGTGGGGAAAGCCAGCCCCTCAGGAGAAAGAAGGATGACCCGGTGATCCATGTCAAGCTGAAGTGTCCATAGTCTAGGTAATATGGCTCCCAACAAAAGACCCCCCCCCAGAAGGAACTGTGGAAATAACCCTACCTGAGCTCTCCACTGAAGGGAGGGGAGACTCTGGCCATCCCTCCCCAGGTGCATTCCACAACATGGACCAGCCTGGTTCCAGGCTCAAGACCCCAGACCCCACGACCCACACCAGATCCCTCCACCCAAAGTCTCCTTTTCCCCCACTTTCCGTCCCTCCTCTTTATCATGAGGCTTCTGTCGAGAAGACCATAGTGTTACCTTACAGGCCCTTGGCTCCTCAAGACAGGCCTACTGTGGAAGTTTATTTTTAGTTGTATTTAAAATAATTGTTTTTGTGCACTGTTGGAAAAAGGAATGCATAGGCCTTGGCATTTTGTATTGTTTGCAAGTGTTGGGTTTATGAGAGGATTATTTAATTGCTAATTATCTGCATGTGCTATCAGTAGAACGCCTGAGGAGTTCTGAAAGAATAAAGACACCTGGGCTTAGGTGCTCGGCGGTCCACTATCGAGTATGGCGTTGGCCAGGACAGTGGTTCCCTTGCTGAGGTCTGGCAGAGTTTGCACATATGAGAACTCCTCCTTGTCTCTTTGGTGAGCTGCCACAGCAGTGTACAACTACACAGGCCTTATCCTGAAGAAAGAAACCCCAGCCCTTATTCAGGACCTCGTGGTGGCTTTTGGAGCCAGGGATCTTTTCAAAAGCCCTAATAGCTACTTGTTTGAACATGCCCTTCTGAGAACACTCTATGGGCACAGGTCAGGCTCACAACAGACCACCTTGTGGCTCCTTCCGGGATGCTCGCAACTGTGCAAATGCCAGTCTTTGCCTTAGACCCTTTCTCCTCTCTGGCCCCCTCTGCTCCCTGCTCTCTTCAGTTCCTTCACATTGGGCCTTAATTGTGCAATCCTGGCAGGTTGCCTGGCCCCTCGAGGCCTGGTTTCCACACTCAAAGAAAGAAAGCAACACCTACTGCTCAGATTGTTGCAAGAGGCACAGTGCTCAACTAAGTTGAAACCAAACCACGACCTCCTGGGACTGTGGAGCACAGTAGGAACTGCATGCACAGTAGGAGCTGCGTGCACAGTGGGAACTGCGTGCACAGTGGGAACTGCGTGCACAGTGGGTGCGGGAGTCAAGTCCAGCTCTAGTCCACACGGGGTTCCTCAGTCTCCACGAAGGGGGATAAACAACGAAGTTATGACAAGTGAATGCAGTACTTCATTCTTCTATGGGACCCTTTAGTTGACATGCTTACACGCTTTAGTGAGACACACAGAATACACTTTATGATGATTATGACACGCAAGAGCGTTTTCTTTAATAATAAAAATAAAGAAATTAGAAGTTAGAAAAGTTAAGAGAGAAAAATTAACAATGTGCACACTGGGGAAAAATTACAAGACTCCCCTCAAGACAGAGAGAGCTGTCCTGACTGAAATAGCAAAACTGCTAACTTCTTATCAAACAGAATGCAGGTGTTCGGGCATACATCAATGCAAGAGTGTTCATCCCCTCCTAGCTGCAGGCTTCTAATCTTCAAGGTTATTTTTAGTGGGTAGTCTTAACACAATAGTCCATTAATGAATAGCTGAATTTTAGGTCTGTATACTTGCTACAATAAAGGGGGGCAGGCATTCAGGGGTGAATTATCTATTTGCTTTTTCAAGCTTGCTGACATACTGTCTAGACTTCGTTTCTGTTCTTGACTATGGCTTTGTCTCTATGGGAAGGTCAGTTTTACCAAGAATAATTTTTTATATATCTACAGAAAGCATGAATAGTATTCACACATGCCAAAAACTTGAAGGCCAGTAAGACTGTTACAATTACTTAGAGTTGAGATGGCAGTGTTCCTCTCCCAGCCAGCCCAGGAATTGATTTAAGTTTTCATTAATAGGCCAAAATAGACAATATTATTGATGAGAAGCTTTTGTCACCATACAGTAAAGATGAGAAAGGGGCAAAGCAGTTGGTGGGTTTCAGACTCCTAGCTAAGGGAAAAACCAGGATCCTTGTCAAGCTGGTTACGTCCATAGCCTGGGTATCATCGACCCCCAACAAGTGGGAACTGCGTGCACAGTGGGAACTGAAGCTCTGAGAGCTGGGCTCTTACAGGCAGGGCGCATTCTCCAGCAGCTTTGCTCAAGGTAGAGCTTGTCCTTGTGATCACCAACATGAGAGGGGCTGGGAGCAGGGGAGAAAGGCACTTACAGGGTTTGGGCATCAGCAGGGTTGCCTTCAGCCACCTGTGGAGGACAGCTGCCATTTCCCATAGGGTTTTCTTCAGGATTCGCTCCTAACTTCCAATTCCAGCCTTCTTTGCATCCTTCAGTGTATTCATTGTGCTTAGGATGCCCCCACCCACCCACCCACACACATCCCATTTCTGAGAATCAGTTCAGTGTTTGGGGGGAATCCATCACCTCTCTCTCAGACTCCCAACCAGCTTGGGAAGGCAGGTCTCCCTAGCGTTTTACACAGGGTCCAATTCTCACTAACCTATCCTGTCGCTGCATCATTGCTTCATCCACGTTAGAAACAGCTTCTTCTTTGGACTTTCACTATAGGCTGAATACCAGCAGTTCTCCAGGAATCCTCCAGACCTTCGGTGTCACATGGGGACTGCTGAGACCTCTAGTCTTGTGGATGGAACAACCTACAAGGTGCTCAGAGACAGCCATTGTTGAACTGCCCAGACCACATCCTGTAAGCCAATCTCATAAGTACTCTTACAGTGTATGTATACATGGGTATGTGTGTGTTGTATGTAGTGCGTATATATATTCTATCAGTCTGTTCTTTAGAGAATCCTGACTAATAGACCATAGTCAGAAGGTTTGATGAGGTGCTGGGGAGTGTGATGGAGACCCTGGGAGTCACCAGGTCCTGAGCATAAACCCTAGGATGCTCCTCCCTGCATCACCAGGAGAAAGTTGAATAGGGCTCAGCTTTGAGCCCACTTATTAGATGGTAATGCCCATCTTTAAAATGATGACAAGGAGCTTTCTGGCCATTTGACATCGCCTCCCTGTGCTCCTCATCCCTTTGGCTCCCAGCCAGTCCTGCTCACCCACCTTGCCACAGCCTCCTGGATCCTGGGCCAGGGCCTAGCCAGTGCTTCCCCAGCCAAAGTGGATTAGGGCCACTCTCCACTGTACAAGAGCCACCTACAGATGCTCAGCTGCGGATACAGCTGCTCCTTCTCACGGAGGGGGTGGGGGGCGGGTCTAGGTACTCAGTCTGGAAGCTTATTGCTCTGGATCTTAATTCCCAGCAGCCCCAGCACCTGGCAGCTGTTAGATCTGTCAGCAGCATCGAGTAGCAGCAGTGGGCAGCCCTGAGTCCTTGGCTATTGGAACCCTTAGCCCTTAAGGCTTGGTGATTCGCTGCCCCCACCCACTGTTGCTTCCGCTGCCCCCTCTCCCTGTTACCTGTTTGCTCAACCCACCCTGCTAATGATGATCACAGGAGGCAAGGTTGTCACTGGAGAGAAGAAGCCTCTTGACTGGGCTTAATGGTGTGTAACACTAGAGGACAGTGCAAGAGGTTGTCTCGTGGCTGACTCAAAAACTGTGCCCAACAGCCTGTCATATCGTCAGAAAGGACGGTGTCTTGGTTAGTTTTCTGTTGCTGTGGTAAAACACTCCGGACAAAACCAACTTCAGGTTGGACATCCACCATGGCAGGGCAGTCACAATGGCAGACCCCTGAGGAAGCTGGTCTCACTGCGTCTGCAGTCATGGAACGGAAAGGGGCAAGAGCATGCTCAGCTCACCTTCTCTACTTCAGACAATCTAGGATTCCCTTCCCATACTGGGCAGGTCTTCCCACCTCAATTAATTTAAAATAATCCCCTACAGGCATGCCCAGAGGCCCTTCTCCCAGATGATCCTAGACTCTGACGAACTGATAATTAACACTAACATCATAGGAGGTGAGGTGCAGCGTTTGCACCAGTCAGCATGCACAGCTCTCCGTGCATAGAAGGATTGTGCGTGCACCAATCACAGGCCTTCTGCGGGCTCAGCAGGGGAACAGCCTCACCTCCAGCACAGGTGACAATGGGTGATAGAGTCGGCTGAGGTTTTGAAAGCAAAATGGCTGGCATGAGCTGTTCGAAACAGCTGATGCTAGGACGGGCCCTTGGGAGTCAAGAGTTACAAACTGGCAGCAAGTAGCTGCAGTTGTAGCGTGACTTCCTCAAGCCATCCAGGTTGTATTCAAACTCCAAAGCCCTGTGCCCGCAACTTTCAGGTTGCCTCCCACATCCGGCTTTTATAATTAGCATTTCTCTTAACACGGGTAAAGTTGAGTGCCTTTTCCTTTGCTCGAGGGCTATTTTTACACTGGTTTTATATTTGCGTGAATTATCTGTTCGTCTCGTCTTGTTTATTTTTGTAAGGATTCTGTCCTTGTTTGCTTCTGTTGCTGTGAGAGAACACTGACCAAAGGTAACTCGGGGAACACAGTGTTTATTTCAGCTTACACCTCTGGGAACAGTCCATCCCTGAGGGAAGCCAGGGCAGGAGTCTGGAGGCAGGAGCTCACGCAGAGGCCATGAGGGGTTCTGCTCACTGGATTGTTCCCCATGGCTTGCTCAGCCTGGTTTCTTATAGAACCCAGGACCATGAGCCCAAGCATGGTACTACCCACAGCGGGCTGGGCCCATGTCAGTCATTAATCAAGAAGATGCAGCACAGGATTGCCACAGGCCAATGTGATGAAGGTAGTTCTCACCTGAGGTTCCCTCTTCCCAAGTGACTATAGTTTGGGTCAAACTGACAAAATAAGTTATCTAGTGTTTCCTCTCCTCCCCCTCCCCCTCCTCCTCCTCCTCCTCCTCCCCCTCCTCTTCCTCCTCTTCCTCCTCCTCCTCCTCCTCCTCTTCCTCCTCTTCCTCCTCTTCCTCCCCTCCCCCTCTTCCTCCTCTTCCTCCTCTTCCTCCTCCTTCCCCTCCTCCTCCTCCTCCTCCCCCCCTCCTCCTCCTCCTCCTCCTCCTCCTCCTCCTCCTCTCCTCCTCCTCCTCCTCTTCCTCTTCTTCCTCCCCCTCTTTTTCTTCCTTCTCCTCTTTCTTTTCCTCCTCCTCCTGCTCCTGCTCCTCTTCCTCCTTTTCCTCCTCCTCCTTCCTCTTCCTGTTCCTCTTTTTCTCTGCTTCCTCTTCCCCATCCTCTTCCTAGTCCCCTTTGTCTTCCTTTTCCTCCACCTCCTTCTCCCCTCCTCCTCATCTTCAAGGTCTCACATGTAGCTCCAGCTGTCCTGGAACTATGTAGATCGTGCTAGCCTCAGACTCACAGAGATCTACCTGCCTCTGCCTCCCAAGTGCTGGAGCTAAAGGCATGTGCCACCATGCCTAAGTTTAGCTTTCTTCTGAATTAAAAACTTCTTTTATATCTTTAAATTGTACGTATGCGTGGGTGTCTGTGCGAGCATGCGCGCACCTGAATACGGAGACTCGAGTTATCAAATCCCCTGCAGCTGGAGTTGCAGACAGCCGAAAGCCATCCCATATAGGTGCTGGGAACTGACCTTGGATCTTCTACAAGAACATTATGCACTCTTAACCACTGGTCCATCTCTCAAGGCCCCAGTATCTCATTTCTATTTTCTATGAATTGTGCAAGGACCATCTTGAACCCATCCTACGGATGCTGTGCTCAGAGTGGTCACAGCTTAGCAAGACAGAGACGGGACAGCACAACAGCCTAAGGCAGCCAGGCATAAACTCAGGGGTCGTGGGGCCGTAACTGATCATGTGGGGTTGACCCCCAATGCTTCTTTTCACCCTCCTTCCATCCCTCCCTCCTTCTCTCCCCTATTTCTTCCTTTCTCTGTTTCTCCCTCCCTTCCCTCCTGGAGGCACTCTTTTTTGTTTCAGCCACTTTTTAAAGATTTATTTTGTGTGTATGAGTGCCTTGCCTGCATGCATGCATGTATGTGCACCACATACATGCCTGGTGCCTGGAGGTCAGAAGAGGGCGTCGGATCCCCTGGAACTGGAATAGTATACAATGGTTAGCTGCCACGTGGTGCTGCAAATTAAACCCGGGTCTTCCGCAAGAGCAATACGTGCTCTTTCCTGCTGAGCCATCTCTCCAGCCCCCTGTTTCTGACATGTTTTAGAGCATTGCATCTGTCTTTTGTCCTCTGTGGTACAAACTGTGAAATGGTCTTTATGATCAAGAGTGATAACCAGTTAGGGTGGCACATACCTATAATCACAGCACTTGAGAGGTGGGGGCAAGAAGATCAGGAGTTCAAGGCCTATCTTGGATTTATAGCAAGACTGACGCTAGCGTGGGCTATATGTATCAAAAAAAAAAAAAGTAAATAAAAATCAAGTCAGGAAAAATCCTGGTTTAAAAATACATTAGCCAATATAATCGCCACACCTTCTTTGAAACGTTTTGCAACATGGCCTAGGCTGGCCTCCAGCTTGTGACCCTGTAGCCTCGCTCTCTGGGCTTCTGTGTTACTGAGGTTTATTTTTAGTTGTGTTTGAAATGGTTGCCTTGCGCACTGTTGGCGAAGGGCGGCCTAGGCCTTGGCGTTTGTATTGCCTGCAGGTGTTGGCTTTATGTAAAACATGTTTGATTGCTCATGATCTGCACGTGCTATCAATAGAACACCTGAGGAGCTTAGGGATCAATAAAAACCCCTGAGATGAGATGCTCAGGGCTCCACTGGCCATGATGGTGGTTCCCTCTGCTGAGGTCTGGCAGGGTTTGCATCTATGAAAATGTCTCCATGTCTTCTTTAGTGAGTTGACACAGCAGCGTGCTGCTAGTTCTGAGTATACACAGGGGTACACTGCCTATTATATACACGGGCACACTGCCACATCTAGCTAGTTCCCATTTTCGAGAACTGCGTAGACTTTATGCATATCTACGTATGTACAGCCTTTATGCATATCTACGTATATTGAATAAATCCAAATTTTATTTCTAAAAACAATTCAGAGATGCTTTGCAAGGCACCCTCTCCCGCTGTCCGTCTCGTTTCCTTTTTCTGTGACCCACGCCCTGCTCCCTTCTCTCTCTCCTCGGAGGCTTTCTAATAGGCTTTGTGTTCTTCCTAAGTGTCCATTCTTGCCTAATTACTATGAACGGATTGCCATGGCTCTCCCTCTGAGCGTCTGACTCTGTTTTAAGCTCCTCCATGTGGTCGTGCATATATCAAATCTGTTACTTGTGACTGTGGGTGTGGAAAGGAAGGACACCAGCTTCGGCATCGGCAGAGTCTGAGGATAGAACAGGGAGGCTGGTGTCCAGCAGGGGACATGTGAGGACACCGCAGCTGAGGCCCCGAAACCTGCTTCTCTGATGCAAGGTAGAACCGCGCTCCTTGCCACGCTTGGAATAGACGCTGTGGCGCTTGTGTGTCCGCACGGGGACTCACATCATCTGGCTGAGTCAACTTCGGAGACGTCAGCCTCTGGGGGTTGTAGAGGATGGGGGAAGGGTAATTAGCAAGCATTTCGGGAGATAGGGGGATGACATGGCAGCTTATCTGATGAGCTCAGCCAGCTCTGGGGAAAGAGATCTTCAGTTTTGCCTGGTGCAGTGGCGGGTGCCTGAACTCCCAGCACTTGAGAGGCAGAAGCAGAAGGATTGCAAGTTTGAGGCCATCCTGGGCTGCACCGAAGAAAGCTCTCCATTTTGAGTCCCTCTTCTTCCCAAGCTCCCGGAATGAAGGAAGAGAAAACCTATAGAGAAGTGTGTACACCCCGGGGTTTTGGGGCAGAGGGGGCTTGACGCCAAGCCAGTGGCGAGCATGAGGGAAGAAGCAGGCCCACAGGACCAGCTAACTAAAACTCCCTCCTAATCCCCACGCCACTGCTCATGGCCCACCAACAATGTGAGAGGAGAGATCTGAGTTCAAATGCTGACCAGCCTCCCTATCTCCAAGGCTAGTGGGAGGGCCGTGGTGCTATCATAAGAAATAGACTGGGAACGAGGACAATGGGCTTCCTTGGGGTTCCCATGGCTGACAAGTCCCTATACAGACACGGACCTCTCTCTCTGGTGACTGCTTCCTCAGCTTCAGGGGCCCACAGGGAGATGACACAGGAGAGTCCTTGTACTCTCTGGTCCAGGCCACCACAAGGTGTTGCCCTGTTAAACACAAATCTCTCCATCCTGGGCACATCGATAAAAGTGAGTTTATTTAGCCCAGGTGGGTCTGGACTGGTGGAGCTTTGGAAGCAGGAGTGGTCCAGCAATAGAAGTATCAGGGCTGTCAGTAAGTCAGAAAAGAGAGGCTGAAAAGCCTGTGGCTGCCTTCCTCCTCACTGGCCCAGCCCTCTGACCTCTCCCAGCTGCCTGTTCTGGTTCCAGGTTTCCCACCTGCTTATCCTGGAAAGGAAAGGCTGTCTTCATGGGGGCGGCTCCAAGAACAGACAGATGGGCTCAATGCCACCAGACACTCCAGTTCCCCAAACTATCTTCCCAGAGCCAGACAAAGGAGGGTGGTCCTCAGCTCGGGCTGAAAGGAGATCTGGCCAGGCTGGATTTCATGAGAAGCCTCTGTCCATTCATTGAGTGGAGGGCGGGAGCCCCAGCCGCACAGATCTAGTAGAGATCGTTCCTTCCTCTCATCCATTGTCTATGGTCAGCATAGGAAGGAGCTAACATTCCTGAGTGGCATGTATCCAATCTGTGGTCAGAGCATTATGCCACGAAAGCCAAACACTTCCATTTCCAGTTTGTAGACAAGCAGGGTCAAGTGGGTTGCCCAGAGCCGAGTCAGTTGTCAGGGGTGGGCAGGGACTCACCTCATGCCATCTGGCCCCCAGCCCTGGCTCCATACACCTCTGAAGCAAGTGGCTCCATTCATCTCTGGGAAGATCTATATCTTTGTAGACTTTCCAGGATTCTGTGACTATGGATGAGTATCAGATTTGGCTGGGAAACTTTCTAGAAGGCACCTACCTGTCTTCGCAATCCCCGATATTATATAAGCATCTCAGTGAAACTGTGTAGCTCATGTACGGTAAGAACTCCCCAAAAGATTCTGAGGCTATTCCCCTCACCCCCAAGAACTGCCATCCCCAGGCCTGTGCCCATCAGACCCAAGGAGAAAGAGCTTCAGTCCTCCTCATATTCAGAAGTTATCCATTGCTCAGATGGCAGCCCCCAGGCTGACGCTGCCTTCCAATCCCCTGGCCCAGAGGATCATTTCCAAGGCAAGAAGAGAATAGATGTGGCCACATAACCAGCTGTGCCAAGCCCCATGAAGTGTGGGGGCAGCAGGCCCCGAGGGTCATGATAGCAAGGACTGAACTTCTGGCCCCTGCTGCTGAACCCAGTGCTCCAGGGACCTCACTAAGCCCAGCCTGCATCATAGGCTGGGTGTTGGAAGCTGGCTACAATGAAAAGGTGTTTTCCCCACAGCTTGCAATAAGGATCCCAGGAAATCATGGCGCTACACGCTTAGCATGAGAGTGTTTTCAGGAAAGTGAGAGTGAGAACGGTACCTGTGCTCCCGGGCAGCACCGTCCTGCAGGCAGACAGCAGCACAGTGGCATCCCTGCGGATACAGTAGGACCAGCGGCTCCAGCCCCTGCCCCCATGCCGGATGCACTCTCAAGCTGGGACACACCTTTCTCCTCCCTGAAGTGACTTTGGCCAGGAATTTTGTCACAGCGATGAAAAAGGTAACGAATACAACCAGCAGTGTGCTAACTGAGGATTGGAGGTAATTAGCAGCCCGGTGATCTGTGTTATCTCTTGGGCCAGGTCTTATCAAGCTCCTGTAACCAGGAGTCTAGTAATCTAAATGACCCTTACATTACCTGTATAGCCAGGGGCTCTCGCAAGCTCCCACCCACAACTAGGACCCAGAGATGGCTAATCACCCAAATGACTTCTACACTATCTGTATGACTGAGAACAGGCCAGATCCTTCCTTAGTCCCTTAAGCTAACATGTAGCCTATCTCTAAAACCCATCTTCTTGGAAGAAATGACATATACTCTGAGTTGAGTTTTGATCTAATTACACTTCTGTGTCTTGGGGAAGTTTATTTTTGTTATGTTTGAAATTGTTTTATGCACTGTTGGGTGAGGGGCTATCCTAGGTCTGCGGCATTTTGTATTGTCTGCAGGTGTTGGATTTCTGTGGGGGATGTTTAATTGCTAATGATCTGCACGTGCTATCAGCAGAATACCTGAGGAGTTCTGAAAGAATAAAAACACCTGAGCTCAGATGCTTGGGGTTCCACTGTCCAGGTTGGCACTTGCTATGGTGGTGCTTCCCTCTAGCAGGGCTTACAAGGACAAAAATGCCTCGTTGTCCTTCGCTGAGCCCACACAGCAACATACCACTACAAACGGCACATCAGCGTGAGGCAGGGCATCACGCCAATGTGGGGACAAGAAAAGAAAGAAACTCCAGACCTCGCAGAGTCCAGTAAAGTACACCCAGGGAAGCTCATAGAGGACAGAAATCATATATTTACAAAAAATAATGAGTAGAAGTCTCCAGAATGAAGAGGAGAGTGAGAAAGGAAAGCTCTATAAAAGAGAGTTCTAAATGAGGAAAAAAGCTCCGAGGTGAGAGCCACAGATTGGAGCCCCTTAAAGATAAAGAATTCAGCTGGGAGCAGGAAAAAACAAGGTTCTTACTGCTTTTCCTGATCATGGATCTCACTCTCTCTTGCTGCTGGTGGTAGCATAGTGTTTCACAAACTGAGTTTTCTGACAGCTGTGTTGTATGTGTGTGAAGCTCAAGATGTTATGTTTGAGGCCTATGAAGAAGGGTGTATGTTTCCCCTTAGCAGTGGTGAGAAAGACCGCCAAATCACCAGAATATTTCAACCGGAGATTCTTCCCACTGGTCCAGGATCCCCTGCTGTTGTGAAAGCTGCAGCTTGGAACCAAAAAGACACTTAGTTAAACTGAACAGTTTTATTTTTTCTGCAAACCTGACTAAGAGAAAGACAAGCAGTCCAGATACTGGTAATGGTGATGAGGACTCCACTCACGAGGAGACCCTTACTACAGTCAAAGTGACAAGATATTTTTCTGGCAAACCAGACTCTATCTTAAAATCTGGAAAGTGTTTCCTCAGGGTCAGCACACAGAAGCTGTCTTCCAGAACTGGCAGAGGTTGTATCTCATGCTGGCAGCCAAACTTGGTACTGTAACAGTTACCCAGGTGTTACTGGCTTTGAAGGCATGAAGAAGTCATGGAGAGCTGCTGAGGCTTGGCACTGTGAGAGGCCATTGGTGAGGGTGCAGCCTCTGTAGTAGATGAAGACCCAGATTGAAGGGGTCATGCAAAGAAGTGAAGAGAGCACCATGAAGAGAGCCCAGGAGAGGCCATTGGTGAAGGTGCAGCCCAGTTGCAGCAAGGGCCCCTAGCAATGTTCTGAAAATGCCAGTGGCATGGGAAGACCACCAAGAATAGCAGCAGCAGTGAAAGAGAGCCAGCCAAGCTGTGTGTGGTACAGAGGGCAGAGCCAGACAGTGACCTAAGCACTGGAGGAGGAGAAGAAGGAGGAGCCCAGAAGATCGTGAGTGAATTCTAGATAGTTGGACAATGATAATGTTTTTCTACGGTCCAAAGACATTGAGAAAGCTTGATAGAGGTTTGGTTTCATTTGGTCCTGCGTAGGTTCCCCAGTGTTCCAGCCTCTCTCTCCCCGCTGCCCCCTACCGGCCAGATTCAGTTCTCCACACTGGCCGGGCATGGAGATCGTGGGCAGGATCACAGGAAGAGGGGTTTGGGGGGAAGGAAAAGGGACATGGATTTGGGCTGGCGCAGACTCGATTGCTGAGTAGAGAAATGTACAGGGTGGAAGAAAAATCCTGGGACCCGCTTATGGTGGAAGCTGAAGTCGCTTTAATGCAGTGTGTAGGGTACATAAATAGGGCCACAAGCAGGGGAGGGTCTTTGGTACCCGGGGTTGGGATCCATTGGTTAAGACAAGGATACTGGAGTAGCTTCATTTGCCTGTGGGGCTCAAGTCTAAGCATCAAGGTCTTGCAAGAACACCTTCTGCATGAGGTGTGGACCCACAGGGAAAAGAGGAAAGCACCTTATCAGTGAATGGACCCATCCCTATGCTTCCAGCTACAGCGCGGATGAACACCAACCAAGCCGCATTCCTTTGCTTCTGGGAAGCAGGCAGTATTTAATATTTAGCTGGATTCTGGCCAGGGCAAAAATGAGGAGCAGCCGAAATGCCTACCATTCTCATCTCCTGGGATGACGCAGGGTTCCAAGCCAGCTTTGACCCGCTCTTAGCTCTATGACAGTCCCACAGTCCTGTGCATTAGCAACCCTCATGATTGTTCCACTTGTAAATAGCGTTGCTGGTATAATGTTAGATTGTGTTGAAAAGGCAAAGCAATTTTTTTTTTTTATGCAGAAAAGGGGAAATGTTAGGGAAGTTTATTTTTAGTTGTGTTTGAAATTGTTTTATGCACTGATAGGTGAGGGGCTGTCCTAGATCTAGGGTGTTTTGTATTGTCTGCAGGTGTTGGATTTCTGTGGGGGTTGTTTAATTGCTAATGATCTGCATGTGCTGTCAGTAGAATACCTGAGGAGTTCTGAAAGAATAAAAACATCTGAGTTCAGACACTCGGGTTCCACTGTCCAAGTTGGTGCTTGCCATGGTGGTGCTTCCCTCTGCAGAGGTCTGGCAGGGCTTGCACAAATGAAAATGCCTCCTTATCCTTGGCTGAGCCTCCACACCAGGGTACTACTACATCTGTGTGCACCAGGAATTGTATTACGCCAGGAATCTTTTTCCTAAGTTATACTGGATTTAAATTTGTTGGGAGTAAACCACCTGGCATCAGACTCCCCGAAATTTGATCTAGGTTGACAAAGTCAATCTGAACCAAGTTTTCATTCCTACCTCTTCACACATCACTGCCTGCCGTGACACCTGCATAGATCCCCTCAATGCTCTAGGAGCATACAGACAGAGCTTAGTCACATTGGTGGTGAGTGAGGGGTGGATCCTGACTTGTTCCAGGACAGTATTCCAGGGAGCTGTCTGTCCTGCTCAGTAGGCTCCTGCTTGTTAGATTACAGACCTGAATCTGGTTCAGCACATAAGGTCATTAATTGCCGGTGTAATGCCCATCAAATCTGAACAGTTCTGTCTGACTCTCAAGACCCCACAGCCAATCTCATCTCAAAGATCTACCTAGAACACTCTCTTTCCCCACCCTAACTTGCTGTCAGTGAAGGAAAGCATCCTCAAACACGTGGGAGACACATCCACTTTAACATGACATTTATTGGATTTGAAAGAAAGTCAATTGTAGAAAAGTTGAAGAAATCAAAACAGCCCTACGACACAAAGCATCTCCCACAGCACGAGCCCTAACAACAATCTTCTTAACATTCCT
Organism: Cricetomys ansorgei; assembly: GCA_026225945.1. Classification (NCBI taxonomy): domain Eukaryota; kingdom Metazoa; phylum Chordata; class Mammalia; order Rodentia; family Nesomyidae; genus Cricetomys; species Cricetomys ansorgei. The sequence goes on along the minus strand of JAMJFZ010000236.1, from coordinate 824,779 downwards.
CTTCGATGCAAATATGCTCAGCTCTATGCTGCTGAGCAAAGCGAGAGCCCACAGTTTTACAACCTGCTCCTTTGCCTCAGTGGTAACCAACCCTAGTTCTTCCTGTCTCTATGTCTTCACCTGCAGATACACAGGCCTTAGAGTCAGACAGGGAATGAGAGAGACATGCTCAGGAAGGGGTGAGGGCTGACTTCTGCTTGAGCACCCCGAAAGCCTTACCCTCCCTCTCCCAAGGCAGCACTCCCCGCCAGCCAGCAGAGCTCTCTTCCTTTTCTGGGAACAGAACTTAGCCCCTCGGGGAGCCTGTCTTCTAGTTCTATCCCTCTGAATGGGACAGGCTGGCCTACGGCTTCTCCCTGCCAACCTGCCAACCCCTCAGTCTCTCACATTTCTTTCTAGATTTAACAATCCTGGACCCCTTACCGTCTTAATTACTGGGTCCACCCTCGCTGCTGTCCCACTTGCTCACCCTACCAATCTGTACCACTGAGGAAGAATTGCAGGTGCCTTTTAGTTACTGCTTTATGATCTTTATTTTCCAAACTTTCTGCCACAGTTTGTACTTCTTCTATTACTTAATAAATAATAATATCTAGTGTTAATTCCCTATCATGCTATTAGTTTTTGCTCTTAAATACTTTAAAACACTTTTTTTTTCTGAGTCAGGGTCTCACTAGGTAGCCCAGGTTGGTCTTGAACTCATAATCTCCTGCATCAGCCTCCTGAGTACTGGGATTATAGACAGGTGCCACCACACCTGAATTCAACAGCTAAATTCATAAATTTCAGGGACAACAATAGTTATTCCTAACCCGAGAACTCAACCCGTACCTGACCTCAGTTTGAAGTACTTAATAGGAATACCCATGCACAAACAATTCCTCAATTGTGAATAGCTCACCTTGCCATCTAGTGCCATAATTGGTCCCATTTCATCATTAGAACCATTGTTAATCTCTTACTGTACCCAATTTATAAATTAAAATGTATTATAACATTTCTCCACTGAGAAATGTTAACTTAGTACACACAAGGCCCTGGTTTCAACCCCCTGCACCAAAAAAGGGAGAAAAATCTCTCCCACAGGTACAATACTACAGGAAGAAATATATTCAGGGTTTGGTACCGTGCAGTCACAGGGGTCCGCTGGAGGTCTGGGAGTGCATCTCCAGTTTACAGGGCTCCTGCTGTGCTCGCTGTGATACCCCGCCCACTCTGCTCCCCTCCCACCCTTCGGTGACTGGACCCATGCTCGAAGGCCACAGTTACGATGGAGTTTTCCCTCACATCTGTCTCATGTGTACACACACGGGCAGCCTGCGAAAGCAGACCATCTGATCGTTCCAGAGTGCTGTTGAGTGGCGTTAAGCTCACATGCCAACAGCTGGCTCCTTCTCATTTGGAAAATCAGGACATTTTTGCTCCCTCTGGCTGCTCAGTCCTTCCTCTTCCCTAACTCATCCTCCAGCATTTCCTCCTCAGTCAGTTCAGGACCCAACAGCGGTCTCATCTTTCCGCAACTCACAACCAGAACAGAACCACAGAGAGGGCGGGCGTTCATGGCTGCCTGAGCGACTGGGGCCAGATCCGCTCAGTCACAGCCGTCACAGGTGACCGCAGTTCGAGCCGCTTGGACAGCAGTTGCTCCTGTTACCTGCACTGGCTAAGGGCTGCACGGATCCCCGAGGTTCTGGCCCCTGTATTGCTCAGCAGCTCTTGCTCAGCACACAGTGGCTGAGCTTGATTACTAACCTGGATTTTGCTGTGCAAAGTCCCCATCCTTACCCGCTTATCTGACTCATGGCTTCCAGGGCTTTCTTAGTATTTCTATACGTTCTATGCAGGCCAACAAGGCCATGGCGTGGTGAGCGGTCCTGTGGCTTTTCTTTGCCCTCTCTCTTTTTTTAATGATTTATTCATTTTTATGTGCATTGCTGTTCTGCCTGCATGTGTGTCTGTGTGAAGGTGTCGGAGGGCTGCCATATGAGTGCTGGGAATTTAACCCGGATCCTCTGGAAGAGCAGTCAGTGCTCCTAACCACTGAGCCATCTCTCCACCTACCCCTCCACTTCCCCCCATCCTCACCCCCGCCCCCCGCCCCCATGGCTGTTCTTGAGTTTCAGTCCTGGTCCCCTCCGGGTAAGTGCCAGCAGCACCCTTTACCTCCACTCTGGCACTGGGAGAAACCTACTGGAGAAGCTGACAGAGCCCAGAGAAGATTTGGACCAATGGGCTCCGCCTTCACCAGCTTGGACAGGAACCACACTATGTTGCTGAAACTGTTGTGTTGTACCCAACCTCTGGGGCCTGGAAGGATGACGCTGCAAATAGATTTTACCTTCTGTTCCTCCTGCAGAGCCCCGAGGGCTGAGACCCAGCAGACAATTCTGATAATCTAATACTCACCAAGGCCTTCCAGGCTAGTAATTGAATTCTGCTTCCCTCCCAACCCAATCAGGGGGCCTCACCCAGCTTCTGCCTAACAAAACACTGGGTCAGGCATCTAGGGAGAGGCGGTGACCTAGGAGGCCCTTGCCGGTTTCCAGGAGCCAGTGTTGGAGCTGCAATGGGCACAGGGACAGACGTGCTCAAGTGCCACCTGGGGCACTCCCTCAGGAAAAACACCAGTCAGGAAAGCCTGGGGAAGGCTTGGCGTGTCTGTTGGGGGGAGGGGTGACTGACAGCGGGATCCTATCAGGTGGGGAAGAAGACCTGGAGATGGGAATACACAGAGTCCAGTGGCATTCAAGTGGCAAGAAGTAACCAGCCTGGTGGATCTTCACCATCTTCAACCCCCAACCCAAATGACTGCAAAACGAACAGTTCCCAGGAAGTGGGGCCCAGGAGCCTGTCTCAGTACGCCTTAGACCCAACCACGTGGAAATGGAAGAACAAAATGGAAGCCTGGCGCTTGGCTGGACATCCAGGGCGCTCCCCGGCTGAGGACAGGGTCACCGGTCTCTTCTTCTCCGTTCCCCTCCGCAGTGAGCAGAGTGTCCGAGCTCTAGGACAGTCACCCTCTGACTGCCAGGCGCTGTCACGCCGGCTGCTGGGCCAGCGCTCCTGGGTCGCGCTCCTGGCTGGCTGTGCTCAGGCAAACTCTCCGCACATACCCCGACATGGCTCCTGAGCACCTGCCACTCTCTAGTGGCTGCTTAAGCCCCTTTAAGTCCCGGGATCTCTGTGACTTTGAGCCCTCACCTCTCCAGTGTCATCTCCTGCTACACTGAGCTCCTAGAACATTCTAGCTTAGTCCTGACCTGTCACCTCAGCTAGCAGCTCACACCCCAGGGGTTCTTAACTCTTATTCCTACCGAAGCCTGTGTGGATGAGGAGCTAAGAGAAGAGACGTGTTGGCATTCGCATCACCAGTAAGGATAGCGTCAGGCTTTGCACCCAGGTGGCTTGCCTCATAGCTCAGTTTCTTAGATACAATCAAGATTGTAGCTTCTTTGGAACCTCTGAGCAACAGCATCTCCCCTCAACCGTCCTCATTGCCTAAGCCTAACTACTAACAAATTCCTACTACAACTCCTATTCCTGCTCTCCTGATACCCACTCCTCACACACACACAAAAGCTTGGTCTGCTCCAGGTTGGGTTTAAGACAGAGGTTCCTCCCCACACACCCCCACACCCCCACCTGTGCGCCATCTTGCTACATACTGCCATCACGCAGATGCTGAGGGCTGGAGACACAACTCGGTGGTTGTGCAGGGCTCAAACGTCGGGAGGAGCCCTGGGTTACATCCTGCTCCGAAGTCTGACTCCTTCCCTGGGCACTGTGATTACATCCGTCTGGTGCGTGCCCTTGAGCAAAGGCCTCCTCCGGATGACTCTAAAGTGCAGTAAAGTCTGCTCAGACTGGCGAAGGTACCAGAAGGGCAGACTGACTCCCTATCTGGAGTCTGACTCTACACCTGAGTGGTAGTCCTGCCACACACATTTTCTTCTAAAAGTGCCCCAGTGAGAAGTGGCCGCTGTTGCTTCAGATCCAGGATTCCTGGAGCTCAGGTGTCCTCCAGGTGTCTATGGATTCCCAGAGCATCGGCTGCTGATCACGCTGAGTCCCGATCACACCCACCAGGCCAGGGTTCTTTGCTTGGTTATCTTTGGAAGCCAACCTCACCAATGACTCACGAGGCTTAGCCAGGCTCACACTCCACACTGTGGTGCCTTGTGATGAGCAGAGCTGTCTTTCACTGAGGGCCTCCAGAGACGGGGCTGCGTCCTCAGTGCTTCACACACAGGGCTCCTTGGATCCTCACAAGCTCCCTATAAGCAGGCGATAGCACCCCACTTCCCAGACAAGGGTACCTTGACTTGGAGGTAGGGTGGAGATGCAGTGACTCATACAAGCAGGTCCCAGATGAACAGAGGTAGCCTGGGATTGCATTTACAGCCTTTGTATCGGAAGGCCCTTTTCCAGGCAACCCGAAGCACACTCTTCCCCTCCTCCACAGCCTAGATTCTCCCTGAGTCTCAGAACACAGGTCTCCGCCCTTTGGTGGGCTGTCAGATCAGCCCAGTGGGTGTCAGCAGTATTTTTGTTTTCTTAATAACCAACTCTCAGAAAGACATGAGGGCAGAGGACGGTAAGCAGGGTTGTCTCACCAAACACACGCGAGCTCAAGCCCAAAGTGCACCAAGATGTGCACGTCTTACTGAGGGTCACTGGCAAAAAGTTTGCAAAGCGCCGCTTAGAGAAAAAACCTGAGACCCCCACAGTTCCCTGCCACCCGGGAACTGCAAGAGCGACGTCGCCCTCTGCTGGACAGCAGCGGCATTGCAGTAGCCTGTGGCTCGGAGAAAACGTCTTTAAGGCAAAAAGGTTAAACTGGTTTTAAAACAAAAGTATGCTGGCTTCGGTTTTTTTTTTTTTGTTTTTTGTTTTTGCTTTGTTTGTGTGTGTGTTTGTTTGTCAACTTGACACAGCTGGGGTCCTATGGAAGCGGGAACAACAAAGGAGACAATGACTCAGTTTGACCGGGAGGCTTGAAAAGCACTTCCTTGATTTGTGATTGATGTAGGAGCACCCGGGCCGCTATGGCAGTGCCACCCCTGGGCAAGCGGCTCTGAGTTGTATTTTAAAAAATCAAGCTTTGTAAGCTACGGGGAGCAAGCCAGAAAGCAGAGGTCTCCGTGGTCTCTGCTTGACTCCTGCCTCTAGGTTTCTGCGCTGCTTGAGTTCCTGCCTTGACTTCCCTCAACGGACTGTGAACAGGAACTGTAAGCAAAACAAACCCCTTCCTCCCTTGGTCTTTGTCACGGCAACAAAGAGAAGCAAACTGATACAAAATGCTTATTTATTTTGATTTCCAAAATAAAAACCGCCCTGGTCGCCACACCCAGTCTACTCTGTGAGATGGCCGTTAAGTCCACAGTCGTGTCTTCTTTCCAGGAGAAGCTCTGGGGAGCCCTATTTTTCTACCGTGGCCCAGCCCCTGCGCAGACTGACCGGCCGGTGGTCATTGAATAACTGAAGCTGCAGTGCACCCAGGCAGCGAAGGCTAAGGCCAAGGCGGAAATGAGAAGTGTAGTCCAGACTAAACAGCCCTGGGAGGCAGGGAGCCCGTTTCCGTACCTCTCTGCTCCCACCTCCTTAGCCTGACTTAAGGCAGAGGCCGAAGATCCCAAGACGGATGAGCAGTTAAGTCAGTTCCGGAGCTGGGCCTTCCGGGTCCCCGGCCAGCTCTCTGGAAACGGGGAGGAAGGAGAGCCATGTGGGATGGAGTAGGGCCATGCGGGAGGGAGGAGAGCTATGCGGGAGAGGGGAGCCGTGCGGGAGGGAGTAGCGCGATATGGAACCAGCTGGGCTTCCTTCTTCTTCCCTTGCTTCGCCTGCCTTCCAGCTTTTCTACCCATTGTACTTGGTAGAGCCAAGACCTGATGAGACCAGACAGCGAGCGGCCTCTGCAGAGTGGGGCCTTTGGTGGGTAGCTCAGTGGGTCTGGGCATAAACCCTACAGGTCCCTAAAGCCAACTGTGAAATGTGTTGTCTAATAGAGAGCACGCTTTCACCGTTTTAACGGTGATGCCTTCTGTTGCAGCACATCCTTGCGATCTTGTCAAGTGTGCACCATAACGATTGGGGCAAGCCTGTTTGGGTGTGGAGACCTCAGAAGGCTGGGGAAACTGGGGCGTTGGTTACTGCTCCTGGCAGTACCACTCTGACCTCAGTGCAGCTGACCCTGGGGCTAGGTCGTTCTTCCTTATGGGGCCTGACTTTCATGCTGGCTCTTAGTAGCACCTCTGCTCTCTCTCACTAGATAGCTGTAACCGACCCCCTCCCCACCCCCACACACAAGAGAAAATGCCTCAGGCTGAAATGGCCCCTGGTTAAGAAGCAGTGTCTTAGAAGGAAGGGCTTTTCTTCCACAGCTTCTTTTAGATAAGTTTTCCCTAAACCTGTGTGGCTGCTGCAGCCATCTGCTAACATAGAAATCTGCATCTCCAACACCCCCGGGGCCACCACCCATTGCCTGCTCCACTAGGTGTCTGTCCTTCCAGCACGTCAAAATCCGGTAAAATCCGGGAAACTCCGTGCTTCTGTTTTAATTCTCCTTGTAGCAGAGGCTGGGACGGAGGGTGAGGAACCCAGGAGAGTGAAGAGTGAAGGAAAAAGCCAACACAGGCCTGGTCAGAGTCATTGTCATCCGTGTCCAGTCCACTGGGATCTCCTGAGAAAGCCTCCCAGAACCGTCCAACCAGAATACACGGGGACATTTGTTGTCACCTGGCTGTGCCGTGTGTGCATGGCTAGGTCATTCAACTGCTGCCGGTCCTGCCAGTTGTTCCAGGGCCACTAACTCCGGGACTTGTAGGTGGTTCGAGAACCACGCTAGCCAAACACGGTGCACTTGAACGACAGTGCTGCTAGCCTGAGTCCAAGCGCACGCACAACCATTGGCCACACCTGTCCCTGAAATCAGAGGATGACAAAGGGAGCAGGATATGGCTCCCCAGGTGGTCCGATCCTGGCGTCACCCTGACCAATTAATACCCCACATGAAGTCCATTCCACCACCAGTCAGAATCTAGAAAAAAATCTTTGTAGCAGAGAGTTACTAGGACAAATGACAGTCCGGCTCACAGCTGAAGCAGACCCTGCAGCTGCAATGGCCATTCCTTAGTGTCCTTTAACATCTGCTCCAGATTTCCTCATTGTCAGACAGCTCTGTAGTCTGAGGCTTGCTTGATCCACAACTACCGCAGGTGAATCCTCCACTGACCTGCCAGATCACACCACGGCTGCTGCCTATTCTCCAAGATAGGTGAAGGAGCCCCACGCTGAGCAAGTTATCTGAGTTCCAGGTAGCCTTCACCTGGCATAAGAGAACCGCTGAGCATGTTGGTAAGAAAGACCAACCTTATATCTACTCTGGATTCCTGACTTGTGTCTTCTGCTAACTGGCCGCACAGCACCACCTACCCCTGTGTTCTGGACGGCAGTAGCCAATCGACTGTACTGTCTTTGAACAAGAAACTTAGTTCGGTTCTCAGTAAGCCTCCCCACCACCCTAAGAGGACCAATGCTTCTACCGATTTGGTATAAAGCGGACCGATGGATCCCACATTGGTTACCTTTGTCACACCTCTTCTCAGTCTGAGTAGTTATAAGGTATCAGACAATCAGATACGAAAAAAATAAAATGAAACAAAAATAAACAATCCTCAGGCCAGCATTAGAGAAGTGATCAATCCAGGAATGAAGACAGGATGCCTTTTCCAAAGGAATCAGCAGGCCTCCAGTGGCTGGCGGGCTGGTCAAATGCTCAGGGCTTTCTCTGTGCTGACAGCTGTCACATCAGCTTGGTACCCCTGGTCTGACCTCAGCCCTTGTCAAAATGGCTTCTTTGTAAGGCCTGAAAGAGAGGCTGACCTCCAGAGCTGCCCCTTTTACCTGTTGTTCTCTGGCAGAAAGACAACTCTTGTGCCTCACACCCCTCGGGTGGCCCACATCTCTTCCGGGACCTCCTTGTCACCTGTCTCCCCATCTTCTCCTCCCAGGCCTCTAACCAAGCAACCAAGCCATTTGCTACCTAGAATTATGGTCCTTATGAAATTCATACGATTCTCCCTCTACACCAAGTCAATGAACGGATACACCTGAGCGGGCTTTAAGCTAACCACTGTCATTCATGGCTACATTAACTGGGGAATTTTAAGGGAAAACACCAGTCCATTTTGGGTTAACATCAATGCGTGGAACCAGGCCTAGGATTACTGGTCTTCTGTCAGCTGCTCACAAACAAACAAACAAATAAAACTAATGTCATCTGCAGAGTCATCAGCACAGCAGGTTGAGTGTATTGAACACCCAAAGAGGCTCTTGTCACCTATTTGTGCCCTCTGGTCCTGCTCATGTTCATCCAAGAAGTGCCTCTTCCATCTCTGCATGGGTCGCTCTTGGACCAGCCTGAATTTATGATCTGAGTGGTAGAAAGCACAGCCCACAGTATGATACACACAATACCTGATGCTCTGGTTAATAGACAGACCGCAGTCAGATGCTGCCTCAGTCAGAGTCCAAAAGCATGCTAGGAGATGCCGGGCACCATCAGAACAAAACCAATAGGAGACTGGTTCTCAGCAGCAGACGGCACAGTGGTGCTCCAAAATCCTTGCACGCCCTCCTCAGCCACACTGTATCCTTCACCGAGGAATGCCTCCAGCATCACTGCTTTTGCTGAGTCACGTGGTTCAAGTGCAGTGCTCACCACAGTATTTCCAAATAGAGCCTGTGCTGCAATCCTATTGCGAGAAGCTACAAAAGGCAGTAACTTAACCTCACCTTCGGAGGTACGGCATGGGACCCAAAAGCACCTCTAGGAACCTGACCCCGGTGGACACAGTCCCCGACAGCTCTCCTTCCTGTCTCTTCCTCACCCAGACACCATGATTATGTCCTGCAGACCTATCCTGTATTCCTCATTCTGCTCTCCTTTCCACCATGTCCCCTACCGCCTTGGTTCCTACAGAAGCTTCCTAATAAAATCCCCCACTTCCAAACATCAGTTCATGGCCAAGAAGGGCTCCCCTATGCTTCCCTCCATGCAGCACCTCAATGATCCCCATCACTTCAGAAATACACCTTGATTGTAGGTATGGGGTTTTAAATTGTCTTCATTTTTTCAGACAGGGTCTCTGTACCCGAGGCTCGCCTCGAATTTTTTTGGTGATCCTCCTGCCTCAGCCTTGAGTGCTGGGATTACAGGAGTGAGCCACCGTGCCTGGGTGCACTTTTGTTTTTAAATGTGCGCTCCCTACCTCTAAATGTAGAGGTAGTTTTGAGGGTAACAGCCTGGCTCCCATGGTTAGTGTATCTGTGGGGTGTTCCCAAGGCAGCTGCTCTTTCTAGCAGTCTCTCTCTTGAGCCGTGCTGTCACTCACCTTCATGCCTGGCCCAGGGTTTATATCAGAAAAACACCCACCCACACCTTCTAGTCTCCACTTCGCTGGAAACTGATGCTCCTACCCCATTGTTCGGACACTGATGGAAAAGTCTGCCCCTTCCACAGGAGCTCCCTTCCCCCATTCCTTTAGGCCAGCTGCTTTAGTAAACTTTTTGTTGGCTCATCGTCTTGCATTGTGTAGTTGACCTTAACTTTAGGTTAGAGTTTGGGATGGTTTGTTACACCAGCGGAGTAAGCTACTTGAAGACTGGCCCCAGGGTCTGGCTCACTGCCTAACACTCAGCAAATACTTAAGTCTTGGCTGATCTAGTCAAGTATGCACAGCCCAGAGATAGCAAATTAGCAGCCTGAGGCTAAACCCGCCCTGCAAAGTTTTCCTTGGCCCCACAGCTCCTAGCCGGGCTAGACCAAAGAGGTGATCCAGGTGATATGGTTGCCAAGACTCAAGACACAGATTTGGTCTTTGGTTGACTGTTTAGCAAGCCAGAAATGTGCCAGAAAATGACTGGACTGAGGTTGCCAGTTGCCACTGTTCCTTGAGTACACTCTGTCCCTTACAAGAGTGGCTTCCTGCAGTCTCAGGAGCCTACAGGGATTGCAGGTCAGAGCACCAGGCCACCTGGGCTCACAGCTCATGGTGGAGGCACAGAGGGGAGGAAGTGGGAGTGGTGACCCATTAGTAACGGGTCTGGCTGCCTTTACTTCTTCGTGTACCAACAGGTCTGTTCCAGCTGTGTATCCAGCAGACCCGGCCACTGCCACGTGTGAACATTTCTAAGACAGAAACTTGTACAATCGAGTGGGGAGGAGAGGTATGGTAGGTGTGTTGTGAATTTTTTGTCAACTTGACACAAGGTAGAGTTATCTCTTGGCAGCCATGTTGCTTTGCTTATTCCCATTTCTTAGGTTTCTGTGTATCAATCTGAACATCCAATGATCTGGATACTTCCTAGTTTTATTTCAGTATCTTCTCAGTGAGCGATACATTTTTATTTATTTATTTTATTTAGATTAGTCCTCTATCTGCATGCCAGAAGAGGGCATCAGATCCCACTATAGATGGTTGTGAGCCACCATGTGGTTACCGGGAATTTTACTCAGGACCTCTGGAAGAGCAGCCAGTGCTCTTAACTGCTGAGACATCTCTCCAGCCCTGGAGAGGGCTTGAGGGCCAAATGCCCAGTGCTATTCACAGAAGAGAAAATCAACTATAGTAAAAGCAATAACAACAACTGGAGTAAGACACAGAAATACACTTAAAATCCCTCAAAGTCCACTCAAACACCACAATGACGACAGAACAGAAAGTGGCAAGCATAATGTAGAGTATTACCAACTTAAAAGGTATTCTGAGTAAATACGGAAATAGCAAATGAGCGAGATTAGGAAGGGAGAGATGAAGAGGAAAGAGAGAAGAAAGCTTAAATGAAAGGAAGGCAGGCCAAGCGTGGTGACACAGGCCCTTAGTCCCAGCACTCAGACGCAGAGGCAGAGGCAGGCCAATCTCTGTAAGTTCAAGGTTACCCTGGCCTACATAGAAAGTTCCATCCAGTCAGGGCTGGATCTCAAAAAGAGGGGAAAAAAAGCTAGAAATAGAGAAGAGTGCTGTGAAGAGTTAAGAGCAAGACAACATTACCAATAATGAGAGAATTCAAACTAAATTTTTTTAAATGTGAAGGAAATTTTAAAAATTACACACACACACACACACACAATGGCATATTCATCACCTCCCTCCACACACACACACACACACACACACACACACACACACACACACTGGCATATTCATCACCTCCCTCCACACACACACACACACACACACACACACACACACACACACACACACACACACACACCAGGCAAGGAGATGATGGTTCAGTTGATAAAGTACATGATGAACTGAGTTCAATCCTTAACATCCATGTTTAAAAAAAAAAGGCTGTACCCCAGAGCTGGGGAGGTGAGACAGGCGGATCCACGAAGCTTGCAGCCCAGCCACTAAACTGATCGGGTCCAGTGAGAGACCCTGCCTCAAACAACTCAGAGAGCTGGTGGGAGGCGCAGTGGGTAAAGGCTCTTGCTGAATTCCATCCTCGGAAACCACATGCTCCAAGTGGAGAACTGACTCCCACCAATCGTCCTCTTCTCACCAGTGCTGCCCAGACTGCCTTTCAGATGGGGTCTGCTTTCCCTGATCCCTAGGGAACTGTGTGGGTGGAGCCCTGCGCACTTCAACTCTTTTTGAGACTTTCAATGGCTTCCTTTCCTCCTCTCCTTGGAATACAGTATAATTCTTGGTAACCTGCCTCTTCTCATTCTGAACTCATATCTGAAATGGATGCTAAGAAATTTAAATGGCCCCCCAGTGTACTTCCTGAGGTGATCTGGATAGGATTATAGCTGATTCTGTATCACCCGTTCTATCCATTCAGATCTCTTCTTTCTCTTGCCCTGGGCTTCTTCTCCAATTCTTCCTCCCAGGGGCTGGCCGTGGGCCCTTGTCATGCCCTGCTGGCCTATCAGCCCATGGTGCTCTCCCGTCTCCAAGTCCTCTTGCTTTGTGCATGTTGGGTCCCTCAGGGCATCACCAAGGGCTCTGACTGAGTGAAGGGACCCACTTCCAGGCTCCGGACATCGTGACGGAGGCTACCGAAGGGATTCTTAAGCTCCTGGGGCACAGCTAGAACATGATAACACTTCCCAGCATCCTGTTTTGTATTTTAAATTTCAAATAAATGACATCATATAACATTCTGCATTTTGTTTTTTCTCTAGTCCCCATTACTGAGACAAAATCATGTTGCTATAGCTGATATAAGTGTACAAAAAACCTCTACTTATAAATCTGCATAGTGACTTAAGAGAGTGGTGCACACATCTTCATGGATCCACTCTGAAATAGCTCAAAACAGAAAGACAGCAGGAAGCTTTTTAAGCACATAAAGTCATCTTAAAACCATGGCTTTCCACTTCTTTTGTTTGTTTAGACTACAATCCACAGTTTAAAAACACATTTTACTTTTAGGTCCTATGTATATATTTGAAGACATATATCTGTATACAACTAACAAAGATTTTATGTACAATACTGTCTCCAGTTATTTTTCAATTATCCTATTTTTAAAGAACAGCCAGGCAGTGGTGGCCTTTAATCCTAGCACCTGGGAATAAGAGACAGGCTGGATCTCTGTGAGTTTGAGTGAGGTCCAAGATAGCCAGCAAACAGAGAGGGAAGGAAGGAAGGAAGGGAGGGAGGGAGGGAGGGAGGGAGGGAGGGGAGAGAAAAAAAAAGAGGAGGGAGGGAGGGAGAAAGGGAGGGAGGGAGGAAACTGGCTTATAGATAGTGAACGGTCTTAGTTAAACTGTCTCTGTGACTCCCTTCTATACACTACAACCACAGGTGACATGACTAAAGGTACCATCCCAAGAAGTTGGTTGGCCCTGATATATATACACATTTACCTTTACAAGAAAGAAAGAAAGAGAGAAAGAGAGAAAGAGAGAAAGAAAGAGAGAAAGAGAGAAAGAAAAAGAAAGGAAGGAAGGAAGGAAGGAAGACCCCAATTATTGAGGCAAATTATGCTCCCAGAAGCCAGAAAACAAGTTGTTACTGTTCTCCTTTTAAAAATATATATCCACTCCTACTTATGAGAATGTCATCCTGCAATACCAGTTTGCATCTTTTTCTGCTTATGGGAAATCTGGATTTTCAGGTTCCATAACTATGAGACAGAGAGTCTTCTATAGAAAGTTTCGGAGCCAATCAATCCAAGGGCTGAGTTGGGATCGATACTCAGCTGTGTGGTTTTGTACATATGCTCAAAGCTGTGACCACTTGCCCAATCAAACATTTATCTACTTAAGTAGAAAGACTCCCGATTCTCCTCAGGCTGGAAAAAGATAAAGCTAGTAGCAAAAAGAATTATAGGACTGAAGAGACAGCTCAGTGTTTACTAGTGGGCTACTCTCAAAGAAGACCCAAGTTTCGCCCCAGCACTCACATTTGGCAGTTCACAACCGTGTTACTTCGACTCTGGGGGTCCTGACAACCTCTGGCCTCCGGGGACACAAACACTTATCCCACATAGACACACACAGTGACATAATTAAAAATAAATCTTTTTTAAAAAAAGAAATGAAGGGAAACACCAAAGAAGAGGTTGTTCTTAAGTTAAAAAAAAAAAAGTCCTATTTTAAATCACATAAAGAACAAAGCTGTTCCAGAAAAGTCTATGTAAATCTGACTAGTCTGTTGCCAGTATTCTCCTCAGTTGCATATCTATAAAATTATAACAATTTGTAAAATTTCTTATCCCATGGGATAAGAAACTTAGAAACAAACATTCTTTTAAAACTTTGAAAACAGAGTTCACAGAATCAAGACTGTGTGGGTATTTCAGCAAGAGCACACTAGCCCTTTGAACAGCTTTGAGTGAACAGCTGAGACCCAGAAAGCCTACAGCTCTGCTGAAGGACGAATCGAATCCCAGAACAGCTGTCAGTGGCGAGAGCTCTGAGGCATTCTTCACTAAGAGACACTAAGCCCATTTACAGAAACTAGTATTCTCTGAATTAAAAAACAAACAAACCTCAAGTCCTTTAGCATCCACAGGCTTTCCTGAGGTTATATGCTGCCTTTTGTCGCTCCCTCGCCCTGACCTGACAACCTCTGCAGCAGGTAATGACTGCAGGCAGATGAGCTTGCTTTAGAATCAGCTGTGAAGATTCAACCGCCCACCTCACATCACCCTCACTCCTAAGACTGAAGTGTCATCTGAAGGGAACAGATCTAACCCCTCTAAGGTCTCAATTACCAAACCACAAAGGGTAGAGAGTGCCAAGAGCTTTTCAGCAGAGTAGCAAGTTAAAGAGATAAAACTAACAAATGCGGTGTTATCAGGCAGCATGTCAGATCTAGACCCCCCCCAGCTGCCGTGCCAGGCCTCTGCAGAGTCGACTTCGCCAATTGCAACACCAAGGCCCAGCAAAAAGAAACCATGCGTCCCCATTACACAGGAATCACTGCCTAAAGCCCTGTCTACCTGAAAGGCAGGGCAGCGCTGTGGAGCACTGAAGCACCACGACTCCTCGGGCAAGCAGGCATTTCTTCCTATGGCCCTGGCACTCAGGACCATCTTCTGCGTTTCGCTAACTGCTCTTGCTGCTACTTACTGTGGTCTTCTGCTCCAGGCAGATTCTCCAAGCCAAAGTTCCAACTGTAGCCCAGGAACTTCCCTAATTCTATGTACCAGTGCTTTGGGGAATGCAGTCTGACCCTGGTACCCATACGGTGGAAAGAGAGAACTGATTCCTCCAAGTTGCCCTCTGACCTTCATGCATGGATGTGAGTACTCATGAGTGCGCGCACACGAGGAGCAAGAAACAGAGAGAATAAACGTTTTAAATTTTATTTATTTATTTTCTGCGTAAGAGTGTTTTGCCTGTATTCCTGTGCCTGGTACCCTCAGAGCTCAGGAGAGGACATCAGATCCCCTAGATCTGGAATTACAGGCAGTTATAAACTACCATGTGGGTGCTGAGAATTGAACCTGGGTCCTTTGCAAGAGCACCCATTATTCCTAACTGCTGAGCCATCTCTCTAGTCCCCACATTTCAAATTCTAGATGATGATGATGATGATGATGATGATGACGATGATGGAAGCTGAGTATGATGGCGCCTTTAATCCCAGCACTTGGAAGCAGAAGCAGGTAGATCACTGAGTAGGAGGCCAGCCTGATCCACACAGTGAGTTCCAGGCTAGCAAGGGCTACATAGTCAAACCATGTCAAAAAAAAATGTGTATGTGTCTGTGTGTGTGTGTGTGTTTACGCGCGCGCACGTGTATAAAATATGGAGCCAGAGTAGAGAATCATACTTAACAATGATCTCAGAGGACTGTTCCTTTGTAGATCAATAACACAGCACATATGTATGTGTGTATGTGTGTGTATACACACACACATACACACACACACACACACACATGTATCAGAGCAATCATATTTATATAATTTTTTTAGACTGAAGTTACAATGAAGTGGTGTCTACAGTAAAAAATAAAGCAATTAGGGAAAAGAAAGTTAAAGTTCGGCAAAGACTTTAGAAGGAAGAGGCCCAAATGAGTCAAGTATTAGCCACATATTATTTTATTTTTCATTTGTGCCTATTTTACAAATAGCAAAAAGGTCAGAAAATGAGGCCACCCATAAATAGTTTTCTTTTAAAGTCAAGAAGAGTTTGTGGTGAGTGCTTAATACGCTTGAGTTTCAGAAACAGGCAGTATGAAAGAGGAGTTTCAAACAACTGGAAACAGCCCCTGCTGGTTAAGCAGAAATAAGTCTTGGACAGAGGATCTGGAGTTGAGTGACAGGATTTAGGAAATAGTTTTCACTCTCCCTAGATCTTCATTTTTCTTCATATACTTTACGAAAGTCATGAGATGTTCATGCATGGCTTATACCATTTTGGTAACCAAAACTAGGAAAGTTTGTGAGGTTAAATCACCTGCAGTCATAGTGGTCAGATCCTGGCTTGGTGGTTTCTGGAAAGTGATTAGTCGTGAATGTAGTTCTGTTCCTGGGAGCAAAGGTCCCTTCAGCTGTGCCTAAAATCTCACGGCCCTAGCTGAAGAGAGATAGATACAGGCTACAGGGAAGCTAATGTAAACTATCTTTTCTTTCTTAGGTGTTTTTATTGCCATGAATGTGTTGGGGTACATACGTAAGTGTGTACTCATGGGGAGTGTACCTTGGTTGTCACCTTCAGGAATGCCCATTCGCCTCCTTGAGACAGGGTCTTTCATTGGCCTAGAGCTTACAAATTGGACTGGCCTGTCTGGCCATTGTGCTCCAGGGATCCTCCTGTCTCACCACTCAGCTGGAGATCAGACCCAGATCCACAGTCTGACAAGTACTTTACCGACTGACAATCCCCTAGTCCCGTAAAACTATTTTCCCCTAGATATGACATAGGCTACTTAGCAATACATCTTAGAAATAGGACATGGCTATGGCTTAGAAAATAAAGTATCTTTTAATGGTCTATTAACAAAATACAACATGTTTTCCCCTCCAAAGGAACTACCTTATTAACTGAAGCAGGAAAAAAGAATTCTCAGAAACTATCATTGTTTAAATACACTCTATTTTTATTTTGTCTTAAAATAGTTTAACCTTTATGCTACAGACTTATTTCAAAAAACAAAATCTTATCTTGCACCAAAAAATATATATATAACACTCTGTTTAATTTTTTTCTCCAAAGACCATTAAATACTAAATGGAAACAAAAACTAAACAATGATGTAAAGAACCAAATTCATTTTACAAACTTGAGTTGCACATTCGGAAAACATGACTGCTCCGCAGTGGTCTGTCGACACTGCATCCAGTCCACACTCACTCCCCAGCAACAGCAGACCTGCTAACCGCCAAGTGCACTGGTTCCTAGCCATACAATGGCTGACAATTCATGTTCAAGGTTAAGAAGAGCAAAAGATTCAATGACCTTTGTACTCTTTAAAGAACAAAGCAACAACAAAAACGTTTCCTAGTTTCCAGTGATTTTTTAAGATCACTACCCTTTGAAATTTGTTAGAGAATAAGTAGTGTTTTAAATAAAAAGAAAAAAATACAACAGCATTTAACTAAAATACGTGATTATTTTAAACAAACAGTGCACAATCTGAGGAAGTTTGGTTAGGGTGCAATAGTTTTTATATACACATGGAAGTCACATCACACACATATGGGAGAATAGGAATTGGGGCTCGGCTCTTTGCCTTTAAAAAGAAAAAAGAAAAAAGAATGTCAAAACTAACACAAAATTGTGTCCCAGGCTTTTACAGAAGTCTTGTGACACAGTACAAAAAAGCAGGCAATGAATCTGTCTTAAGTTACTCACGGTGTTAATCTGCTAACATAGATGAACAAGCACTAAACTAGCAAACTGGGCAGTTCATGCTTGTAGCTGTGCTGACAAATGCATGCTATGGCTGCTCTCTCATCACTGACAGCATCCAGTTAGTCTACAGGAAGAGACAACTACGAAGAGCAATAGCTGCAATATGGAGCTGCCACAGTGACAGACAGCCAGGTTTCTCAAATTGGAGGGGAGGGGAATTCACCACGTGTGTGGCATAAACCAATCTGCGATCCCACTGTATCCCTCGCTGTTTTGGCAAAGCATCAAGAACTACTTATGTAACCAAATATAAAACTCGGATTAGAAAACAATACTTTCAAAGAAATTTCAAATGTTATGAGAGTTGTATGTCACAGAATTTGATTAACACCTTTCCAGAAACCACGCTTCTACTCTCCTGGATGTAGCAATAACAGAGAAGCTCAAATGCCCTCTTAATTAGTTTTTAGATGGGAAATTCCCATACTTCCTGGAGAGAGCAGACTGCCTCGAACATCCCTTCTTCCTTGCATATCAATGTCTAAATCTCTGTTCTGATGCACAAGTCAAGTAATCAGGGGCCTATATCAGGAATAAGTATCTGTTTGTGCAACCTAAGATAAAGGTAAAGGCCAGAAAAGAGCTTGGTTGCAACTCCATTCTGTCCCCAATCCACAGCGCACCCAAAGTTCAGGGATGGCTAGAAGGGACTAAAGAAAATGTCAAGGGAAATCACCTACTATATAGACTCGAACAAACATTATTAACATGAAAATAAGTAATGCAAAAACATTCTTGAAAATGGGGCTGTGCCCTGACACTGCGGAGATACAAGCTGCAAAAACTTCAAGTCATACACTCCACTATATTCTCTTACCAATGATTTTCTGGAAAACACAGACCAGAAATTGTATGTTTCTCCTTTGCTGACTATTTTAATTCAAGTAAAAAAAAAAAAAAGTGTAACAGTAAAACTTAATAAATTACTCCTAAAGCAAGATATGAAGGTCCAAAGATATACCAGCAGTGAATTTTCAGTTCTGTTTCGCTCTGGCCTCTGGGTCTTTGGTTTCTGTCTAGGATTGTGGCCAGGTGAGAGTGAAAAATGATGTACTAAAACTGGAGATTCATGATTTTTAAAGCCTAATTTAGAAAGTAGACTGAAGAAAGAAAAAAAAATGAAAAGTTGGAGAGCAGAGGGCAGATCAAATGAGATACTACCAGAAAAGATCAAAGAACACATGCTCAAATACATACCTACGGGAGCCTACCGAAGAACTGAAGTAACAGGAGACAGAATAAACGAACAAACTTGTCTTATGTAAGAAAAAAGAACGTGCCAGGCAGACAGGGCCAGGCAGACCCATGCAGGAGCATGCGGGCTGTGTCCCACTCCTCTTGGGCTCCACAGCATCCACCCTGCACAGTGCTTTCTGCAGAGTAGGTCCTTGGTCAATGTGTGTGCGCTGAATGAAAATGGCAGGTCTCATCCCATGATCAGGAAGTTACCAAGGCATTTGAGGAAGAAAGCAAAAGGACATAGCAACACTGCATGTAACAATGGAAACAAAAACACAAAACCCACGAGAAACCAAAACGTGAAGTCTTCTAGGCCAATATTACTTCACACCCTCCTGTGCACAATACATAGTGTTCTAATTCTAGGTATTGCTTTTGTAAAGTACTTCACCAGTAACTACAACATTATAGGAAAAAGGTAGTAACTAATGCCACAAAATTCCTCTGCTGGCATTTCCTAAATTCCCTGAAGTTTCTATTACCCTTTACTAATCCTTTTAGATACTGTAGGATGTACAGTACTACCAATGTGCTTGTGCCTCTGATCTCTTATGGTATATTTTGATTTCTCTTGTGTATATATTCTTAAAAAGCAGAGAAGAAAACACAGCATGGGGGCCAGTAGTTGAACAAGTAGCTGCAAGAAAAGGCACTTTCCTCTCAGATTTGAAAGTGCCTACAAACTCAGATGTCACACAGCTTTTTATGTTCTTCCTACTTAAGTAACAGGTTTCCATGTTTGCTCACTGTTTGAATAAACCAAGGGGGAAAAGCTGAGAGATACACAATTTCCACTGATCTCTCAATGTACTCTTCAGATATCCAGAAAATTTCACAGAATTATGAATTATTGCAATAAGGAGACCAACTGAGTCACCTTAATAGTATTTGGAAACAAAGGGGGCATTTTAAATATCTGTGTTACAGCAAACTAACAAGGAGCTGTGTCAGGACAGAAGGCAGAAGACATAAGCTAAAGAAAAAATATATTTTTATGATACTTCTGTCTTCCACTTTTAAGGGTTTTCTAAATGCACATGCCCTACCAGGTGCCAATGAGGAGGACCTGACTGATATGTGTGCAAATGCCCTAGGGGAGGAGTGACAATGAGGCAGACAGAGAGTGGTCACATCTAGATACTATTTCATTATACAGAAAAATAAATATAAGATTCAAAACCTGAAATCCATTCTGCCTAGTAGGTAAAATATTACTCTAAATGGAGGGTGACTTTAAGATTAGTCACCAAGTAAAATAAAGTTGTCTAATAAAATCCACCATTCTCATATTCTTATCGAGGAAAGAAAAAAATTATTTTCTGTGATAAGTTACTGTCCTAAGTGAATTATTTTAATAAAAAGGAGGGGAGTTACCATGAACTTCAATTCCACAAAAGCCACAAACAGCTTCTGAAGCTGAAGTATGACAATGAACTTCCATGTCAGAGAAGAGGAAGTGGGAGGGAACAGTGCAGCGGAAACAGTGACATCGCATTACAGTAGGTATTTACGTCTGCTATCCTCATCCAAGGTAAGGTCAACAACTTCTGCTGGTGAAGCCCACGTCTGCTGGGGAGTCACCGCAGTCCATGACTGTGTTTGCCGGGTGCCAACATACTGCGTGCCAGAGCCATGCTTCCAGGAAGAAACACTTTGTATCACACCTCCTCGGGGGTGAACACACCTGCAATTGTATGAAGAATAAAGCCCAGTTAACCGTGCCATTAGAATACTGTGAGATAATATGACTTTAGTTGGACTGGTCAACACTTTGCCAGTCCTATCATGCGAGTTAGCCGTGCCATTAGAATACTGTGAGATAATATGACTTTAGTTGGACTGGTCAACACTTTGCCAGTCTTATATGCAAGTTCATGAAACCCACCAACAATCCACGTCTTCCTCTCCTCTACACATCTGTCTCCTCCTCCCTTCCACCCCTCTCAGTTTAGCCTCTCAAAGCCAAGGGCTCAAGTCAGCGCCCTAGGTTGTGTCCCAGTCAGTCACTGACAACAGAGAAGATGACTTTCTCTTCAAATCTCTGGGATTCACTCAAATCTCTGGGATTTCTATTAGAGGGAAATAGAAATTTTCAACAAAATGAACAATCTTAATTGAAACAATGAGAAAAATAGGTAAAATCTGCTTGTAAAATAAGTTTTGTGCCACAATTGAATAACCATATTGAAAACAGGGAAGGTGATGCCACTCTACAGGTTACATTTCTAAAATGTGGGCACTACATCTTACATGTCTCACACTGTGGCTCAGTGAAAGGAACAGGGCTGAAGCTCTCAGTTCACAGCATATGGAGGAAAGAACTATTCTGCTAACAAGTCACATGAACTCATTGGGTGAAAACTGTTTTAGAAACACTAGCAGCTTGAATTCCATATTTCAGCCAAATGATAAAACCAGAGAGAGCCTCCTTGGAGGAAGCACTAAGACAGTCTTGACTCAAAAGAGAGGAAGGCCGAAGGCTCAAGCTATGACCCTACATTTGTACGTGGGTACAAACCCATGCTCATGTGAGAATCAACAAACAGCAGAAGTTTTAGTAGCCTGAGTCCAACCATCACCACAAAGTTGTTCTCGGACAACTGCATGCACACCATGACATGAGTGTGTCCACCCACACATGTAACACAGACAATAATGACTGTGGGGGAGGGGTGCTTTTAAGCCCTACATCTCCAGAAAAAAATTACCTATCTGGTCTTTCAAAGGTTAGTCTGCCAATAACTAAGCCAAGGCACGGGGTAGAATGTAGTTTTTTGGTTAGTTGGTTGTTTTTGTTTTGAGACAAGGTTTTGCTCTATATCCCAGACTAGCTTTAAATTGACTAAGTACCACGAGCTGGCCTTGAGCTCACACTAACCCTCCTACCTCATCCTCCTGAATACTAGAGTTACAGGTGTGGACCACCAAACCTGCTCAGAGCACAGATTTCTTATGAGACACAAAATCTGCTCAGAAATGGGCCAAGGAGCCACTAAGTCAGAGGCTATAATATTTTCAAAGGCCAGCTAGTGAAAGTATTAAAATAAAGAGCCTATAGCGAGCATAATGTCTAACCTCTAACTTTACAATCCATTAAGTAAACTAAACTCAGACTAAGTGACCACGAAGTGGAAGACTGTTCTGGAAGTGGTAGAGTTTAGGCTAAACAAATCCTGTCCACATTTACAGAAATTGTTTTGATGACTAGTAACGAATGGAAGACTAACTTTAACAAACAATTTTATATTACCTCATGGACAATTCCGAAAAACCTACAACATGGAATTCAAGTTATTACCCACGCTCTACGGATGGAAACAGGCTTAAGCAGGTGACAGGATTTACCTCGGTTACAATATTCTTAAGTGTCAGGTCATGGAACTTTAAGGCAAGTCTACTTTAAATTGCTGTATGGGCAAAATGGACCATCTTAAACCATCATTTGCACAAGCACTCTAATTTAAGTAAAGCTAGCTAGAAAATTATTAAGAATTCAGGGACTATGTAGCCACCAACATAGCCAGTGTAATCTTTGGCAGAATTCCTGGAACATCTGAACTAGGAGGTATAAAGTCCTATTGTTTCTCTCCCTAAGGAATCACAGGCAGTGGTTTTAAAGGGATCTAATCTAATCTGTATTTTACAGAAGAGAATGACCAAAGATGAACTGCAACTCAAGTACAGAACTATAGCAAAATCAGATCTCCATTCCTTCTAGTCAGTAGTTCTAAACCTTCCTAACACTGCAGCCTTTTAATACAGTTCCTCATGTTGTAGCTAACCCCAATCATAAAATTATTTTTTGATGCAACTTCTTAACTGTAATTTTGCTACTGTTATGAATTGTAATGTAAATACCTCATATGCAGGATGGTGTTAGGTAACTTGTGAAAGGTCGTTTGACGCCCCCAAAGGAGTTGCACCCACAAGTTGAAAACTACTGCTCTAGGTAACTATGCCTTCCTCAAAAGACAGTTGAAATACTACTCTGTTTGATCCAAAGGAATGCTGCCTGGTCACAAGGGTACTTGTTAAACATCAAAACAAATTCTAGAAAAGAATTCTGGTGTAGGGGCAAGAACTGGGAATGAGGGTGAAAGGTTTAAAGCCTGCACTTACTACTGAAGAGTGAACAGCCCAAGAGGACAAGGAGGTGAAGTGCACATTTAACTAATTAAACGGTCGCTTCTGTACTATGTTACAAGCAGCTCCAGTCACCATAGTTGAAAAGGGATGGTTAGGACACTGGAGCACCTAAAATTAAGAATGAGAACAAACCTGGACCACCTGAGTCTGTCTTTTATATTTTAAATTCTCCAGAGAATATGATGATCACATCTCTCTCGTCCAAAACTTTCCTGGCTTTAAATAGCTATAGCCAGAGGGTTCCCAAAGAAAAGAACCACCATAAACTGCATAGCCCCCATGAAAGGTGCTATTCTACCCTTCAGAAGTTTCAACATCAGCCAGGTGGTGGTGGTGCATGCCTTTAGTTCCGACACTTGGGAGGCAGAGGCAGGTGGATCTGAGTTCAAGACCATACTGGTCTACAGAGTGAGTTCCAGGACAGCCAGGACTACATAGAGAAACTGTGTAGTCTTGAAAAAAACAAAAGGAAAGGAAGAAAAGAAATTTCAAAGGCAAGAGTGACACAAATCAGCTTCTAGAAGGTAAGTTTCAGGCAGTCACATCTATACAGCAATCCAGCCACCACAAAACATCATAAATTGCCCTTAAGACTCAAGCTGGGGGGCTAAGAGGCTTATTGCTCTTGCAAGCACCCAAGTTTCTAGCACCCACCTTGGGTGGCTCACAACCACCTATAACTCCAACTCTAGGGGATCTGACACCTCTGGCATCTGATGGCACCTGTACTCATGTATCTATACAATTAAAAATAAGATTCAAGCTGGGGATCTTTTAGAATTAGAGAAGATGCTAAAATGCTGTCCAAGGTCATCAGTAACGAAGATTTGTTGGAAGTCAGGATCACAGTTCTAGGGGGAATGGCCTGGGGAAATGAAGACCACAGAGTGCATCCACAAGAGAATGTCTGTCTGTGCTTTGATCTGTGTGCTGGCTACTTAAAATATGAACAGTTTGCAAAAATTAAGGTGTACATTGTGATTTGTTTTGTATGTTATGAGTAGTAAAACATTCATTTTTTTCATGGTTTGACTGTCTCAGCCATCTTAAATAGAATGAGATCCAGGAAATGAATGAAGCACAGTGAGGCTTTTTTCTTCCCTACAGTGAAAAACACAGCCCTGCAGCCCCAATACATGTTGTTTTTCTTTCTTTTCTTTTCTTTTTAAGTACAAAAAAATAGTAATAACTTTGAGGGGGAAGGATTAATGTATGTGTTCATGTGAGTACATACACATGTGTGTTTGGTACATGTACCTCTTCTGTGTGTACACACCCATAGTGGAGGCTAGCAGACAATTTCAGCAATCCTCTTTGATTGCTGCTCTATGCCTCCACTCCCACTCCAAGACACAGTCCTTCACTGAATCTGAGATACACCAATCTAGCTAGACTGGATGGCCAATGAGCTTTAGGGATCTGCCAGCACTGGGGTTTCACATACAGCTACCCTAAGAGCTGCGGATCAGAAATCAGGCCCTCATGCTTTGTGCCACGGACACTTTATCAATACAGCCACCTCCCCCAGCCCAAGAACTTTTCCTAAATTACAGAAAACAGGCTGGTGTTGGAGAAATGTTTCAACTACTTTGTAAAATAGTGTACACTAGAAAAATAATTTATAATTTATTAATGATAGGGATGGAAGTTTTTCATGAGGTAGAAAGACCACAATGGTTTTTATAAGCCCCAGAATTGAGGCTCAAATTTTTGAGACATTAAAATAACAATTTTTTTTCATGTATTAACCCACATGCTTTCTGTATTATGAAAGGCATGGGGTGGGAACATACTTGGCCGAGTGTTAGTTTTTTCAGTCCGATTCTAGTGCAGAGACAGGCTGCACAATCTGCACAGGACCCGCAATGAACCAACCGCCTGAAGATACATCCTGAAGGAGGTTTGTTTTGACAAGGTCTCACTGTGCAGCCCGGGCTAACCTCCAGTGTGGCACTATCTGCCTCAGCTCACAAGTGCTACAGACAGCACCATGCCTAGCTTGTTTAAATTTTAAAATTTTAAAAATGATTAAGCATCATTTTCCAAAATTTTAGAAAAAAAATTATAAGCAATAAAGTCTGATAGGATTCCTTATTTATCACACGCTGAAGCCGACAGAAGAGAAGCGTCACACTACAGAAAGGCAGACTCCGTCAATCTTCAACACACTTTACTCCCTATTCTAAGAAAACAGCATTAAAGATCTGTCATCTCTGTTCTCATCTTGAGAGCCTGAGGTGACTTCTTGAATATCTAGCTATTTCCTAACGGAAAACAAAATGCATCCTTGTGATTTTAGTGAAATGCTAGTTTCCTTTCCTGTTCTTTTTTTAGTACTGATGTTTTAACCATTGGTTCCATGAAGCAATCAATCTTAAATGCAAAAGACTCTTCTGTCAATTCACTTGCTGAGTATTAAGACAACATTAATATCTAAAACATTAGGAGACTTTATCGTTCACAGAAGTCTCAGTGTCTTCAACACAGTTCTATATCCCAAAGCCACAGTAACCTACCTAGGAAAACCACTAGTGAGAGTGGTGGAAGAAAAGGGCAAAAAGACCAAGAACAAAGAAAAACATTGGCATGAGGGTCACAACTTCATATATCAAGACTTAAGTAGGCACAGAAGAACTAGAGACCCCAAAAGTCTCCATCTTACTAGCACAGAACATATTGTGAACTGAACTCTCCCCATATGGATATCTGGAAATGATAATAAATTCGAATCGTGTCAGGAGCCCACAACAGTACAAGGTCACCATAAACAATGCATCCAACTATTAGTTCAGAGAGCTTACTTTCTAATCTATGGCTAGATAAAATGCATAAATAAGGTCCATCATGGTTTCCAGGCCAGCCTGGCCAGCACAAGTTCCAGGCCAGCCAAGGCTAGATACATAGGGAGACCCTGTCTCAAAACAAACAAATAAATAAAGCCCATGATAAAAGAGTACAGGAGGATATTAGCAAGAAAGAAAAGGAAAACAACCTCACTGAAAAGGCACATCATTAAGCACAAAAGTCAAACAACAGGGAAAATCGCACCAACACAATCCCACAGGGCATAACAAGGACCAAATCTGATTTTCTAAAATTCTTAAGAAGCTCATGGCTATGCAGAATAGCGAGAGAGATGGGGGAGACAGGGGGGCGAACACAAAGCAACCAAGTCCAAACAAACATTACACACGCAAATAAAAAGAGAACAAAAGGTGTGGGTCAAAACCTAAACCTTTCCAAGTGTTAAATCTTACCAGACCTGTGAAAATAATTTCCACACAAGACACAGGCACACCCAAAGAAGCAGCTCAGACACCAGGAAAGCCTCCTCCATGGGCTTCTCAGGGTTTTAATCCAGTGCATGAGTGACGCTCATCAGGTTCTATTGCAGAACCCACTTTTAGAAAGGTAGTTACATGAGGCCACTGGCTTCAGTTCTGGGTCCAAAGGCCAATACAAAAGATAACCTCAAAAAGAATCAATATTTCCTTTAAAATCTCCATCAGAAGCTACAAATCCTGTATGCTACTGTACAGACAGTATTTATTACTGAGGTTTTTCAAAATGGTTTCTCATCTGCAAAATATATTTTCTCCAAAACTCAAACCAATGGATCAGAATGAAATGAAGCTTTATGCTGCAGGGCCTATAAGAAAGGGCCTTGAGAGTAATGATACACAAAATGTAGTCTATGTCATGATGAGTTAGTTCAAGAAATTGCACAAAATAGGTACATGACAAGAAGGCAATCTAGCCTAAATCCTGAAGTTCAGAAGGGTATACCAGAGACAGTACCTATGCACATAAGAGTTAGGAATAAGGAGGCACTGAGATTTTACATGATAAAACTAGCCCCAGACACCAAAATATTGGTTTTGTGGGTGGGGGAGCTGGAGCTGGAGAAATGACTCAGCAGTTAAGAGCAGTTGTTGCTCTTGCAAGGGACCCGGGTTCAATCTCCAGCACCCACAGATGGTTCATAACGGTCCTTAAATTCAGTTCCAGGGAATCTGATGCCTTCTTCTGACCTCTGCAGGCACTAAGTATGAATGCGGTACATACATGTACAGACAGACAAAATAGCCATACATAAAATAAGGTAAATCTTTAAAAAAATAATAAAGAAAGCTAAAAATTTCACAATGGAAGAAAAGTTGAGCAGAAAAGCTAAGAAGAAGGGCATCTAACATTTCTAGGCATAAGGAAACAGTAAAGAAGGGGGATATGACAGGGATGTAGATCAAGAGATGTGTCTTAACACAGCAGAAGACAAACGAACTATGTCAATCTCCCAATAGAGTATCATAGTAGGAAACCTGAAATAAAGGGGAGGGGATAGATATACAGACAGACAGACAGGAATATAGAGATACACAGACAGAAAGGTAGGTGAGGAAGGATCTAACATGGGACTTAAAAGGGCCAGCTAGTGTCTTAAGAAACAATGAAATAAATAAACCAATGGTAAGAACATGTTACATAAAGGAGAAAAAAAACCCAGTAGTTCTTTCTTCCTCATCTGATGGGAAAGTCAGATTTAAAAGGTGACAAATGGAAGAGAATTTATGAGGAAAGGATTTTTTATTAAGCCAGGAAAAGAAGAAACATGATCAGATTAGAAAATGCATCTCCCCCAAACAGGGGAAGCAACCATAAAAAGAGAAATGAGAAAAGGAAGCTACACAGGCACACTTCTGGCACACTGACCTCCATAGAGGCATTCCTCTGAGTTAACTCAGCATTCTTAAAGTTCACTGGTTTAGTGGAAAAGCTCCCTCAGGAAGAATGAGGAAACCTTACTAGCACCCTCAGCTCACACATATCTGTATGCCACTGCATTCTACACTCTAAGTTCATTCTTTACATAGCTACTCATAAAACACTGCTAAATATTTTATTAACGTACTAACAAAAGAATAAAATTAGAAAAAAAGAGAAAGGTGAAGAAGGCAATTGTGTTATATGCTTCTTTATTAAAATACACACACCACTTAACCCTTGGGTTGATGGAATTTACAGATTTTAAAATGTAAATTCTTGGTTTTTATGTAAGTATATTGAGGTAAGAAAAATACTGAGAGGACTATATTATTTTAAAAAAATAAAACAAACAAAAAAGCAGTACTGGGACTGATGCATGTAGTGAGGCACTCCACCACTGAGTTACAGCTCCAGCCTTTATAACCAATCATTTAAAATAGGGGTCAGAAAGCTGGCCTGGTGGCACATACCTTAAATTCCAGTGCTTTAGGAGGCAGAGGCGGAGGCGGAGGCAGGAGGATCTCTGTTAGTTAAGGCCATAGTGACCTACTGTCTCAAAAAAAAAAAAAAAAAAAAAAAAACTTTTTTTAAAAAGCAACTATTTTTGACAAAGGCCAAATATTTCTGGCTTTGGGGACCACACAGTCTGCTCGAACTACTCAACTCCTGGCTGCAGTGCAAGAGCAATCATATGTATGTGCAAAATGAACTTAGCAATGACTCCATTAGGATAATTTTGTAAATTTCTTGGAATTTTCACATGTCATAAAATATCATTTCTGACCAATTATTTTAAAATGTAAAAGGGTGAAGATAATATGGCTCAGTAGTTAAGAGCAAGTACCAGAGAACGAGTTCAATCAGCACCCACATTACACAGCTCACAGCCAACTATAACTGTAATTCTAGCTCCGAGGAATCTGACACCTCTGCTTCTATGGTCGTCTGCACTCACATACAAATACACCCACCCCCATACATGATTAGCAACAATGAAACCTTAAAAAAACAAAAATGTAAAAAACCACTCTTAGTTCTCAAGACATCAAAACCTGTAGCAGGACAGACTTGGCCTGTGAACCACAGTTTGCTAAACCTGACCTTAAAGAACAGCAAATTTCATAAAAATTAATTCCTTAACACTCCACAGTAATGCTCCATGGATTTTTTTTTTCATTCTAAACCAGCACAAGAGGTATGACATCAGATGCATGTTCCCAGGTTGTTAGCTCCCAATATTCTTCAATGCAAAATGAAAGGCAAGAAAACAGGAATGAGAGGGTAGACAGCACACAGATAAAGTCTGTCACAGTACCTAGACATTTGCTGAAAACGGGGGTGGGGGAGGATCAACTGCAGTTCACACACACCATGATTGACATATCCCTTTTTTTTTAAGGATTTTTTTTCTTAGATTTATTTTACTATTTTGTGTGCATGTTTTGCCTGCAGCCTGCTGAGGTCAGAGGAGGGCAATGGAACCCCTGAAATTGGCGTTAACAGACAGCTGTGAGCAGCCACAGTACTCTACAAGAGTAACAAATGCTCTTAACCACTAAGCTAACTCTCCCGCCCAAAAATGATATGTTCTTTATACACAACAACATGGAACACATTCTAAACCTCAAATCACATCTTAACAAAAAGTATTTATTAAATCAAAGAAAGCTGCAAGACACACTCCACCTTCATGTCAGCCAGGCTATGGGGTCCACCATTTTCTTATCACTTGTTTTTCTGGTGTAAATAGAGTCACAGAAGTATTAGAATACCCCCAATTACTAGCCTACCTTGCATGCTCCTGAACACCCACAATTTCCACTTCACTATCTGAAGAGGCAATATTAATTTCTTCATTAAGTGGTGCATTGCCAACAGATGTTTTGTCACTTGCTAGAAATCCTGGATCCAAATGACCTGAGAGAGAAGGGGAGAAAAACAAGCAATACAGTTTGATTTTTTAGACAGTAACAACTCACTGACAGATTACTCATCTAGGTTTAATTACAGAAATAGGTCACTCTATTCTAGTTACAGCAAAACTGTTACCAATGTCAAATAAGCAGAGGCAGAACTCTGTCATTTTTTGGTTTTTTCCTTTTTCCCTTTTTAGTGTGTGTGTGGTGTGCATGTGCACATGTATATGTGGTGTACACAGATGACTTTTTTGCATGTGTATGTGCACCTGTGTGGAGTGCACATGGAGGCCTGAGGCTGGTATCAGGAATCACCTTTCATCCTCTTCCACCATATTCACTTAGGACAGTCAATCCAGAGCTTACCATCATGGTCGTTCTTACTACCAGCTTGTCTCCCTGTCTCCACCATCAGGCTGGAATTACAGGCAGGCTAACATGCCCACCTTGACATTTACATGGGTTTCTGAACTCCCTTTCTCACACTTGCATGGGAAGTGATTTAACAACTGAGCCATCTCCCCAGACGCTCTGCCATTTGAAAAGAAACAAGCAAACAAATTAGCTTTAAAAAGAAATATAAAGTGCTGGAGAGATATCGCAACAGTTAATGTTAAAAGGATGTGCAGCTCTTCCAGAGGACTCAGGTTCAATTCCCAGCATCCACATCAGACAGCTCACAGCTGCCTATAACTCTAGCTCCAAGGGATCGGACACACTTCTTTGGACTGGACTCATATACACAACCCTCACACGCATGCACATAATTAAAAATAGTATCTTTTAAAAAGAAATATAATATATGGGCATGGCATGTATCCAAGCAGCACAGCAGTACTTTCATGTAAAAGACTCAAAGTCTTTTCCTTAGGAGAAAAACTAAATACTTTGACTGGCACACTACCTAAATATATTCATACATAAACTATACAACATTCTATATTTTGTTCTGTAGTGCTTTTTGCATTCAACTCTAGTCTATTTTTAATGACCTGCATAACCGTGAAGAGATCAATGGGGTAGTTCTTTACCGCTTATCATAAAACAAAAATTCTAAACCAGAAACACACAGAATAAAAGCAACCATTAAGACTATATTTATACAGAACTGCTTTGTGAAAGACTTAGCATGTTTTCCCTCTCATGGAATGACAACCTGGCAAAGTCTGATCCCAAAACCCATATAAAAGCAAAGACAAGAGGCAGATGGAGCTTTGGGATCTGCATGACTGAAACATAAGCTGCACACTGCTGACAACTCTCATTAGACATGAACAAGCCACAAGTGCTAGAAACCAAACAGTTCAATACGCCGAGACACGAAAGGACTTCTTCACAGGCATCTTCAGCAACTCCTCATTACATGACACAATAAAATGCCTCCAACGTCACAGTCAGCTTGACTGCCATGGACCTGACAAAAAGGTTAATGACACAACATCAAATCAAAACACATGGCTCTAGAAACAATCCAAATATGAATTAAATAATTAAACAAGTAAAACAATTAAAATATTTCAGCTTATGTGCCCAGCTCTTAAAAATTCCTACATAGCCAGCAATAAAGTTCAGTGGTAAAAGCATTCGTCATGCAAGCCAGACAACCTAAGTTCATTCAATACGTTCATTCAATCCCCAGGAACACAATGGAAGGAGGGAACAGACTCCCAAAAGTTGTCCTCTAGCCTACACACATACACACACACGTACACACACACACACACACACACACACACACACACACACACACACAAAGTCTCTCTCTGTCTCTTTAACAACTTTTAATTAAAAAATTAACTCCTAAATTATTAATTCCTAAAAAATTAACAGAGTTGCAGTCAACACAAATTTTCATTTACTCTTTAAAAGACATTTGCATTTAAATATGCTGTCATCTAATACAAATTTTTTTCTCTATACTTAACAAAAAGTATGAAGTTATAAAATCTCATACAGAGACCAATGAAAAGAAAGTCTTACAGACACAGGCATCCTTTCCTCTTTCACTCGCTCCAATGCATGAATGCCACTCCTGTCAGCTTTTCACATAACCCTTTTGGAAAAGCACAGGCAGCCCCAAATCAATACTTGGTAGTGTTTGTATCCTTTACCCCTGCAAACCCATCTTGGAGAATTCACCTCAAGGGGAAAGGACTTGCATAACCTAAAAACAATAGTCAAAGATGGGCAGTTCAGTGCTAGCAGAAACTTGAGGAAGTGTACACAACACTTAACAATATAATACATACTACTATAATCATGTGCAGACATTAAGGAAAGCTGTGAAAAGTAGTCAAGTATGATGAGATTGTTAGTGTTTATAGTTTAATGCCATTTTTAACTATTTTTTATTGAAAAGAATGTACATGAGAAAAGTTTTAACAAGTCTATAATCAATAACTCAAGTAGATTTTACTGTTTAGTTCATCTGGTGTCCCTATAATAAATACATTACCTGTGACATGATATACATTATACTAGGTGGTAGGAGCACTACAGGACACAAGGCAGCACAGGTACTATTCTCAACAAATCTACAGTCCATCCAGAGATTGCAAAAAGCTGTCCGTTATACACAACTCAAAAACTGCTTTATGAGGGAGCTAGGGAACAGCCTGGAAGCACGAGCAATTGCACACAGCTGTCATCCTAGCACCAGGAAGCCAGATTGCGCTAAATAACAAGTAGTGCATGTTAATGCAGAACAGGCACATTCCCCAGACTTAAGTCTGATCGGGAAAGCTGAGCTCCCAGGGAAGACTGGGCACCAGCGAGAGAGAGGGGACGTACGACAAGGAACACTTAGTTGCCTTTTCAGGTCTAATAGTTTGCTGAGAGTTAAACTAGAAAAAGTAATGAGGAACAAGGCTGGCAATACGAACAGAGGGGAAATCACCAGAGGTTGAAATTTAGACAAGAGTCTGGACTTGATCTTGAAAAGTAAGAAACTACTGAAAGACCTACAGAGTGACATTAATTTGGTTTTGTATTAAAGACTTTGGAGTACAGAAGTCACACTGACAGCAGGGCAGGAAACTGCAGGCCATGCAATCAGTTACACTGTTATATGTTCCTGGAAAGGTACAGAATGGGAAATGCTCACGTGATGCAGGGGAAACAGATAATCAAAGAATGCAGTCAAAAAGGCTGAGGGTGACACATTCGTAACTTTCAGGTGTTCGTCCAACACACACATAGGTGGAGGCACTCTTCAAATTCTCTCTCTAGCGAAACAGACTTGATAAGTCCTTAACAGCCCCAAGAGAGGGGTCACAGGAGTAAAGGGAACACAGAACAGAAAGAAGAACCCTGATGACTACCACTAATTAAGAGATGGCACAAAAAGGAGAGTCTGAAAAGGGCAGGGGAAAAACACAGTCACGTAAGAAGTCAGAATGGGGCATCATTCACTTGGAGCCCACCCACTCTCAGGAGTTCTTTCTCAATTTTTCTTAATAAATCTGTTTCCTCTGCTGGAGGTGTGTGTGTGAAAATAAGTAGAAACCTCTAGAGTAAACAACAAAATGACTGGAAAGCAGAGTCTTGGGAATGATGCAACCAAAGGAGCAAATCAAGCTGAAGGCAAATAAGAACAGACAAATCTCAAAAGGAAATAAGACAGTGTGAATCAAGTGAGATGGAATGTATATATACCATTTTCTTTAAGGTGGGTTAGTCAGGGTCAATTCAGGAAAAAAGGATAAGATAGAGCAATGGCAGGCAGCTGAAGTGATCGCACTAGCTATGGACAGGGAAGCTGGAAATGGGTTTAGAAAAGTAATGCAGTCATTCTGGGGAAAAGGAAAACAAATACTCCTAAGAAATGACAGCATGAGAGTCAGGGTAAAATTACAGATTAGGAAAATAAACTGACCCTTAATCCGGCTATGTAACTCTCTGCAGTTGGGCTTAGCAGTGCAGACACAGGCTAACTAGATTGTGCCAGCTGAGCATAGCTGAACTTGATTCAACAGCTGAGGACACTAGCCAAGGGGCCCTAGGCCCAGATCCAAGACGGGAAGAGTAACAAGAGTAGAGAGAACCCTTCGGTCAAAGCTGGAGTGGTCATACATCTCTGCGATCCCAGACCCAGAAAGGCTGAGTCAGAAAGGATGCTACAAAACTGTGACAAAGCAAACAAGGGCCCTGGTTGCAACAGGTCAGGAGACTAAGACACTGTGACTTCCTCTTTCACCTAGACATACAAGCTAAGCCCCTGGATCATTCCTGTTCTCTGGTCTCACCCTCTACTCTTGTTCTACTGGGTTTTGGAGACCCACGACTCACCTGTCAACACCTTTTCTAATGTGTTCTGGAATGTCAAGTCAGGATAAATTGTACTGACCTTTCTTGCCACTTCCTTATGGAAACTGGCTTTCCTGAAAATGTCTCCTCCCCGAGTCCTCTGGAGAGGAAGTTGCTCCTAACCCATCCTCAGATTTGGGAATTGGTTAAAACAGTTCTTCATCCTCCAATATCAGCAGCCTGTTTGTTCCAGAGAACTAACTCTTTCACTGTCACACACTGCCCTGACAGATTCATTCATTCATTCATGAGCCATTACTTGAGTAGTCTCTCTCAGAGCCTCTCTTTCCACCTGCATATCAGCTCTCCTGAATGCTCCTCTGTGTTCAAAGCCACTTTAAAACAGTGCCAACACACTAAGAAGTTAAGAAATTGTGCTCCAAGGGGCACTGAAAGCCACTTGTGACAAGATTCTCAGTCTGTCAAGGTCCCCCAAAAAAGTAAGTAAATTGAATTAAACCAAACTTAGAAAATTTTAAGTCAGTGCTGCTGTCAAAGTCTTTCTCCTTTATCACCCAATGTTTTAGAACAGTAACGAGATAAACACGACCCAACAGAACTGATTAATCTTACCATTTCTGTGCTCAGTTCTAACGCCATTCTTCTAGTCTACACTCTAAGTAGGAATCTGACACATCTCAGACATCAGTATTCTTGAATAACAGCCCTCACAAGGCAGGCCCCTCACCCTGAGGCCAAAGCTCCATCAGAGCTGGCAACATGAGCACTATACTAGCCTTTTTTCCTTCAAAACTAAACGAACAAACAAAATTGGAAAACTACTACGCCACATTATTTTTAGAATATCTTTTTTGGGGAAAAAAAAAACCCACTGGTATTTCATGGTATTCTAATTTTATTCATCACAATCTAAAAGCCAATTAATTTAGTCTACTTTCAGATTATTACACCCAAACAATTTTTTGGTTTGGTTTGATTTTTTGTTTTTTCGAAACAGGGTTTCTCCATCGTAACTCTGACTATCCTGTAGACTAGGCTGGCTTTGAACTCAAAGATCCTCCTGCCTCTGCCCCTCGAGTGCTGGGATTAAAGGCATGTACCACCACCACCCCGTTGACCCAAATAATTTTAATAGTGCAACTGTGGCCATGAAAATTGCAGTGTAAGACAGGTATAGTGGCACATGCCTATAATCCCAGTACTTGGGAGATGGAGCCAAAAGAATCATGAGTTCAAGGCCATCCTGGACTATACAAGACCCTGTCTAAAAAATAAACAATCCAAAACATTCAAAAGCAAGCTATCTGGTAACAAATGCTCAGCCTTAGTACATGGGATCTGATGTAAAGGACTGCAAGTATAAGGTCAATTTGGGCTATTGTGCCCTATATCCAAGAGTATCTTAGACTTCACTTCTCTGAACTCCAACTCCAATTGTATTGTTGGGTTTTTGTTTTTGTTTGTTTTGAGGCAGGCTCTTACTCTGTAACCCAAGCTGCCCTGAAACTCACTATTTCACCCAAGATGGCCTCAAACTCATGGCAACAGCACTTTTCCTTATTATCTACTTCAGCACTCCCAATACTATTTAGCACAATGGTGGCGAACATTCCTGTTGTGTGCTGTACATTTAATGGTACAAATAACCTTTGGGGAGGCAGATACCAGTTTTAGAGAGAGAAAACTGAAGCTTTATATAACTAACCTATGGCCACACAGTTCTTAAGTGGCTATTGGTTCAAAGGCACTCTATATAACAATTCATACATCAAGTAAAAAAAAGTGAACACATGCAAAAGGTTAAAAATGTAGATCTTTTGCTGACCAGTGTCTTCCCTGGTTTCAAATTAGTTTTTAAAATCTGCCTGTTACTTAAATCTTTTGCCCAGGTCAAAAACTAAAGATATTAAATAGCTAACTACTTAATATAAGAATATCACCCAATTGCTTTGAAAAGGAGGCTGGCTACTCTATCACCAATGACTCACATGACCCTACATACCTCAGGGCTGGAGACTTGAGCTGAGAATCTGCTACTGAAGTGAACATATGAATAGTTTGTTCAGTGACTAGAAACAGGAAGACCAGATTAACCATGGAACATTTAACTTACATTAAAAAACCAAAAACAGAGAAAGTGCCAAAACTAAACTGACAACCATGACTTCTATTAATGTTTTATAATAATGCCATCTTTAGAGTCATATAATGGATTCCTACTATAAATCATAACGCTCGACTGTATTTATTATTCACATATCTACATTGTAGATCTATGGAAAATGACTTTGAAAGAGAATAAACAGCTTCACAAGAAAAGGTCACGGGAATTATTAAATAGCGGTAATTGTATCCTAAAGATTAACCTACCTATCTTAATTTATGACCCAATATGCACACATGCTCTGTGAATTATAACTTAAAGAAATTATATACATATATACAAAAGATGGTTAATAACTGCATCATTCAGAACAGCACCCTAAACATTCAGTAAGAGAGTAAGTTGCGATCTACTTGTAGAGAGCAGTGAAAAAACCAACAATGAACCAGACGCAGGCTTAGCAAGTACAAAGCTCGTGAAATGCTCAACTAAGATAACAAAATTACAAATGAGTGTCTGCGATGTGATAACAATTAATTCTAAAGTAGGCATTTTTTTAACTAATTAACAAACTAAGTTCATAAAGAAATACACAGACATGCCAACATTTAACACCAAATTTAGGAAGGCGTTGATAGGAAGGGACAAAAAGCAGCAGAGCTGAAGCCGCTGGTATTTCCCTACCCACACACTCTCAGCTCCTTTCATTTCTTAAGAAGAATGGTGGTGGGCACACAGTAATTGTCATGCTTTAAATAAACATGCTAAGATTTATAGTGAGCCCTCCATACCATGGCTCAACATCCAGAGTTTCCAAAGGCTACAAATGGAAAATACTAAGGGGGAAAATGCCCTTGAACTGAACATGCAGTCTTTTTAAAAGTCATCCCCAAATAACATATAATACAATGAGGAGGGCTTGTAAATAATCCAAGGACTTCTGAAAAGAGAAAGATATATGTAAGTTATGTGCAAATACTATACCATTTTATACCAGGGACTTGTTCTTTCCTATGGATTTGGATATGGTTTTCTCAAGCAGAATCTCACTCTAGCCAAGTTAACCTGAATTTATCCTTAGCTCATACTGGCCTTAAACTCAAAGAGATTCTCCTATTTCAGCCTATCAAGTGCTGGGATAATGAGCCAGTCCCTGTGGGGTTTTTGGTTTTGTTTTGTTTTATAATCCATAAGTTCTAGACCACAGACACTAAGATACGACTATACCTACATCTGAAAATGTAAATACTACCTTAGATAGAAACCACTGGGTTTTCTGTAGGAAAAAAACAAAAACATTAACAATTCTACAGGCGTCAACATACTGGTAAGAATTCTCTATATTAAGAATGACATGGGCTAGAGAGACAGCTCCAAGGTTAAGAGCACCAGCTAACTCTTTCAGAGGATCCAAGTTTGATTCCCAGCACCTACAAGGTAATTAATTCACAACCATCTGTAACACCAGTTCCAGGCATGTAAGTAATGCACATATACATACAGGCAAAACACCCATACATATAAAATAAAATAAATTTTAAAAGAAAACCAGAATAACATGTCACTAGAAAGAACACTTGCTGTACAGCTCCTAACACGACACAGCAGCTCACAACCTGTAACTCCAGGTCCAGGTATGACACCTACTCTGACCCCATGCATACTGGATGCACACAGTGCACATACAGATAAGCAGGCACCCACACATACATAAATTAAAGATTTAGTTAATTAAAGAAAAGAATAACATGCTAGTAAATGTTCATATTTATCCCCAAGAATTTACTAGAAAGTAGTCTATATGTAATGACATGATCAGGGAAGCAGGAAATAAAATTGAGATGGGATAGATTACTTCTTAGGCCCTAGATAAGAAGCTAAGAAAAAACACCAACTAGTACATAGAACAAACTAAATTACACAGCTTGGAAAACATAAAAAATGTGGTCAGTACTGTCTTTAATTAAAGTATTACTTCTTTTCAAAGTACTGGTGCAGAATACTAATAAATCCTTAAAAGACTCTTAGTGGGCAAATAAGTATTTATATACATAAAAATTAAAATCCAGAAGAAAAACAACTGATCCAAGATTAAAACTAAACCCAGTTTTCAAATCATACACAAAAAGTTAATCAGCAGGTCAATAAGTTATTCTTCAGTGTTAATCAAAGATGGTAAAAAAAAAAAAAAGAATTCAGGACAACTACCATTGGCACTGTGTTTTAATGCAGATAACTAAATCATAATATAAACATACCATAAAAGCAGTACTCTGACTGATTAAACTATCAGACTAAACCAATGAACATAACAGGGCGGCACATGCCTTTAATCCCAGCACTCAGGAGGCAGAGGCAGGCAGATCTCTGTGAGTTCCAGGTCAGCCTGGTCTACAGAGTTCTAGGACAGCCAGAGTTACAACAGAGAAACCCTGTCTCAAAAAAAATAAACAAACAAAACAAAGAAACAAGAACATAATCCTTCGAAAGCAACAAAGATGCATACAGTGCATAAGTTTTTTATCTTAAACTTAAGTACTAACCCTTTAAAAAAAAAAATTTCAAATTAGAAAGTATATTGGAGAAAGAGACTGAAAGGAAGCCAGGTAAGTTTTCCAATAGGCAGTTAAGTTCTTTCTAAGCATCACTGTAAGAGTGTCAGAGACCTAAAATAATGGGACACAAAAAAGGAGATTCTCCCTGAAATGATGGGAGGCAGGAAGTGAGAGACAGGTGTTAGAAACGGTGAGAAGCTTACTAGGGAGGCATCAACAGGGACAGAGGCACAGAAGAAACAAGGACAGCACTGTAGATGAAGCACACTCAGAAAGAGAGCATCCACAGCCCTCCTGAAGCTGCAAGGCGGCTATCCAGAGTTGATGCAGAGGAAGAACTGGCCAAGGGCATCTTGGCTACTTTTTCAGAAACGAATTTTTAACCCAAGAGTATGCCTCCTGGAACCTACTGATGCCTACATTTATATATTTTTATTTGCTTCCTTCTGATTAAGAAGCAAAGTGACATGCTACTCAAATCTTTCATTATACAAGGCAGCCTGAATCGTCCAAGCATTCCATGTCAGACAGCTGCGTATGGCCTGCTCTCCTCAGCAGGGTCTACTACCAGAAGAAATGGTTGGCAGACTCATGCATATTATGTCATCAGAGAAAGGGGTAGGGGAAACCAACCTGCCTCTAGAAGCTCGCTGGTCCTCCAGGTAGCTCCTTTGTTCTGGCCGCCTACTGAATTACTGTGCTCTTGAACTACTGCAGCCGCCAGTAAATTGTCCACATTTACCACTTCTGGGTCAGAGCTGGTGTCAGACATATCATAATGAGCTACAACTGGAGGTCCATCTAGGGAGGAAAAAAAATGTATACTTGTATCTAGCTTGTGGGGTAAGAAATACTCTCCAACTAATTAAAGAGCACACTAAATGCCAGCTGCCTTTAGCTATCATTGCATATGATTAAACCTCACTTTATGCATCTAGCATTTTGAACATGATGCTGAAGTAAAAAGATAACCCCCACCTACAAAGACGAGGGACACATTTTGGAAAGAGGAAAAGGGCATTGCTCACTAACTGTGAAGAACAGAAGACAAGACTATACCAAACACGGTAACATTGAATCATTCCTGAAGAGCGACAGGTTAAGAAAAGGCAGTAATTCCACAAAGAAAAGGAGGGGGAAACTACAGTAAACTGTTGAAATCTAACTTATTATCTTTAGAAAAATGAAACTAGTTCTTTTAGTAGCTAATATGAAATGTTCCTAATAGACTTGAGAAGAAAATCACATGTATTTTCTTACTTCCTACACAAAGCTGGCAAGAGAGCTCTGCCCCACTGACGTGTCTACCCCCAGTGAGGCCCTTTTACAGTAGCAGGGACAAAGACAATCCCACAAAACCCACTCTTGGGATTTTGTTTTGGGATTTGTGAGGGATAAGGGATAGTTATATTTTCTTTTCCCTGAGAAAGGTAAGCTCATTCAAATAAAGTACGTCAATCTTATGAGTAGGTTTCAAAGGAAGATGAGAAAGTTTTTACTGGAAAAATAAGAACATGCTCTCAATCCCAAATCACATGACTAACTGCAGGTGAGTACCAAAGTAATTATACTATAGTAACTCATGCTACAATAGTCTGATATTCATGCTTATAAGATGAACACATGCTTTAAAATGGTATTGCCACCCTCTTCTTAACACTGTAGCAAAAATGTTTTGAAATAATTTCCCTTCAGGAAATCCCTCCATTTTAGAACAGAGCTAAAGGAAATGCCTAGTCCTTTCCAATAGCCAGCTATGAAGAGCAAGCAGACTGCTCTCTCCATGTAGATTTTTAACAACACCTAACAAATGAGTATCAAACACATCTATTTATGAAACTCTTGACTATGAATACATGTATCAGCAAGTCAAAAATATCATACAATGAAGGCTTATTGTTTCAGTACATACATCCATTGTATAAACCGCCACTGAACAAAACACAGAATACACGTGGGGCATTTGTCTCATATCTTATGTGGCAAGAAAAGTGATCAAACATAAAAGCAATGAGCTGTTAGGTGCCACTAAAGGACAGACACATCACAATATGAAATTCTGACGATCATGGCAATTTTAGTTGACTGCTGAAAATCATTCCCCAGTTCCCCTACAGCGATAAATCAAGTTCATCAAAGCCCATAAAATTTAACAGGATGATAATGGATTTTAGTTCAAACAGCAAAATTTGTTTGTGTTTGAGATTTTTCTTTTCTTTTAAAAAAAAAAAGTGCACTTTCTATAGAATTTTCGTCAGAGTTCAAAATGACTATATGGAATCATGATACTGTGTGATGTCCAAATACTTAGGTACAGGAGGTAAGGGGCCAAGTACAATATTGACTATGTGACCACAGGTTCCATTTTTTAAAGAGCTTTGTGAGTTTCTTCAGATGTTTACAATGAATCATTTACTGATTTATCTAAAATTTATATAACCAATACCGATTCAGATCCATTTATCCACATATCCCCACCTCTACCCCCAAATAGAGGGAACAGGTCACCAGTCAAAGTTGTACTACTCCTACATGTATATTCATGCAAATAAGTATAAATGTATGTATACATGCAGAGTCACATCACCTACCCATGAAAATAACTTGTCTGAAAGTCTTCATCAGTAGAAAATACAAGCATAAACTTGTTATCTGGCTTCATTCTTGTATCTTCCATATTTCCAAACTGCACACCTTATAACTTAGCTTAAATTTAGTATTTATCATAAACAAAGAGCAATATTTTCATATTTTAATTATACTTAACAGTAAAATTATGATCACTGTCACTTTTCATTTCCAATGGATTCAAACAATGACAACTCAGAACTATAACAAACTTCAATAAGTACATTTCAAGCTTTGACTTTCAGTGAGAAAGCACTATTAAGGATCCTGTGTTCCAAGGTCATACTTACATCTATCATTGGTAAACCAACGGTAAATAAGTGTAAGGTTCTGGCATCAAGGTCTGAACTCTGAAAAACTACGTGGTATTAACTAAATGGTGGTGATAATGTGTGATAGTATTTTAAAGTATGATTCTGGCTACAAAGAATTTAAATTTACATTTACTACGGAGTGTGTGTGTGCATGTGTGTGTGTGCACGCACCTATGAGCACCCACTTGCAGGTCAGAAGACAACTTGCAGGAATCAGTTTTCTCCTTTCACCATGTGGGTTCTGAGGATCAAACTCAAGTCAGGCTTGGCAGCAAGCACCCTTAATCCACTGAGCCATTTCACAGCCCTTTATCTGCTTTTTTTTTTTCCCCTTTCTTTTTTCTTTTAAATATATCTTCAGGTAAAACAATCAGACCACTGAGAAGTTATGGAGACTCAGTGTGTTAACAGGTTTAAAATTGTCAATTCATGACTACACAGAATAAACAGAAGGATATTATTATTCTTACTCTCTCTTGGTTATTTCTGTACAGTGTTAGAACTGAATTCTTACTAACGACTTGTTTTAACTTTCACAAACATCAAAACAGTCACTTCAAATAGGTGTACACGGAAATACTAACAATTTGAGATTCAATTATTAACATAAGTCTATCCATGCTACAATAAATAAGGCTACCCAAATTGCAACCCATCATGCCTATAAAAATCAGCACACTGAAATAAATTTGCTAGTTTTTATATAATCATTAAAAGCATCTCCTTACAAAGGTAAATTTAATACAATTAGTTAATAACATCAATGTGTGGTTTCTCTATGACTCCCCTCACTGATACTTTCGTGGAAGGACCGAGACAGGGGATCCTCCTGTATGCTAAGATTATAGACGTGTACCACTAAGTCCAGCTAACAGAAATATTTAATGTTGTATAATTTGTTGCAATTACAAAAGAAGAAATTTTAAAATCAAGAAATCGACCAACTATGTTTTATATAAGAACATCAACACAAAGGTAGGGATGTAACTCATCTGTACAGAACTTGCCTAGTGTGCACAAGGTCCTGGGTTTAATCCCCAGCAACACAATACATTATACTAGGTTTGTACTAAGCTCCTATCTTATGTAAACAGTCCTAATTTCTCTCTCTCTGCTCATGCATGTCTGTCTGTCTGTGCACATGCAGGCAAATGCACCAACTCTGAGTATCCTTTCTAAGGCTTCATTCACCTTTTGTTGTTTTGAAACAGGAACTCTCACTGGCCTATTACTCTCCAAGTAGGCTATGCTTCCTGGTTAACAAACTCCAGAGATGCTCCTCTCCCCAGTGCTGGGATCAAAGATGACAGCATTACACATGGCTTTTCTACATGGTTCTGGAACCGAACTCAGGTCCTCAGGTTTGTGCTGCAAGCACTTTACTACGTGAGCCATCTCCCCAGGCCTGGTTTTCACTTTTCAAATACAAATACTGATGAATCAAATACAAATACTCTTTATGACCTTCAACCTTCTCCATTATGGATATTAAATGTTAAATAAAATCAGTTTCTTTTTCAAATATGTTCTAATGAGAATGTTCAAAATCACAAAAAAATAAAGTATTTCTTTACTATGCTAATCCATAATGAATTTTCGTTTCAGATTTGACAACTAGAAACATACCATTTTATAACTACACAAGGTTATCACACAATTTAACTGCTTTCCCATTGCCTTTTTTCCAGTACTGGGAAACCCAGGGCTCACGAATGCTAGAGCTACACTCTACATTAAGCTACACTCATAGCTTTTTTATAATTGCAAGTCAGGATCTAGCTAAACTGCCTAGGCTCAGCTTCTTTCTGTACAGATGAAAGCCTATGTCCTTATCAGGTAGAACTATTAAAGACTCTGAGAGTGAGGCCTGAGATTTTCATTGCAGATACAAAAGTTGAAGCCTTCCTTCCTCTCTTGGCTGTTGTAACTCCAATGTTTCTTCATAGATTATGCTGAGTGTAAAGAAGAGCCAATAGGTGCTGAGGGCTGGCTCAGTCAGTAAAGTTAGTGCTTGACTTAGAAGTACCAGGACCTGAATTTGATCCCTCAGAACCTACATAAAAATATAGAGGCCAGCCAATCTACACTAACTAGTATGCTCCAGACTAATAAGCAACCCAAACTTACACGAGGTGAATGCACTCCTGAGCATGACAACTTAGGTCCTCTGGCCTCTATACACATGTACACACATGAACACACATGGGGACATGCTCATACACATACCATATACAACACAACAGGAGTTTAAAAGAAAAAAGAAAAAAATACAGCCTACTATGGCATGTCTTTAATTGCAGCATTTAGGAGGCAGAGACAGACAAACTCTTAGTGAGTTCAAGGCCCTAATCATACAAAGCATGTCCTAAGCCAGCCAGAGCTACACAGTGAGACCTTGTCTCAAAACTAAATAAAGCAACAAACAAACAAACAAAAAGCTTACTGGCCCACCTTTCTGTCAGAAGGAGCTAACCTACTTCGTCTGTCTGCTTCTCTTACCATGTACACTCTGCAATACATAGCTTGTATGCAAGAAGCTTTGGGGAAATTGAAATGCCTCAGCTTGTGCCTTATACTGGTTACACACAAACCCAATTTGCTAAGTGTTTAGCTAAGATTACATTAAATGAGGTCATCATTAATGCGGGTTTTATTCTCTTATCTCAGTCCCTACGGGACTAACACAGGTTTACGAGCTCAAAGCGAGCCTAGACTATCTAAGTTTCAGGCTAGTCCTAACTAGCTACAAAGCAAGACCCTGTTGCAAATATACTAAAAAGGAAAACCAAGAAACAGAAGTGAAATGTTAAGTTTGTAAGAATTCTTATAAAAGCATCTCAGAACTAAAGATCATTTTGGATTGGTCCACACATAGCATCAACCCTGCCTACAGAGCACTTCCATTAACTTACATCCCCAGTTTTTCATTACAAAGGCTAATTAAATCTAGAACAGGACTTCCTCGTGTATCCTAGATGCCCAGAAACATCATTCTTCATGCACTTTCACCTAGACCCAAGGAAATA
This sequence comes from Cricetomys ansorgei, assembly GCA_026225945.1. Taxonomy (NCBI): domain Eukaryota; kingdom Metazoa; phylum Chordata; class Mammalia; order Rodentia; family Nesomyidae; genus Cricetomys; species Cricetomys ansorgei. The sequence continues at coordinate 780,438 of JAMJFZ010000236.1, read as the reverse complement.
TTGGGCAATGCACCAAACATGGTTATTCCTTTGACCCTATTTCTATGAGTATTGTAAAATACAACAAAGTCCAGAGAAAATTCTTTCTTTCATCTCTTTTACACTCATCTCTCAATCCCCAAACAAGGAGAATGACTATCTGTCCTGTTGTTGCTAAGGAACCTCAAGTAAGCCCCTTTTCCCCCATCAAGAGGCCTATGCCCAGTGCCAGCATCAGGAGGAACTTGAAGGGACAGATACAGCTCAGCCCAGCCTCCATTCAAATAATGAAATACAAAATAAGTTAGTTCAAAGAGAGGTTCTGAGAGATGACCTAGCCAAGGGGCCTTGAAAATAAAATGTGTATGCACATGTGCATGGTAGCTAATAAGGGAATGAGGTGTAAGGCTGAGGAACTGAAGGAAAGAGACAGACTTCAAGATACAGAAAGCAAGCTGAATTTTAGAAGAATCTACTTTTAAAAAACATTAGTTTTACAAAATTTAGAATGCTAAAATACAAATTTATATTTTTAAATGGCAAAATTGCTTAAGAATACTTATTTTGGTTTTTTTTTCCATTACTATCAAAGAAAACAAATACAAATTCGAGACCATTGAAATAAATAAGAAAGCAGCCATAGCATCTCTTAGAAGAGAATTATGTCAACAGAAAACAAAAATTAAAACAAAGACATGCTGTCTCTGGAAAAACAACCTTAAATATCAAAAGCTGTATGAGTATATTTTTTTCTTCAGAATAACATCATAAAGCTATTTTAATAGAAATATTTTTTTTTAATTTTTAAAAAAAAGGGGGGGGCAAACAGAACTGAAATTCAGCAACATGTACTACATTTTACATTTAGGAATTATGCCATTTTTAAAATAAAAATGAGTCAGTCTGCTCTAAACTTTTCCACTGCACTCATCTCAATTAAAAATTTAAACTTCAGCAGGGTGGTGGTGGCACATACCAGCACTCGGGAGGCAGAGGCAGGTGGATCTCTGAGTTCAAGACCAACCTGATTTACAGAGCAAGTTCCAGGATAGCCAGGGCTACAAGAGAAACCCTGTCTCAAAAAACAAAACAAACAAGCAAAAAAAAAAAAAAAAAAATTTTCATAAAGTTCCTGCCACGGAAATAGTTTTATAAATCACACCGTCTCACATTGCCTTTCCATCATACTGATAAATAAGAAGTCATTCTGTTCAGGAAAAAAAAAGTCACCTATGGTGGTGGCACACGCCTTTAATCCCAGCACTACTTGGGAGGCAGAGAGTACAAGGCCAGCCTGGACTACAGAATGAGTTCCAGAACAGCCAGAGTTACAAGAATTACAAGAGATATCTTGGGGGAGGAAAAAAGAAAGTTACCCATAAGAAATAAAAGAGTTCCATTTATTACTTTGAAAGGATCAAAGAGGTTAAGGGAGTGATGCTTCAAGATATTCAGAGCACTTGAAAAGTTAATCAAAAGAAAATGACAGCTTAACACTTCAGCATCATCTACAGAGATAAGAAGGCACTGAGCCCAGTGAATTCAAAGGACAATTTAGTATCATTTATAGATATACTAAAGCATCCAATCCATACACTAGAGAGCACATGTATCACATGCTAGTATAGCCACCTCTCCCAGTCTAGCTCCTTGCTAAAGATTCATTCATTTAACATTTTAGTTCCTTCTTTAAACAGACATAGTCTACATTTTGCCATTTTCATAAATACTCCTTGATTTCTAACATGATAACCAGTAGAGCACATAGTTTAAAGAAAGAGACAGACTTTTAGGTTTATAGTGGTATTTTATCTCCCTTTTCAATATACCAATTCCAAAACTGAAAATCATCCTAAAAATACTGTGGAAAAATCTGTTACTCTAACTATAAACTAACACTGCTGATTTTATTGTAGAAAGGCAATTTCCTGACTCAGAAATACCTAACATGAATTAGCTGGTAAGAAATGACTAACGTTACAACAGAATCCTCAATACAGTAACAAGAAACATTTTTTTTGGTAAACTTTTTATTTAATCTATTAGTTACACTCCAGATGCACAGATTTATAAAGGATATAAAGAAAATGCAATAAAATAAAAACAGCAATTGAATAACATTTTTATCACACCTTGAAGGTTCTAATAGAAATAAAACATAATTCATGGAGGCCATTCTTTTTGTTTATGACAAATTCTGTATAATACGTGGTGACCTAATACAGCAATGAGACTATCTACTCCATGCTTAGTGTTCTAGTCTGCTGTTGCCTCTAACTTCCCTACACTTCAAAGGAAGTAAGAACAGAAATTAAGACCCTCTCCAAAAGCATAGAAATTAAATGGTTTTAATGTCATTTACATTTATAAATTCATATACCTTCTAGATAAACTGACACATTTCTTGTCTATTCTATGATTAAAGGCACCTATGCCACAGTTTTGAAGAGGATTTGAGAAGAATCTAAGAATTCTACAAAACAAATAAAATATATTAATAAATATGTAAATTTAATAAATTTGGTAGAACTACTTTTGATACCATACTTTCTGACATGTGGCATAACACAAAATCTCACCACCCCCATGCATTATTTAAATCATTTTTAAAAGGATAAAGAAGTACAAACTAAATACTTTTAGAAAATTGCCTTTTGTTAAGGTAATTTGTCCAAATTTTTTATTATACACATATGAAGACAGCAAGAAGCCTGCATACCAGTTTTCCTATAACTGTAATATAACTACCATTAGGCAAAGTCAAATTGCATACGAAAAGTGAAACCTAAAATCTGGTGTGATGATACACAACTGTAATCCCAGAACTTCAGAGGTGGAGCCAAGAGGATCACAAGTTCAAGATTGTCCTTGGCTACACAGTCCAGCCTGCATTACAGGAGACTCTGTCTTAAAAATAAATAAATAAAAATAAATAAAAATTCAGAAAAAGAAAATTATCAGTAAGATCCAAGCAAGGTGACAAGGGACTGCAATCTCAAGATGCAGCAAGGAAGAAGGATTACAAGCTCATGGCAGAACACAGTAAGACCTTGTCACTAACAAAACAAAGGCTTATCAGTAATACCAATTTAAGAAGCTTTGTTAAGCCTAGCATGGTGGCACATACCATTAATCCCAGCACTTGGGAGGCAGAAGCAGGCAGATCTCTATGAGTCAGAGGTCATCCTGGTCTACAGAGTGAGTTCCAGAACAGCCAGAGTTACAACAGAGAAACCCTGTCTTCCTGAACAAAATGATTTACTACGTAATTTTTTTTCATTAACAACCATGGTGTATTTGTATGAATTACATGTAGCTTTCATAAGCTGAGAAATACCTATACTCAGAGGTCCTTACTTAAAACCTATATAATAGTAAGAACACCAAAACACCAAGCAAAATAAATTCATTTGTGTGTGTCCATTTTTTGGGTTGTTTTGCTCCTTAAAGACAGGATCTCATGATGTAACCTTCCCTGGCCTGGAACTGGTCTTGAACTTAGAAATCCACTTGCCTCTGTCACCCAAATGCTAGGATTAAAGGCATGATGCACCAACATGCCAGGCTAGCTCTCTTATATTTTTTTATTTGTCCTGTTAGCATAATATGTCCAAAGATATTATTTTAAAATAAAAGCCTTTCCCCATCCAGTATAACTACATTAAGCTTAAATATTAGTGACTTTTCCCTTGACTTTTTAGGAAGCAACGAATGGATACTGTATTAATGACAGAATCCAATCATATCACTATAGACTACAACACAGGAATTTGCCTCTAACCACTCATCAAATAGAATTTTAATGAATTCAAAATTAAGGTGATAGGTATATATGTGTATACATGTACACATCCCTGAGATTAGACTCCTTTTTCTGACTTAGGAAAAATAACAAAACAGGGAGGGAGGGAGGAAGGGAAGGAGGGAGGGAAAGAGAAAAATTAAAGATAGTTTCTTATTTTAAAGAACTTTATGCACAGGGCTGGAAAGATGGTTCTGCAGTTAAGTGCACTTGCTCTTACGGAGTAGCAGGATTCAGTTCCCAGTATTCATCCAGTGGCTAACAACCATCTGAACTCCGTCCGGTTCCAGGGGATCCAATGCCCTCTTCTGACCTCAGGGGACAACAGGCTCACGTGTAGTGCATACACACACACATTTGCACAGAACACTTATGCATTTAAAACTTTTTTTAAAAATTTAAAACTCATGCAAACTATTAGATCTTAAGCTTTTAATTTCTCATGTATTCTAAGCTAAAATTTTACTTGAAGTTTTAAAGTTACCTCGATTTTAGTAATGTCTATAAAATATATCAATATAATTGTTACTGTATCATAAGTGGCTCTAGTAATCAGATTACTTTAATCTGCTAGTTAGATTCTCTTAAAATGATTAGGTATATAATTTTTCAGAATGCTAAACTAGTAAATACCAGGGAGAAAACAGTCTGCAGAAAGATTATTAGCAAATGTTATTTAACTTAGGGGATTATGCCTTTTAAACACAAAGCAAAGTGAAATATTACGAGGAAATAAAATGGTCAGTAAGAGACTTATTTTTGAACATGTTTCCTAACATCTGCCAAATAGTTTAGGTGGAGGAACAATTTCTGGCTAAGTCTTCAACTTGTCTAATTCTTTATCCCATGAAAAAAATCTACAAATGAAAACAACCACCTGACAGGGGAAAACATTCTATACACGGATATTAAGAGATGGTGTAGTCCAGATAAAGGATTATATCCTTACATAAAAGCATTTCAGCAATGCCTGGATTAGTGTTGTAGGTTAAAAGATGCTTCCTGTCAGGACTACCCCTTTACAGACTACAAACAAATCCAAACAGGATACAGGTTCTATCATTTTTTAAATTGCTAGACATCTACAGTAATTCATGGGAAATGAAGGCACTTAAATAACAGTTACATTAAATTGCCATCCCTTAATCTAGAAACAATTCTCACTTGTGATTTTAGGAATACAGAAATTGCCTCACTGAAGGCAAATTTAATAATACAATTCTTTAAATGTCCATAATACAAACTGAAATTATTTTGAAGGAGGAATTTAAATTTGTGCAGTATGGAAATGGTGCTATCATTAGAGTAAAATCTATTTTCAAAACAATAATGCTTAAGACAGTAGTAATATATATATCTTCAAGGCACTGTGTGAAAATGAAATCAGAATAAAAATTTTTATAGATATCTCTACTGTAAAATTACTCTTAAGGCTAAACTCTGCAAACTATTTAATGCCAAGTTTTACTCTAAGATGAATCCTTAATATTTTAGTATATATTCTTTGAATTAAATCAGTGTTATGGAGTTCCGTCTTTCTACCAAAACCCACTTCTACATCTTTATCCTAACTTTTACAGAAAGACTTTCCCAAATGACAAGTGTTTGACATCTGTTCAAATAATCAAAACATTATTCTATTACTTGAAAATATCAACTATTACTTGAAAATTCCAATTCATTTATTTTCCCCTTTATTCTTTTTTAAAAAGAATATATATATATACAATATATATTAGTGTGTGTATGTGTGTGCATAATATATATTAGTGTGTGTATGTGTGTGCACACGCATGCGTGCATGTGTGTAAGGCCAGGGTTGTGGCTCATGCCTTTAAATCTCAGCACTCAGGAAGTAGAGGCAGGTGGATCTCTGTGAATTCAAGGCCAGCCTTGTCTACATAGTGGGTTCCAGGCCAGCTAAGGGGTACATAGTGAAAATGTCTCAAAAAAAAATAAAATAAAATAAGAGAACAAAAACAAAAACAAAAACAAAAACCCATAGAGCTCTTACTCCAAACAAAAAATGAGATAAATCCAGTCAATGCAATCAATATCAGCAATAATTTTCTTACAAGTTAGCCCTAAGATTGGTCTTTTTATTTTAAAAATAAATGTAATTTTCAGTCATGCTCAATATGTTAAATATCTTATCAGAAAGCAAAATAGAACTCATATTAAGTTCATGCATGCATTAGAAAGTCGTGCTGAAATGAAAGTGGTACTTTTTATGTCTAAGTCCACTTCTAGTTAAACCTGTGATTCCAGTAAAGACAAATCAACGTCCTCTGAAAACATCTCCATTTCAAGGATTAAAGTTCAGTCAGTTACCCAAAGCAGTATGTTCCTTCTGTTGATATAAAACTTAAAACATTTATGATAGCTATACATATATGTGTATATGTGTGTACACACACACACATAGTTTGTAATTGTACTTTCTCTTCAGAGAAAGCCTTATCAGTTATAATAAACTCCTTTATCTTTTACAGGGAAAAATCTTGATATTCAAACCTAGTATCTCAACTGATCAAAAATGAAGTTCCTAAACTTTGAACTCATTACACAGTAATGAGGATATCAATCTACAAAGATTTTTAGGCAAGAGCACATTAAACCTTCCATAGTTAACTCACAATTCTCATAAACTATGTTTTGAAAATTAAAAAAATACAAGTATTTGTCTAATTCAAACCTTCTTAGAAAAAGGAAAGCCTTGGCTCAGTCTATTACTGTTACTTTAAAAGTTGCAAATATTTGCATGTTCAGTGATAGTTGGCAGGTGTGAGGCCCTGAGTTAAATCTCAACACCACCAATAAAGAAAAAATTGGACTTGCAATGAGCTCAGTTGGCAGAATACTTGCCAAGCATGCATGAAGCCCTGGGCTGAATCCTGAGCATCTCATAAACTGGAAGTGGTAGATGTGGGGTTCAGAAGTTCAAAGTCATCCTCAGCTACATAGCTAGTTCAAGACCAGCCTGTGCTGTAAGAAACCCTGTCTCAAAATAAGTAGGGAGAGAGGTAACATTTTTTTCCCCCACATAAGATTACTGAGAAATATTAAGATGAATTAAGGTTTTATTTTACATGCAAAATTCTAAATATACTACTTAGCCTACAAAAAACAAAATTTGATTTTTCCCCCCTAAGTTGTGACTACATCACCTAATAAAATTAATCTTTTTCAGTGATATGAAGGGAAAGGCCAAGTTTCTCTTGCAGAAAGTGTAACAGTTAAAAATCAGTTAATATTAGCAAAATTATGTAGCCCTAGTGAAGACTTTCCTGACAATTTAGCTGCCTCTCATCATGCTTCTACAAATCCTCAAAAGATTTTAAAAATCCCACATGCAAACACATCAATCATACTGCAAGACTTTTCTTTTGCTTTTGTTTCAGGGGCAGAGGAACTTATTATATATACCCAGGGGTGGTTTTCAACTCCTAGTCCTCCTGCCTCCACCTCCCCAATCCTGGGATTAGACATCTACCATCATGTACAACAAGCCCATCAGTACTGTCGTATTTATTCCCTTTGGTACACTCAATGGGATTTTTAACATAACCAAGAACTATTTTCAGTCTAAGGAATGAAAACAAAATTAAACTAGTATACAAACTAAATAAACTTGTTCACTAGTAACTTGAAAACCCATTCAATTCTACTGACTGATACCTGCCAGGGTTAAAGCTTAAGATTAAAGTCTATCTATGTAACGATGAAAAATATAATATTGCCCCACTAAGGACATTTCATTTTCCATGGTTTCAGTTCCCCTACAGTTAAGTGAGGACCAAAATAATAAAGGGGAAAATGCAGAAATGAGTAATTCACATTTTTTGTTTGTTCATTTTATTGTTTTGGTTTTTTGAGACAGGGTATTTTTATTGTAAGTCTGGCTATCCTGGAACTCACTCAGTAGACAGACCAGGCTGGCCTTGAATTCCCAGCGATCCACCTGCCTCTGCCTCCCAAGTTCTGGGATTAAAGGTATGTGCCACCACCACCTGGTTAATTCACAAATTTTAACTTGCACAATATTCTCAGTAGTGTGATAAAAATCGTCCACAGCTCTGAGCTCAAGCTCTGAATCATCTCTTTGTCCACAGTATCCACAAAGAAAGCAGTCTATTAGTATAAAACTTAGTATTACAATGCTTTTGTTCAAATAACCTTTGTGTAACAGCTCAACTCTAAGCCAATATTACTCAACTCACCATGTAGGCACTTTAGTAGTGCCTACTATGACAGACATATAGTAGGCACTATATCTGTCATCTTACTGCATCACAATCAGGGTGAATATAGTCCAATAGGATATTCCAAGACACTAATTCACATAGCTTTTTAGTGCACTGTTACAATTTTTCTATTTTTATTACTACTGTTAGCCTTAATGTGCCTAATTTATAAATTAAGCTTTATAGTAGAGAGGTACATACAGAGGGAGAAAACAAAAAACAAAAATCCAGAATATACAGGGCTTGGTGCTATTTGCAGTTTACAGCATCATCCACTGGAAATCTTGGAACACACCCTCTCCCAGTAAGGGGAAACTATTGCACAATTTTTCCTCATGCAGGAAATCAACCCACAGTAAACCAGCCTTTCCTACAGTATTTTCCCCTCCCTTTAAGGAAGGATTTTGCTATAACCCAGACTGACCTCAAACTGTTGATCCTCCCACCTCAGCCTCTGACATGTAGAGATTATAGGCCTGTACTATCATGGCCTGGTGTTCCATACAGTGTGTTGCATACTTGGTACAAAAGTAAATATTTACTCAAGAAAAGTAATGCACGCTTCTCATGTACAATATATTATAACGACAACTAATGACAAATTAATTTACTAAATAACAAGGAATAAAAAATGCTCATGTAGTATATTCATTCATAATCTTCATAGAAAAATTATAGGATTTGAAACAGAGTGATCTGACAGTGTTTATGGAATGAATGGTAAGAGATTCTCAAGTTATCAACTACCTATGAGTGTTTACTGAGTAACTTTTTACTAATTTTTTATTTAAATTTTTTTGCATGAACAGGCATAAAAGAATTACTCCTTCCTACCTATCATTGCAAAAATATGGTTGTATGTCCAAAATAAAACACAAGCTAAAATTTATCAAACTGCTGCTTCCTGTTTTAAATACTTTTGGGTTTTTTTATTTGCTTCTGGAAACAGCTTCACATAGCCCAGGCTAGCCTCAAACAGCCGAAGCTGGCTTTGAATTCCTGGTCTTCCCACCTCACTATGTCTCAAGTGCTGAGATTATGGGTATATGCCGCCAGGCTCAGTTAGGAATGCCTACTTAAAGAAAAAAGTTTACTATGTATTCTTTAAAATATCATCAAAGAAACTGTTAACAGGCAAAACTACACTCTTTCCTAACCTAAAAGGTAGACAACAGACTTTAGTGACAGGTTCATAGGTGATTCCGAAATTTTCACACTTTTAGCAATGTTAACTTGAAAACTATTATGTCTTTGGGAATTCTAATATACTGTCAACCTTTAAATGGGCAAAGAACATAAGTAACAAAGGATTGTTGTGGTAGTACTTGCAAGTCGAGAATGAGCATTTAAGCAGCAGTCTGGGTGAGCAGCAATTCTTGCAGTAACCAGTTGTATTTTGGGTCTCCTGGGTTTAAGGGTTGCTCATTGTTTTAACCAGTGTAGAAGTGACTTAGTTTCCCATCTACATTCAGGACTTCTGCCTGTCTCTGCAACTCAGCAAAAGCAGTTAACAGCATCTTCTATATATACTGCCTATACAGTTCCTATCATGCACCACTTGTCCAGTAATCTTGCATTTTCTATTTCCTTGAACACTCATTCAAATCTTCTAGCCCAGCTGTCAAATGCTGAGACACTGAGGCCACTTGATTAAACGTTACTAATTTAGAAAAGTGTACTTTTATTAAAGCACCCTTATTAAAACATATTTAACTTGGGAAAGTGGCAACAGCATTGGTTTTTTTGTTAGTTTTTATTTTTAAGCTTGGTAAATATAGCACTGATAAGCAATGTTCAAATTCACTGACCAAGCCAAAGTAACTTATAAGGAAATTAACAAAATGACTAATATCATATGATGTTACCCTTTTTCATAGCTTCAATGGTCAATCTGAGAAAATTTGTTCTTTTCCTGCAGTTAACTGGTTTTTAGCCTTTGCTAATCATAAGAACCCAGAGCAGTTTAACAATACCACAAACCAAAATGGCTCCAAGATACCTAAGGTTTATTTTTTTTCTAAGTTTTCAAGGTAATTCTTAGTGTACATGTTTGGTTGAGAACCACTTATTTGAGTATTTTAACTGTGTTGGCTTTAGAATTCTAAAAGGTAATACTTTGCAGGTGAGCTCATAACCAGTTAATACAAGGTAATTCTCACCTGACTGAAAGATGTTTTAATTTTCTTAAATTGTGTGGAAACCACACAAAGGATGTACAGAATCCATGTGTACTTCTGAACCAGCCTTATAAAAACCTTAGTGTCTACCAGGGTGTTAAAATCTGCCAGTCACTAGGAGCAGAGGAGTCTGGTATTTAAGTTTGGAGTACACCGGCTAAGGGTGCAGGATGCAGAGTGCTTGCTAGCATGCATGAAGCATGGGTTCAATTCTCAACACTGCATAAAACCAAATGGTACATTCTTATAGTTCTATAATACCAGTACTTAGGTGAAGGCAAGGGGTCAGAAGTTCAAGGTCATCCTCAATGAAGCCAACTTGGGCTACAATGAGACCCTGCCTCAAAAATAAAAAGATAAACAAATACATAAAAGTGAATGAGGTATAGTGCAAATTATGTCCACCCCCTATACAGGATATATTAATAAGTCTAAGTTGTCCTGCAATAATTGTTTTCACATAATCTAGTACATTCCAAATACATGAACATGTAAATAGGTACTAATATCCTATAGGATAGTTTCACAGGATTCTAGTTTAAGATATAGTTCTACATAAATTGTTCAATGTTGAGCTGTATTGTTTTGATTTGGGCCTCTAACAATATTAAAGTCTTTATTTTCAGGAACAATATTAAATAGGTTGCATTCTCACACTATATTCCATCTACAAGAGCTTTTCTATCCAACTCCCAGTCAGTCTTTCTCTTCTATATGTTGTTGTTGCTATTATATCATCATCATCATCATCATTCATATTATAGAACCACCTAGTAGTAATGAATGCATGTATTATCTGGCTCCTCAAGGAAGATTATATTTTGTGAAGGAAGAGACTTCATTCACCATTATGTCCCAACACTGTATATTAGGTACAACAAATAAATTGTTGAATAAAATGACTGATGAAATCAACCAATGTTGGACGTGTTCCTACATCAAGAAGTTGTATGAACAACAGTCCTGGGCTTGGGAAATAACTCAGTGATAGAACACTTGCCAAGCGTGTGTAAGGCCTTGGTTGGGTTTAATGCTCAGCACCACCAAAAACAAAACAAACAAAATTGGGAAACACAATCTTATAAATTGTTCTATCGTTTTACTCCATATTATTTCTAAAAACATGGCTTTTATCATTTAATGGCTATTTACAAAGATGCAAAAGAATGCCTCATTCTCAAGAATAACTGTAAGCACTAAGAACAGTTTAATCATGCATTCATTTTTCTATATTTATATGCTGTTTCACAAATTTTTAGCCCCATTCTACTTAGTAATAAAAACTTCTTCAAGGTTCTTCTAACTTCATCTTACTCCTTTTCTTCTGACTACTATTTCCCCATTATCTCCACTTTAAAATATGTTCAAAAACAAAGCCTTTTCTCTATAAACACAATTCTTTGTGAAGGATCTACCTTTTCCTACTGTATGTTTAGTTTCAGGAAAACCAAACCAAACAGAATTTATGCTTTATTTTTCTTGCAGTTTTGAAACCCGTGTCTCATTATGCATTTCATGCTGACCTAATCTGTAATCACTGTGCACCAGCCTCCTGGGGGCTGTGAGTAACCACACTCAAACTTTGTAAACCTGTCTTTGACACCTGATCTCTTTTTAAAAAAAAAGGAAAAGAAAGGAAAGGGGAAAGGAGAAAAGAAAAGGGATGGGGAAGGAGAAAGGGAAAAAGGGAGGGAAAAGGGAGGGGAGGAGGAAGGAAATAGAGGGCTAGAGAAATGGTTCAGTGGGTAAGAGCACTGGCTGCTCTTGCAGAGGTCCTAAGTTCAATTCCCAGGTCAATGGTGGCTCACAACCATCTATAATGGGATCTGATGTCCTCTTCTGGCATGCAGGCATACATGCAGACAGAGCATTCATACACACACATACATACATAAATACATAATCTTAAGGGGGGTAGTGGTGACAGGATCTCATTAGGTGGCTTAGGCTGGCCTTGAATTTGCTATACACTCCAGCCTTGCTCTTTAGATGGCTTACCACCCTGTTTGACTTAAGCAGAATTTAAAGAGTATCCATTTTCTTTTTAGCCACACTTCAAATGCTAGGTAAAAATAAGTGTAGGGCAGAAAAATCAGAAGGCAAAGCTGATCTGTTAAATACTGCCCTTACCTATTTCTTGATGAATACATAAATAGGTATTTAAAAATTGAATTTAGAAAATGGTGAGAGAACACTTATACTGTGGACAGTAGCAGAAGTCCCAGCCTTAAAAAGATGACTGCTGGCCATAAACACTAATAAACATGAATTTAGAGAACAAAAAAAAAAATACATTTGTCAAAACTTAGAAAAACTAAGTAACCCCAACATAGGTGATAACAGAAAGTCCATGTAGGTTTATCATTGTTAAAAAAAAAAAAAAAAAAGATACTTTAATTTAGGTTGTTGATGGTGAGGAAGCTGTATGTGGAAGCAGGAATTTGGAAGAACTCTTCAAATTTGCTATAACTGAAAACTACTAAAAATCAGTCTGTAAGAAAAAAATTAAAAAACAGGGACGATGTTCTCATCTTAAATAAGCATCTATTTCTTAACCCTAAGGTATAGTCTGTGCTGTATATACAAAGTTATCGTACACACTAATTTTAGATAATGATGAAAACAGCATATTTTAAGAACATCTAGGGTGGGTGAAGTGGCAAATGAGGTGAAGGCAGAAGGATCACTAGTCGAGGCCAGTTACCTAATGAGACACTGTGTCAAGAAAAAACACAAACATTCCACTTAAATGGAGAAAGGTGCCTATGCCTATTAATATAGAACTATACACAGTATACAACTCAGACCGCGTATTTTCGAACATCACACCCATTGGCAACTCAGGGACCAGATTTCCAATTTTACATTCTCATTCTCACTATCACCTCCACATGCCACACAGGCTGGCTGGCTTACTTAACTAAACAGTTAACTTGTAGAGTTTTAAAGGAGATCAGACCCCAACAGATTCTGATTTGACTGGGCTGGAGTGTAGCCTGGGCACCAGAAGTTTTAAATGGCTATTAGAAAACATAGCCAGAGCTGGACAGTGGTGATGCACGCCTTTAATCTCAGCACTTAGAAGGCAGAGACAGGCATATCTCTATGATGTCAAGCCTAGCCTCCTGGTCTACAGAGTTAAGTTCTAGGACAGTCAGAGTTGCATCAGAGAAACCCAGTCTCTGATCAATTTTATTGGCCTAGTCTGCATTTACTAAGCTCAAAACAGTTTTTACCTGACTGTTCTGCCTCTGTATTTCATTATCAATATTATCTACCAGATCTCCTTAACAGCTAAAAACTAATCCCAGACTACACAAGACTTATTTACAGTAAGTACAGGAGGTTTTTAGCCACTGAGGGTCACTTCATATTCAATCTAGGAGAAAGGTCAAAGACCAAGCTTCATAGTAATCCTTAGTAATCTATCCAGTTCTCACTGCTTGGATTAATATCAACACTTTCCCAAAAAAAATTAAATAACTAATATATTAAGAACTCCAGAAAAGCCGGGTAGTGGTGGTACATGCCTTTAATCCCTAGCGCTTGGGAGGCAGAGGCAGGCTTATCTCTGAGTTCCAGGCCATTCTGGTCTACATAGTTAGTTCCAGGACAGTCAGGATTACAACAGAGAAACCCTCAAAAAAAAAAAAAAAAAAAAGAACTTCCAAAAATTAAGAAAAAAAAACACATGTGCCAAGAAAAAAATGTGTGAAGAACATGAAAATTGTTTACCAAAAGAAACAAGTGGCAAAGGTAGTTTTTCAACTTCACTAAATAGCAAAATAATACAAATTAACCTGAAGCTCCAATTCTTCTACCAAATAAAGACTAAATAAATATATTCATAAAAAGACTGTAAATTCATAAACATTCAATAAACAATATATTTTTAAACACACTATTATAGTGTAGGGTCAGAAGCCCTAAGTGTTAGTACTCTTTCTTCTTACAGCACAATATAAAAACAGCTCAAATGGCAAACAAAAAGGAAGTTATTTTTAAAGTTAATTATTCAAAATCCAAATAATGTAGAGGATAATATATAAGTTAAAGGTTCAAAATGCAATATTAATAAAGAAAGACAGACGTATACCCTGTATGACAAATTTTGTTATGTATTTAGAAGACAACATACTCAAATGTTAACAAAAGTGGAATTATGGGGTGGGGGGTTGGGGGCACGGGCTGGAGAGACGGCTCAATGGTTAAAGAGCACTTGTTGCTCTTGCAGAAAACCTGAGTTGGAGTCCAGGCACCCACATGGTGACTCATAGCCATCCATAACTCTAGTTCCAGGGGATCAAAAGCCCTCTCTGGCTTCCTCAGGCAACTAGCATATACATAGTACACATACATGCATTCAAGCAAAACATTTATACACATATATATAAATAAAAATTTCAAAATAGTCATTTTTTTCAAAATTGAATGGATATCTTAAGATTTTACTTTTTTTTAAGATTTATCATCATTATTTTGAATTGTGTATGTCTGTGTGTAGGTGTGAAGGCCAGAGACATGAGATCCCCTGGAGCTATAGTTACAGAGAGCTGTAAGCTATCCAATGTGGGTGCTAGGAATTGAACCTCTGAAAGAGCAGTATTCGCTCTTAACCACTGAGCCATCTCTCATCCCAAATGTATTACTTTATAAGAATGTTTAATTCTGGATAAGAATTAATTGATTATGCATAATAATCATAGAGAAATGAGCTAGGCAAGTTTGTCTTGATGCATCTGAACATTATCAATATTTGTGGTGGATATTAGGTACAGAGCTGAGCTGGTCTAGCCACCTCACATGAATTAAGAATTCAGGTGATTGCAGACAGCTGCCCTCAATGACCACTGTAACCTTCTCCAAAGAAGGTCAATCAGCTGAGACACTGACTTTTACCTACCATAGTGGGTAGGTACTCTTTTAGAACCTCACTCTGAAAAACCATTTCTAAGACTATTAGACCACAGAAAAGTAGGCCATAATAGCCAAGATTAGACAAAGCTACCCTGAGGCTCACTCTATGCTAACTAACCATTAATGAAAAGGAAGGTTACAGGAAAAAAAATGTTTTTTGGATGCCCATATATACACTGACACATACGTTTACTCAGGAAGTTAACTTCTTGAACTTAATGAATTCTAATGCCCATTATTTTTATTAACTAAAATCAACAAACTTTAGCTAGAGTGATTTCACAAAGAAACTGCACCCCCATGAAAAATAATGTTCCATTCATAATCTGTAAAGAAAACATAAAGCATATAAATGTTCTAATCAAAAACTACAAAGATAATATAGAAAGCATACCAAAAACTCTAGAGTTAAGCCAGGCATTTGATAACTATCACATAGCATTTTTACATTGATTTACTATAAAATATTATAAATTTATCATAAAATCTCTAAGTCCTCCAAATAAAAGTACTGCCAGATTATTTTCATCATGTTCCTCAGATACTTAAAGCATCCATTTTCCAAAACCTTCAAGAAAATGGTACAATGCAATACTAAGTAGCCTATCTTTAGTTAACGATTTTTTTAAACTTTATAAACATCTTTTCCCAAGATACTAAAATAAATCAGTAAGCTTTACTAATCTGCATCATTACCTGCACTCTTTAAAAGAAAATATACTGTTTCTTGGCATATAGTACAATCAAGATACTTCCTTCAATTTTTAAGGTGTAACTAAACAAAAGCATGTAAATAAAGCATTTTCTGAATTACTAAACTGGTTTTATCTTGACAAAATTACATAGTAGGAAACTGTTTACTGTTCAATTGCTTTCCATTCTGTGCAAACAGCTGGATTCAAATTTCAGCATCCAAGAGATTCTTTCAGGCACATCCAATGTAAGTTCACTGAGTGTTCGTGTTGTCGCACTCCAGTCAGTTCACAGCACTTTTCAACAACTACTCTTGCTATAAGGTTGAGTGTGCCTTCCTTCTTGCCCAAAGTCACCATGTGACTTAAGACATTAAAAATTACGTGTCTGTTACAGTAGAAAGATACAGGGTCACAGTTTTTCAGCGATAAAAATACAATTGACCTGCAGTTCCTCATATGTAAACACTAAGTAGGTCACTGTTAGATGCTTTGCATAAATTCCAAAAAAGACCATTTATGCCAGCCCTATGTGTGACTAGTGCCACCTTCCCCTCCAAAAATCTAAGCAGTGCAAACCACAGTCATACAGTGGCTTCCACCTTCTACTACCATTTGATTTTCCACAACTACCTTAGAAACTGTACCTCCTCTCCAAGGCCAAACATTTACTAAATGTTATATAAAAAATAGAAACTGTAATAAATATTAATTTACTTCAACATTTGACTAGAATTCAATTCAGAATAGATGGCAATAGAAAGGATACCAATGTTTCAGATGTCCTAAAAATGGCTATGATGGTCAGATATGAACAAACCACACCTCGCCTATATATTAAGAAAATGAGGAGAGTGCTCATTACACATTATTCCTTTTCACCTCTACAATGGGACTCTAACTTTAAAAAGAATTTTATTCACCCACCTCTCCCTTTCCATAAAAAGGCAGAGTTGAGGTGGTTACATAAAAACCTGTTTATAATTGGAATTAAGTACTATATCAGGAGATCCACCATAAACTTGATAAAGAGACTAGAACAGAATATAAGAATACACAAACAATTTTATAGGTATTTAATAAGGCTTCCTTAAAAATATTAAGTGGAAAGCTGAAATACACCTAGAACATGCCTTAGAACAATCCAGAAGTCTGCTTCTTTCATGAGCTTCATTTAAATATTTTTCCCCTTAGTTGTAATATAAGGAACTACTAAAGGAATCCAATCAAGATATTATCACAGTAAAAATCATTTCTAAAGATTTTCAACTCATATTTAATATGCTATATGAAAGAGACTTATTATTGTAAGTTCAACACCTAAAAAGTGCATTTTAAATCATTCTTCTTATTGAGTTTACATGGTTAGGTATAAATTTAGATAACCAATATAATTCTTCTTGAAATATCCTTTGTACATTAGCAATATGTTGCCTTATGCATAAACAGAAAACTAAAAGGAAAAGTCACCTATAAAACTTTAGAAAACCGAAACTTTCCCCTCTTTAATGCAGCAATAAACAATGCTGTCATGACCTATTAAGCATCAGTTATTTCACAAATATTCCTAGTCATATAATTTTCTTCAATAATGAGAACTCTTCACTTAAGAACCATTCGGGTATCATCTTTCTTCCTCTATGAAGTCTCAAAACTGCCTCTGTAGCACACAGTATCAGATGTGATAATACAGGGAAAGCAGACATGTTAAACATGTAATAAACTACAGACACTTTATCTATGAGAGCTGAAACAAGCCAATTTCCAAGTAACTTTTTAAAACCTGGAAGATTAAGGGGAAAGTTTTTTTTTAAACATTCTTTACAACTTGAGTGACAAGGTAGGATAAAAATTGAGCAACATGGGTAACTACTTTATCATCCACTAAACTGGGTGAAAACACACAAAACTAAATTTAGGAGGAACAGTATTTAAAGTTTTAATGAAAGAATGCATCATTTCAGACACCATAAGCTCAAGTGCAGAGGCTAGGTAATAAAGCAAGGTGCCTATTCCTGAGGAAAATGTACTGAGTAGTAATGCTCAACAGCGGGTATTAAATCTACACAGTGCTAAAAGAGCAAGGATGGAAATTCAGATAGTATGTTACAGAGAAAGACCTGTGAGAATTCCATTGCTTAAAAACAATCCTGTCCCTATCATTAACCACTTAATGTTTTGCTGATGTGCTAAAGTGCACTGGCAGCTCAACAGGTTTGTTTTTTAAGTTGGCCATGTCTTATTAATAGACTGCAGTCTTCAAATTTATATAGAGCTACAGGTCTCCTGGATTTTTTCAAGTGTCACTCATCTAACTGAGTCTGAAAGCCGAGAAAGGCCATCAGGTGCTTTACAGTCAGTTTAAAAAACATCCTCTACCTGGTATCTCTGCAGTGATTGTCTTGCTGCTCCCTGAAACCTCTTCATCATCATCGGATGAACTCGTGCTTGAGTCACATGTCAGGTCACTATCACTGGTACTACTGTCCTGCAGCAGGTTGTACTTCTTCCTTGCAGCAGCCTCCCGTTTCTGCCTCAGTAGTCTGATCCTCTCCTTGTGCTTTTGGCTCCGATGACCCTTAACCTTGGTGACTCGGCCATTCTGCTTGTCACTGGATTGCCGGTTTTTCTTGGCAGCCATTGTAGATGTCTCACTTTCGGAACGGGACCGCCTAGACTTACGCCCAACAGTGGCACCAGACACTCCTGAAGTATCTCCTTCTACTGTTGTTTCTGCTTGAGAGGGTTCATTCTCTTCTACAGAAGACAACGTATCTGAATCAGCCAAGTGACCACTAGAGGAAGGGGAAAGCATGCAATGATTAGAGGAGTCACTCTCATAAACTCGGCCAGTTGTGGGCTTGTCACTCTCTGTGGATGCTAACTGAGACTCTGAAGAGTCCCTTCTCAGTTCCATCAACAAACAGGGCATTGAAGAAAGAACTGTAGAGTCAGCTACAACATCTTTTGGAACTTGAGATTCCAGTTCTACAGAACCATCTTCCTCCTTGACTGTCTCCTGTTCAGAAGTTTTTGGCGGGGCTGCAGACTCAATGAGTTCTTCTACTTTTCCCACTGCCTCCTCCATCTTCATTTCAGAATTCCAAATTAAATCATGGAGCACAGTCTAGGAAACGATATCAAAGATGCAACAGGAAAGCAGCCTGTATGAAAACACATAAAGTCAATGACTAGAAATGGAAGATTACTTAATCTATAATATATGCTATTTTTCTGGGTGGCAAAAGCTTCTGCATAGGCAGACCTTTAAGATACTATGTACCCATACTTTGCTTGATTGTCAGTCAGATTCAAAGGATTTAATACTAGCAAAATCCTAGCAGTCTCAGCTACTAAAAATAGAACATTAATCCTCTATTGCTATAATTACAGCAAATAACCACAGCGTTAAGTTTAGAACTTCAGATAGGGTTGGAAAAGTAGCTTAGCAGTATAGTGCTTGTTTTGAGTACATGAAGCCCCAAGTTCAATCCCCAGCACCAAAATAAAGTTTAAAACACTCAAGAAAGAAATCTTTGAAAACTTTAGTATAATTAATATGTACTTGACATTAGTATAAATGAAAAGAATGGTTTAAAATAAGACTATTCTGGGGCTGGAGATGTAGTTCAGTTGGTAGTGTTTGCCTCACATACATGAAGCTGGGGTTCAATCTTCACCACTACACAGAACTAGATATGATGGTATATGCCTGTAATTTTAGCACTAGTAAAATACAGGCAGGAGAATTAGAAGTTCAAGATCACCCATAGTGAATTTCCAGCCACCCTGGGATACATGAGGCCCTATATCAAAAAAGAAAACAAAAACCAAAAGACAAATTAAGAATAGTCTGAGCTGGATATAGTAGCACATGCCTGTAATTCCAGATACTTGGAAAGCTCAGGTATGAAGACACCAAAGTCAAGGATTTTCATTTCTCAAAATGAGGGGCTAGAAAGATGGCTCAGTGGCTAAAAGCACTTACTGCTCTTGCAGTGTACCCGGGTTTGGTTCCTACAATCCACACAGCTGCTTCTAACTGCCTGTAACTCCAGTTCCAAGGGATCAAACAGCCCTAGTACATATATGCAAGCAGGCAAATACTTCTACACATAAAAAATGAATCTTTAAAAAATTTACACACACACACACATGTGCGGTTGGGGGGGAAGGGGGTGGATTAGCAGTTAAGAGCCACACTGGCTGTTCCTCTAAAGGACCAAGATTCAATTCCCAGCACCCACATGGCAACTCACAACTGCCTATAACTCCAGTTCCAGATCCAGGGGATCCATGGCACTGAGAATGCATGTGATGCACATATTCGTTCATGCAGGCAAAATACCCACGTACATAAAATTAAAAAATAAATACATCTTCTTAGCCAGGTGGTGCTGGCAATGTATGCCTTTAATCCCAGCACTTGGGAGGCAGAGACAGGTAGATCTCTGTGAGTTTGAGGCCAGCCTGGCTACAGAGTGACTTCCATGAGAGCTAGAGTTACAACAGAGAAACCCTGTCTCAAAAAAAAAAATAAAACAAAAACAAAAATAGATAGATAGATAGGCAGGCAGACATATGTAAAGGGGGAAGAGCTTAGTAGTGGAGTGCTTGCCTAACATGTTCAATGCCCCAGTACAACCAAACACCCCACACAGCAGTAGTCTGGGAATCATTGTAACTAAAATGATGACCTTTATACCCAATTCCCCAAAGAAAGAAGAGATTATAAAAGGGAGAGCCATCTAATGTTCACTTAGTGGATCGTTAGGGGGTTGGTGGTGTGTTTGTACTGCACATGTGTGTCAGGTACATGTGGAGACCAGAGGAAAACCTCCTGGAACATTCCTCAAAAGCCATCACCTTTTTTTTGAGACAGGATACCCCAGTGGCCTGGAGATAGCCAATTACACAATGCTGGCCGGCCAGTGAGTTTTTGGTATTCTCTTTGTCTCCCCAGCACCTGACTTTTTAATATGGGCTCTGGGTACCAAGGTCAGGTCTTCTGAATGAGCTATTTCCTCACTGTTCCCTTAAAACAAAAAAAAATTTTTTCAACTACATTCTTTTGGTAAATGAGCAACCAAAGTATGTGCATCAAACCTGTCTGCATTCCCCTCAATAGAAGCTGTTCCAAAGGAGGATTAAGAGGAAGAGACCAGCTGGGCATGATAGCATACCCGTGTAATATGGCACTTGCAAGGCTGAATTGGGACTGAGAGCTGGACATCTAGGCTACATATTGAGAGCCCGTCTCAAAAGCCAGATTAGATTCTGCTGTTCCCTCTGTTTCTGAGTCTCATGACAGATGTTTTGTTCCAAAAACAATAGCCACTAAAATAATATTCAGTTACTTTGTGAACCCAGAAAATGATCTGACTAGGTTTCAGCTTCAAAAAATATACTCTAAGCTAGGTGGGGATGGTACACACTTTTAATCCCATCATTCAAAAAGCAGAGGCAGGTGAATCTCTATGAGTGCAAGGCCACCTTAGTCTACAGAGTGAATTCCAAGACAGCCAAAGTTACAACAGAAGGGGGAAAAAAAAAAAATCAAACAAATATCCTACACATTTTACACCTTATAAGCTAAATTTAAAATCTAATGTCCTCACCATTACCATAAAAGACACAACTTTAATTAATCATGAGCAGAACATAACCTTTAACCACAAGTCTGTAACCTTTTACATTGAAAATTTCATTAACTGATAGTATTCCAGAGAATGCTAAGGAGAAACAAGGCAAGTGACTCTCTTACCCCATACATAGAATGTTACAGAAGGCAAGTACCATGATGTCCCTATAGGCCACAGATAGATGCAAACACAATCTTGGATCTACCAAGTAACAATTCAGTTTATGACAGAAACTAGAAAATTAAAAAAAAAAAAAACTTTTATTGATCTAGCATTATTAACACAAACATGATATCTTATGAGCATTTTTTTTGCTTTGCATAGCCCTGTTCTCTAATAAAATGCGCATTATGATGGTTTCCTTAACAAACTTGGGAAGACTAAAATATTGCTACTAGAGCATTTTAGTAGTGTGAGACATTGTGTAGCCTACTTCATAAACATATTTGTGTTACTGCTAATTTTTAACTAAATGCAAATAAGCAGAGATGCTTAACAGTTCTAAAAGAAATATAACATTGCTGAAAGTCAACAGAGTATGAATAAAGTATGCCAACAACATAAAATATTTGTAGGGCTATATAAAATACCTTTGGACTTAATAAAAAAAAAGAGCCAATTTTTCTGATAAAAATAAAAAAGTGGAGGCTCCCAAGATGGTTCAACAAGTAAAGTAAAGGCACTTGCCACCTCGCTTTATGACCTAGGTTCAGTCCCTGGGACCCACGGGATGAAAAAAGACAACTGACTCCCATAAGCTAACCTTTGGCCACGACATGCATACTGTAGCACATGTGTATCTCCCCACCTTCAAATAAATAAATGAATATGTGTCGAAAAAAAATGAGGTGAGAATTGGTAGGCTGAGTATGTCTGCCTAGCACACAAAAAGTCCTGGGTTCAACCCCAAGCACAATACAAACAAGGCATGGTTAAGAATGCCTTAATCCTAACACTCAGGAAGTGATGGCAGGAGGATCAAAAGTTCAAGATCATCCTTGACACATAACAAGATCAAGGCTAGCTAGAGCTATCTGAGACTTTGCCTAAAGTGTATGTGTGTGTGTATGTGTGTGCGCGTGCTCACATGCACACAATCCATTCATACACTCTAGTATAAAGAATTTTTTCTTTCAAGTTGAAATATCTAAAAAATACTAAAATGAAAGTAATGTCAATTATAGAGCAAACACAGCAAAGTCTAGTTTTGAAGGAAGCACTAGATCTTTTCAAAGTATTACAATATAGCAAGCACCAAAGTGAAAAATAATGTATTGCCCCTTTCCTCAGTGCTGCCAAGATGTATAGTCTTCTAAAGAAGCTATGGCTGCACTGGATGAGAGCTTCGTTCTATCTAGAGAAGAGCGCATCATCTAAACAATGGCAGTCTCCCCAGCACCATGTCCACCATGGCTATCTCCATGTTTGCCTGCATCTACTCTGCTCTCACCCTACAAGATAATGAGGCGACCTCAAGGGGTAGATCAATGCTCACGCTGAAGCAGCTCCTATAATTTTTGAGCCTTTTGGCCTGGCTTATTTGCAAAGTCCCAGCCAATGTCAGCACTGGGAGTCTCCTCTGCAACACAGGAGCTTCTAGACCTGCTCTTGCAGCTGGTGTCACACTAGCAGGAGCCCTGCCCATTGCTGTATCAAAACAAAAAGGAAGCAAGAAACAAGAACAGACAGAGTGGGAAGCTGAGGAAAGATGGGTCAGTGGTTAAGAACACTTGTTGCTCTTCAAGGAGACCCGAGTTCAGTTTCTAGCACCCACATTGGGCAGCTCACAAACTGCCTGTAGCTCCAGCTGTAGAGGCAGCAAAGCCTTTCTCCAGACTCTTCAGGTACACACACACATGTTGCATACATTCTCATATTCTCTCATATTCACACCCCCTTTCTCTCTCTCTCTCTCTCTCTCTCTCTCTCTCTCTCTCTCTCTCTCTCTCTCTCTCTCTCTCACACACACACACACACACACACACAGAGGAATCCAGGGACAGTGATAATGACATGAACTTGAGTCCATTTCTGTTGTTGGTTTTTTTTTTAAGATTTACTTGTTTAATTTTATGTGTCTGTCTATGTATGTGTCTGTGCCTGAGTGTATGTCTGTATACCACATGTATGTATGCAGGTATCCCTGGGAGGCAGAAAAGAGATTGTAATTGGAGTTATGAGCAATAATAGTTCCCCAATTTGGGTTCTGGGAACCAAATCTGGGTCCTCTGCAAGAACAAGCGCTCTTAACCAACGAGTTATTTCTGTAGCCCAGCTCTGATCTTTTGACTATACTATTCTGCAACATGCTCAATAAAAAGCTAAAAGCTGAAAAATCAATTAACTAGCTAGTTAAAAAGACCACGACTCTTGTTTCTTCAGGGAAGCACAAATTTGTGCTTCAGGGAAGCACAAATAAATTTGAACTACTTTCTTTGTAAGAAACTAACAATATTACTTTCAAAATTATACATCAATTAGTTTGTATTGCAAGATCCTTAAACTAAAGTTTTAAATGAGATCTTATTACAGTTGCCTAAATATGTCACCAGTACTGTGGTTAAAACCATTTTCATATTTCCAAATCAATCACAATGGCCTGGCATTGACCATAAACAGAACCAGTGAGCTCATCAAGGCATTTCCAAATAATGTGGGCATTATTAAGAGGGGAAATTGCCTGCTGTGCATGCATAAGAACCTGCGTTTGGACTGCACACATTTGTGCCCCAGTGCTTGAGGGTAGTGGGAAACAGGCAGATTCTTAAGAGTGTATTGGCCAACCAGTCTAGCCAAACCCATGAGCTCTAGGTTAAGTGAGAGACCTTGTCTCAAACAACAAGGTGAAGAGTGATCTGGGAAGACAACTAACATCAACCTCTGGCTTCCATACACATGTGCACACATGCAAGCACCAACACAAACATGTACATACAACACACAATCTGTTTAAGCAATGACATTTATGACTTTGTGAACAGAATCTCTAAAAGGATCTTCAACAAAGTGATAATGCCACCAGCTACCTTGAAAGGAAAAAAAGGGGAGAAGAATAGAAGATGTTATTATATACAGTTTTGTACCTCTTGAATTTTTTATTATATACAATAAGTATCTTTCAAAGCCCTAACAGAACAGTTTTCTGAAAGAGGTAGTGATTTTTTTCTGGACATGACACTCTACCGTTGGGTCATTTTCAGCAATAAACTCTATGAAGCTTTCCCTCTAGAATATAATTTTCTTATAGTTAAACACAGGGTTGGGGCTAAAAGTCACCAGAAATCCATGCTGTGAAAAAAACTCCCTATAATAGAATTAAAATAAAGTTCTCTGAACACAACAGAAAAGATATCATACATAAAGTTTAATTATGCAAAAAAACCAAATTATCAAAAAGTGGACATTTTTTCTTTTTAAATTATTTTTTAAGCCAGGTGGTGGCACACACCTTTAATCCCAGCACTAGGGAGGCAGAGGCAAGAGGATCTCTGAGTTCCAGGCCAGCCTTATCTACAGAGTTCTAGGACAAACAGAGCTACATAGAGAAACCCTGACTTGAAAAAACAAAAGTATTTGAGATTATATCATTTCCCCCTTCCCCTTCCTTCCTTCCTTTCCTCCCTCCAGACCTTCCCACATATCCATCCTTGTTCTCTTTCAAATTCATGGCCTCTTTCTTCATTGTCGCTATGCATGTACACACTCGTCTGTGTGTGTTTGTGTGTATGTGTGTGTGTGTGTGTGTATGTGCTCATAAATACAACCTGCTCAGTCCGTATAATGTTACTTTTATGTATGTTTTCAGGGCTGACCATTTGGTATTGGATAGCCAATTGGTGTACTCTTCCCTGGAGAAGACCGTTTCTCCCACTCTTAGTACTCCTTAGTTCCCTGTAGTTGTCTGTGTAGAGTAGAGACCTCATGGGCTTTCCCATGTCCAAAAAGTAGACTTTTTTTGGTAGGGAGAATATCAAATAGCCGAAAGTAGAAAGTGATACTTTAAAAAAAAGTGCAAAGCAAGATGGTTCAGCAGACAAAGGCCCCTACTGATTGCCAACCCGAGTTTGCTCCCCAGGATCCACACAGTAGATAGAACCCCTTGTCCTTTGACCTTCCTATGCTCACATCCACTCACACACACACAAAGTTAATAAATGGACCATTTAAAAAATGTTAGGACCAGAGAGATGGCTCAGCAAGGAAAGGCACTTGCAGCAAAGCCTGACAACCTGTATGCAATCCCCTGGACTTACATGCTGGAAACAGAAAACTGACTCCCATAAGGTGTCTTCTGACCTACACACACACAGAATGGCATATACATCACCTCCCTACACATACACACACACACACACACACACATAAATAAATGTAACTTTTCAAAAATTTAAAACAGTATCCAGTGGGATTTACATCACTTAAATGGGATAAAGTCCCTTAACTTTCTGTTCATAGTGAATGTACAATGAGTGTAAATATATACCATCTTTCCCCGTTAGAATGGCAATCTCATCCAAGCTGCTCTTCCCGCCAAACTAAAGGCAGCCTTTTCCTGTGTGGCTATTGCAGCTCAGCCCCGTCTCTTCTACAAACCATATGATCATTATATTAGACAATTATGTCATATGACCTGACATAATTGACTTTCCCTTGACTCTCATCACACCATTTATTCATTTCATTTAAACATTGATTCACATGTCCATTCACCTTTTCATTTCTCAAGTCCTACCAGGTTTGTTGAGACTGGCCTTGAACTCACAGAGATCCACCTGCCTCTTACTCCTGGGTGCTGGGATTAAAGGTACTACCACAACTGGCTCCTGTGTTCTTTCACAGGATACTTTACTATGTTGTCAGGAAATAGTATAACCAATTACTGGGACAATAATGGGACTAAACACCTCTCACTCTATCGATGGATCAAAAGTGAGTCACCTGGTAGACCATGAGACTTCACAATTTTTGGTATCATGGTATCATACAGCTAGTAAGGAGCCCATTTGTACTCCAGAAATCCTTCAAACTACACTGTCAAGTGTAGTTCTTTATAAAAGCACTCATTAAATTTGCTTGCTAGGGTAATTCTGGACAACAGAATATTTCATGATTATTAACTGACTAAACAAGAAGTCTGTGATATTATTGATACGACATGCTGTACTTCAACAAATTCTTTTGGGGAAGCTGAGACTCAATTGTGCCAGATAAGGGAATAAACCACATTTACAAGTCTCACCCCAGTTTCTTGGTCATTTGTCTAGTTGATTGCTTTGAAGCCTAAATTTCTAAAAAAAAAATAATAATTCAGCAAACTGGTACTATCATATACTCTTAATTTTGCTCTGTACTGTTCTTTTTAAACTGTGGATCTGGCCTCACGGTGGTGGCGCACAACTTTAATCTCAGCACTTGGGAGGCAGAGGCAGGCAGATCTCTGTGAGTTTGAGACCACTGTGGTCTACAGAGTGAGTTCCAGGACAGCCAGAGTTACAACAGAGAAACTCTGCCTCGAAAAAACAAAAAACAAAAAGAAGTACAGACATTTGGACCACACCCCTCTCCATCTTACATACAAACCTGTTCTCACAGTGTACGAGCTTTTACTTAGCATATACAAGGTCTGAGTTCAATACTCATTAACACACACACACACACAAACTTTACAAGGCAAACGTATCATTTTGCTAAGATTTTTTTGGTTTTGTGTACTGGAGCTTTTTTGTTTTATTGAAAGACAAAGAACAGAAATCAAGTAATTGGTTAGTAGCTTAACAGCAATTTGATATTAAACAACTAAATAGCATTTTTATTTTCTAGTAATTGATTTTACTGGATTTCACAAAATTTATCCAGAGATTTTGAAATTAAAAAAAAAACAAAAACAAAAACATCCACTGGCCCTTTCTAATGAACAGCTCTTGAAGCACCGGCCAAGTATAACTGCTGAGGTAAGATCAGGACATCACCACCACCACAAGAGACTTGTTGACAGAACTGTGTAAGCATCAAATAAGGATCATCTATGTTTGTACAGAAATCACAAAGAATTAAGAACAAAAATGGACAAGATAACAGTAAGAAACAAGTAACAGAAAAGGCTACAGTGAATTAACAGATGACCACAATAAGTAGATTCAAGGTAGGGTTTATTTTAAGGAGGAAAAGAAAAATTATTAGAAAAGTGGCAACAAGGAACAAGAAAACCACTATTCTTCCTCCCTCTCCAGGTCAGAGGAGATGAGGACTGCAAGAGAAAACACAACCCTACCTGTGAACTTAGAATTGCTCTCGCTGTATGAAGAAAAAGAAGAGGTTCAAACACTGAAAACGAATCATGACTTACAAAGTAGAAGACAAGAAAAAAAGCAGAATAGGGAATGTGCCAGTGCTTTCTCCAGAAATTAATTATCATATAGGAAACACAGGGGTGGCTTGAGAGTTTGGGGTTTCTTTTGATGATATTCATGAAATAAAAACCTACCCTAACATTTAATATACTCAAGATGTATTTCTTTTCTTTCTTTAGTGTTCATTGGTTCTTTGCGTGTGTGTGGTGTGTGTGTGTCAGAAGCCCTGGAACTGGAGTTATAGTAAGCTGTCATATGGCGCTGGGAATTGAACCCATGTCCTCGGGAAAAGCAACTAGTGCTCTTAACCACTGAGTCATCTCTCTCCAGCTCAAGATGGATTTCTTTGTGGGGCTGGAAATATGGCTTAGTGGTTAACCACACTTGCTGCTGCTCTTGCAGAGGACTCCAGGTCCGGGGAGTCTGACACCCTCTTCTGACCCCCACAGGCACTGAAAACACATGGTCTGTTTGTGTGTGTGTGTGTGTGTGCATGTGTATGTGTGCACATGTGTGTATATATGCATGTGTGTGTGCGTGTATGCGCGTGTGTGTGTATAAAATAAAACTAATGCTGATCATGACTCAGTAAACAGATTTCACAACTGATGGCAGTTTGAAACTTGAAAAGCAGTCCCTAGAGAAACCTGTCCACATGGGCTGTGGATGTAAAGTTTGTAAGAGTGTATGTCATTTGTCTAGCAAGCACAAACTCCTGGTTTGATTCCCAACACCACACAAACCAAGAGTGGTGGTACACACCTCTGATCTCAACACTAAGGAGCTGGGAGAAGGAAAACTTTTAAAGTTCAAGGTTATCATCAACTACACAGGGAACTTGAGATCAGTCTGGAAAAGAGAAAAAGAACCCATGTACAAGTTATGTTGACAACACAATTGTTTTGTGGAAAAAAAAGTAAATTATGGTACATTACATTGACACTGGGCTTGAAAAATGGCTCAAAAGGTAAGAGCACTTTTGCTTCAAAGATTGACAATATGAGTTCAATCCCCAGGACCCATATGGTATAAAACTGACTTCCAAAAGTTGTCCTTTAACCTCCACAGCAGCATCACTGAATGCATGCATCTATTTGCAAACACTTGAATGCACACATACATGCTCACGTGCATACAAGCACACACACAATAAATAAATGTAGTACTAAATATTAAAAATAAAGTGGAAACAGGTTAAGAACAACAATATTAATATGGGAAAATTTTAGAAACAATGGTAAGGGAACTGAAAAGAAAAGGTATACAAGGTATATAAAGCTCAAAACCATCCAAAAAGACACATTATATGTAGACATATATGTAGACATTATATGTACACTAAAATTTCTTTAAAAGCAAGGAATCTTTACCAAAATGCAGGATAGTAGTTACCTATAGGTGGAAGTATGACAGTTATGAGTACAGAAATATTTGAAATTAGTAATAGGGACAAGTATAGTGGCTCAACCCTGTAATCTCAACACTCAGGAAACTGGGGAAACAAGATTATGCGCTCCAGGCCAGCTTAGGCTATATAAGATCATGTCAAAAACAAAACAAACAAACAAAAAAGACCAGGTCAGGGTGGGAAAGTGCTTCCTGAACAAACATGAGAACCTGAGTTCAGAGCCCCAGTATCTATATAAAAGCCAGGCATAGCAGTAATGTTCACCTGTAACCCTAGAGGGAACAGGGGGTATGGGACAAGTGACCTTCTGGCTATAGGCAAGTTTTAGGGTTAGTAAATCTCCCAAAAAATATTACTATAAAGCAAATCAAAACTAACAAGAACCATTTCAGTTCTCTGGAAATCCACCAAATGCATAAAAAAAAAAAAGTGTTGATGCTTAAAAACTGAATTTTTGTTGACAACAGGAGTCAACATTCTTGCCTGAGGCTATCTTCGAACTCAGCGTATTCTGTCAATGTGGAACAAGCACTCAGAATCTACAGTAACCACTGACAAAGTGACTTCATTCCAATGTGCAGTAATAGACCACGCCTATATCCAGATATTATAGGGGCAAATGACAATCAGAGCAGGCAATAGAGTAGGCAAGGCTCCACTAGTCTGAAGATATGGTTGTAAAAGTATGAAGCATACTCTCAACTGATGTGTAGTTTGTATGAGAAACATCCCTCTTCCCCCACAGGCTCATGTATTTGAATCCTTGGTCTCAGTTGGTGGTGGGGTTTAGAGAGGTTATGGAACTTTCAGGAAGTGGAGTCTTGCTGGCAGAAGAATGCAAAGGGGGGGTGGTCTTTGAAGGTTTATAAACTTGTCCTAATTCTTGTTTCTCTTTCCCCAGACCCCAATCGCCACTCTCTGCTTCCTGTGTATGGATACAAATGTGATCAGCTAGTTTCCTGCTTCTGCTAACATGCCTCCTCCAACATGATTAAACTTCATCCCTCTGGAACTATAATCTAAAATTAAAAACCTTTTCTTCCTTAAGTTGCTTCTGTTCATGGTATTTTATCACTGCAACAGAAAGGTAACTAAAATACATGAGAATACTGACCTATGTTGTCAAAGCACTTTAGAAAATATTAGTGGTGGATAGATTCCAAAAAGGTCTCAGCTGTAATATGCTTTCCCACTAGGAAAGAATCAAGTTTTACTAGCTCCAGATATATGTGTACAACTGGTGTTTAATCACTGGAAGATCAGTAAGCAGTACCAGAAATGACAAAAACAACCATTAAATAGCGTAAAATTTAAAAAGGAAGAAAAAATACTGAGGAAAGAAACTAGTAGCTACACCTTAAAGATATTTCACAGATCTATTATCTAAGCAAAGAAAGTATAACATCTTCAAAAGGACACAGATCAAAATCCAAAATCGGAACAATATTTTGTCTGAGATGCCCAATTTCAACAAAAAAAAAAAAAAAAAAAAAAAGATTTCCAAAAGAAACAGGAAACTGACTCATACACGGGAGAAAAAAAGTAGTCACTGGGAAAAATTCTCAGATGTTGAGCTTAGCAAAGACTTCAAAGGAGCTATTTTAAACATGTTCAAAAAACTTAAGGATGGGGCTGGGTGTGCAACCTCAGTGATAAAGACCTTACCTGGCATGCATAAAACACTGAACTTGATTCTCAGCAGAGGGGGGGGGAGGGAGGGGGAGAGGGAAAGAGAGATAAAGAGAGCAAGCGCCAGGTGGTGCACGCCTTAATCCCAGCACTTGAGAGGCAGACAGATCTCTGTAATAAGTTCCAGGTCAGCCAGAGTTACAATAGAGAAACCCTGCCTTGAAAACCCAAATGAATGAATGAATGAATGAGTGAGTGAACAAATAAATATCAAAGGAATCTAGAATGATGGCATACAACTGTAATCCCTATACTCAGGAGGACAAAAAATGAGAATTTTGAGTTCCAGGCCTCCATAGACTACACAGCAAGTTCCATATCAGTCTCCACTACAGATAGAAAAACCTTGTCTCTAAAAAATAAATTTTGACTTAAAAAAAAAAAAAAAAGGAAAGTATGACAACAAGGAATAGAAAATCTTTATAAGGAGAAAAAGTTCAAATAGTCTATAATTGAAAAGTATAAGTACTGGAAAGAAAAAATTCACTAAAAAGCTCAATATCAAGTTCAAAATGGCAGAGGAATCAATAAATAGGACAAAAGATGAGTAGATACTGTTCCATGTAAAGAATAAGGGGCTGGAAATACTGCTCAGTGTTGAGAGCATTCACTGTCTTTGAAGAGGACCTGTGTTCAGTTCCGAGCACCCTTATCAGGCAGTTCACAATGCATGTAACTCCAGCTGCAAGGGGATCCAATGCCCTCTTCCAACCTCCATGGTGCAATGGACATTCGCACAGATGCACAACACACATACACATACACACACACACACTTTTTTAAACTTATTTAAAAAGAAAAACAATAGCACTTTGAAGATTTACAGGATGGACAAAATAACAAATGCCATACATACATTTAATGGTAATCCTCAAGAGAATAAGACAAAAGGGGGGAAAAAAAGGTAGCACTCATTTGTAACCCCAGTACTTGGAAGGTAGATGCAAAGTCAGTAGTTCCATGTCTTTCTCACCTACAAAGCAAGTTCAAGGCCAGGCTAAGCTACATAATACTGTCTCAAAAACGAAAGAGAGAGAGAGAAAGAGAGAGAGAGAGAGAGAGAGAGAGAGAGAGAGAGAAAGAAAGAAAGAAAGAAAGAAAGAAAGAAAGAAAGGGAGGGAAAGAGGGAGGGAGGGAAGAGAGAAGAGGGGGAGAGGAGGAGAGAGGGAAAGAGTGAGAGAGAAAGGACAGAAAGAAAATGAAAAATTAAAAATTCACACATATCCTAATTTTGATTTTTAAAAAATCTAAGAAGCTTAAAAAAAAAAAACCTCAAGAACAATAAACACACAGTGATCAGCATATTCACACCACAGATAAGTAAAAGAAAAAAGAATACTAAAATCAGCAAAAGTAATCCATCCCATGATCCTTACTTCAGTTTGATTTCTTCTCTGAAACAGCCAGAGTAGTAGAGCCATTCCAAGTGCTGGGATAGAAAAGTTTCAACTAAGAACTCCAAATCCAACAAAACTGTTCTTTCAAAATAAAAATAAGAAATTCAAAGAGAATTTCAGACCAAAAA
The DNA here is from genome assembly GCA_026225945.1 of Cricetomys ansorgei. Taxonomy (NCBI): domain Eukaryota; kingdom Metazoa; phylum Chordata; class Mammalia; order Rodentia; family Nesomyidae; genus Cricetomys; species Cricetomys ansorgei. Next base: position 748,013 of record JAMJFZ010000236.1, on the reverse strand, counting down.
AAGGTGACATGACCTTGATCCTACAAAAATGAATGACAACAACAAGCGGAGAATGTGCTGAGTTAACCTACACAATCTATATACTTTCTTATTTCTTATCTCCCCTTTAAAATATAAGAAGGGAGGCAGAGAGATGGATCAACCAGTAAAGTCTCTTACCAGCAAGCCTGAGAACCTGAGTTCAAACCCCAGATCCACATAGCAGATGGAGAACCCCACAGGTTGTCTTCTGATCTCTACTAATGCCATGGCACATGCATGTACAAATATACACACAAACACAAAATAATTGAAAAAAATGTACAAAGAAATAATTCATAATATCATTGTACTGTTAGGTTTATAATTAACACAAATGTCAAATACATGAAAATTATAGCTACCTAGTACACCCCTAAGTCCCACTATTTGGCAGGTAGAGAAACTCAAGAGGATCTGGAGTTCAAGGCCATCATGGGCTATATAAGATAGCCTGGAAAGATACATAAAAATAACACTATACAGTCTGAGGTTATATTTAGAAATACATATGTGTATGTATATACATGGATGCAATAACAGTAAAAAAAGAGGTCATGAATTTTTAACAAAGGAGGGATTTGAAGGGAGGAAAAGGAAGGGAGAAATGTATTTTATTAATCTCAAAAATAAAACAGCAAAATAAATAAATAAATAAATAATAAAACAAAAAAGGGCTGGGCATGGTAACATATGCCTTTAATCCCAGCACTCAGGAGACAGAGGTAGATAGATCTCTAAGAGTTCCAGATAAGCCTGGTCAACATAGTGAGTTCCAGGTCAGTCAGGAATATATAACAAGACCCAGTCCCAAAGAAAGTATTTATTTATGTATTTATTTGGAGGGGAAAAAAAAAAAAGATTTACTGTATTGTTTCCTGGATATATTACATAACTATATTTTAAACTGGCTCTCTCAGCCAAGCAGTGGTGGAGCACCTCTTTAGCCTCAGCTACTCAGGACTACATAGTAAAACCCAGTCCCAAAAAAGTATGTATGTATGTATGTATGTATGTATGTATTAATTTATTTATTTGAAAAAAAAAGACTTACTAAATTGTTTCCTGGATATATTACATAAGTATATTTTAAACTGGCTATCTCAGCCAGGCAGTGGTGAAGCACCCCTTTAGCATCAGCACTTAGGAGGCAGAGGTAGATGCGGATCTCTGTGAGTTCGAGGCCAGCCTGATCTACAGAGTGAGTTTCAGGACAGCCAGAGTTACAACAGAGAAATACTGTCTCGAAAAAAACAATAAACAAACAAACAAACTGGCTCTCTTTGTGGTGGTTTGAATAATAGTCACCATAGGCCCGTATATTTGAATGCTTAAGTCACCAGACAGTGGCACTATTTGAAAGGACTAGAGGGATTAAGAAGTGTGGTCTTTTTAGAGGAAATGTGCCACCAGGGGTGGGCTTTGAGGTTTCAAAAGCCTATGTCAAGCTCAAAGTCTCTCTCTATGGATCAGGATGTAGCTCTCAGCTACTGCTCCAGCATCTGCCTGCATGCAGCCATACTTCCTGCCATGATAATAATGGACTAAACCTCTGAAACCCTAAGCAAGCTCCCGCAATTAAATGCTTTCTCTTATTACAGTAGCCTTGGTCATGGTGTCTCTTAAACAGTGAATAAGACACTCTTCTACTACACTATGAGTATCTAAATAAGGATATGTATTAAGTATCCTTACACTCAAGAATAATTCTGAGTTTATATTTAGTGTCTCATAAATGGATTTGAAGCAGGATAAAAAGGTGGAGGTAAAGGAGACATGGTGTTATGGTTTGAATGAGAATGCCCCAACAGGTTCATCTGTGTCTGAATAGTTGTTTCCCAGCTGGTCGTGCTGGTAAAATGAATCACTGGGAGTGAGACTCTGAGGGTTATAGTCCTACTCAGCTTTCTATTGGGGCTCTCTGCTTCCACGCCCTAGAACAGGAGGCCCTATGCCCCAGGCATCATGTCTTCCCCACCAGGATGGACTGTACTCTAACTGGGAGCCCAAATAAATCCTTTCATCCTTAAACTGCCTCTCTGGCAGCAACAAGGTAAGTAACTAATGCACATGGGACGGGGAGGGCACTCCTTTACATTGCTCCCACATCTCAACTCTGCCCATCTAGGTGGCATTCTTGATGGCTTGGCACCAAGAATTTCAACACAATAAAAACTACTGTGAAGACTGCTTGCGTAGAAAGAGTAGTCCCTTCCTAAGACAGACCTCAAACATGACTGTTAAAACAATTGATAAACCATGCTTAAAGCCAAAACTAACTTTATTAGAACTCCTTTCTCAGAGGCTGCATCTGGCTCCCACTCTCACAGCCACTGCAGTACGCTGATCTCCATACAGACAGTGTCTGGTGAGAGCCAGAAGGCGCTGGAAACTCTGTGCCTCACTTAGGAAAATCAACTGAACATGGGCAAAGGAGACCCTAGGAGACAAAATGTCTTCATAAGCATTCTTTGTGCAAACTTGCCAGGAGGAGCACAAGAAGCAGCACCAGGATGCTTCTGTCAACTTCTCAGAGTTCCCTAAGAAGTGCTCAGAAAGGTGAAAGACCATGACTGCTAAAGAAAAGGGGAAATTTGAAGATGTGGCTAAGGCTGACAATGCTTATTATGAGAGAGAAACGAAAACCTACATCTCCCCAAAAGGGGAGAACAAAATGAAGTTCAAGGACCCAATGCACCCAAAGAAAGAGGTTTCCTTCCACCTTCTTCTTATTCTGTTCTGAATATCGCTCAAAAAAATCAAAGGAGAACAGCCTAGCTTGTTCAGGTGTTGCAAAGAAACTGGGTGAGATGTGGACAACACTGCTGCAGATAACAAGCAGCCCTGTGAAAAGGAGGGATACGAAAAGGGTATCTGTGTCTACAGAGCGAAGGGAAAACCTGATACAGAAAAGAAAGGAGTGGTCAGAACTAAAAGGAGTAAGAAAAAGGAGACGAAGATGAGGAGGAGGGTGAAGAGGATGAGAAAAATGAAGATGATGATGATGAATAAGTTGGTTTTACCAAAGTTTTTTTTTCTTTTATAAATAAAGCATTTAACCCCCCTGTATACAACTCACTCATTTTAAAGAAAAAAACTGAAATGTAAGGCTGTGTAAGATTTGTTACTAAACTGTACAGTGTCTTTTTTGTATAGTTAACACACTACCGAATGTGTCTTTGGATAGCCCTGTCCTGATGGTATTTTCAATAGCCACTAATCTTGCCTGGTACAGTCTGGGGGCTGTAAACTGGCATGGAAATTTAAAGCAGGTTCTTGTTGGTGCACAGCACAGTTGTCTCTGATGCAGCTTATACAAAGATAATTGTTCTGTTAACTGAATGCCACTCTGTAATTGCACACACACACACACAAAAAAAAAAAATCGCAGCTGTTTTGTTGACATTCTGAGTGCTTCTAAGTAAATACAATTTTTTAATTAGGGAAAAAAATACTTTTTTAAACTGGAAAGATGGATCATCAGATAAGAGCACTGCTCTTCCAGAGGACCCAAGTTGAGTTCCTAGCACCCCTGTGGCTTCACTCAGGGGACTAACAGCTTCTTCTAGCCTCCTAGGGCAACCACATACACAACACACAACACAGACATACACATACACAGACAAAAACACATACACATAAATAAAAATCTTCAAGTTAAAAAAAAAAATTTTCTCATAAGACTGATCTTTCCTAAGAAAATCTCACACACATGCTTAAAATCATAAAATATGCCTTGACCTCCTAGTGACCTATACATGGTAAAATAATCCCAACACTGGGAGGCTGAAAAGGAGGACCAAAAATTCAAAACCAGGCTACAAATAGACCTATCTTTATAAAAAAAAAAAAAAGACTGGGTAAGTAGCTCAGGGGCAAAGCGCTTGCCTTGACTGAACGTGTGAGGCCCCCAGTTCACACAAAACAGATTCAATTCACAGAACATCAACTCAAACTACAAGCACACACTCAAACTACCAAAGAACTATCCTGCACAGATTTTCCTTTTTAAGGCTATATGAGAAAAGAAAAACGAAAAAGAAGGAAGAGAAGAAGCAAATTCATGAATAAATAAAGACAAAAATTCCCTGAAAAGTCCTACAGGGACGCAGAAAATGAAACATATACTCAGGATACTTTGCTAAAGCAGGGTGGTACAGCCTATAACCCCAACACTGGAGAAGCTAAACCAAGAGGACTGCTAGTTCATGGCCAGTTTCTGACAATTTGTTGATGGTTTGGGTTTTAAGAGGTCTATTTTGAGACAGTATGGTTGTATGGAGCCCAGACTGGCCTCGAACTAAAGGTTAGTTTCAACTTTTAGTCTCCCTGCCTCCACCTCCCAAGTGCCAGGATTACAGACAGGTGTCACCACACACACACCTTTGCTATTTTAAATGATGAATGCATTATTGCTTATTTTTAGGCTTTTTAAAAAGCTGTAATTTAGGGCTTCAAATGTATCTCTGTAGTAGAGCATGATGCCCTGGATTTGATCTCCAACACATAAAAAACAAAGTGTACCTACACTGACAATTATCTTTAAACAATTTTATTGAGGTTTTGAGATCATTTTATTAATTTTTATTACTGAGCTTAGCTAACCTGAAATAAATACTCATTTCTAAGAAAAGAACATGTAGGTCAATGGCCAAGATATATTTAGAAAGATATATTTAGAACACTTTCTGAATATTCACCCTGCTTCAAACCTGACCCATGCTACCCTAGCAGCCTCCTTAACCAAATATAAACATTCGAAATATCTTCATTTCTACAAAAGATAAATTAGATTGTAATGCATTAAAGACAAGAGTTTGAGCTGGGACTGGGCTGGAACTCACTGGTAGAGTGCTTACATAGCATACACGAAGAAAGCCCAGGGTTTGATAACCAGCACCACATAAACCGGGTGTGTTAGGGCATACCTATAAAGCCTGTCTCCAAAATAAGGCTCCTCTTCTTTGAGAAGCCCACACTCAGCATGGCCTGAGCATGTCTGTCTTCTTTCTCTGTGCTTCTCTTACACTCTTAATCCTCTAGAGTAAGGTCTGTGTTATAGTCTTAATAGGGCAAAGTGTGCATGGTGGGAGACATCTTTAATCCCAGCACTCCAGAGGCAGAAGTGGCCAGGCCAACTAGGGCTACATAGTAAAAAAAGAAAGATGGTCTACAGAGTGAGTTCCAGGACAGCCAGAGTTACAACAGAGAAAACATGTCTCAAAAAAACCAAAAAAAAAAAAAAAAAGGAAAAAATGTTAACTAACCCAATTCTGCTTCAAATAAGTAAAGTTTTTGTATTACTGAGGATCAAAACAAAGGCTTATGATACTAGGCAAGTAAGTACTCTACCACTAGGCCACATCCCAAACCCCTCTTAAATTTTATTTTGAGACAGGGCTAAATTGTTTGGCTAAATTGTCCAGGCTGGCCTTCAACTTGCAAGGCTTCTACCTTGCTTCTACCTCAGCATTCCTGGTAGACAGCAAATACAAAACTACGTTCGATAAGGTTTAAAACAGGGTCCTTTAAAACAAATTTTCCTCAATCAATACGGTATTTCCTCAGAAAACTGGAAATTGAGCTATCTCAAATGCAGCTATACCACTCCTGGGCACATACCCACAGGACCCCCCAGGACCCCCGATCCTACCACAAGGACACTTGCTTAACTATGTTCATAGCAACTTTATTCATAATAGCCAGAAACTGGAAACAACCTAGATGCCCCTCAACCAAAGAATGGATAAAGAAAATCTGGTACATTTACACAATGAAATATTACTCAACTATTGAAAAAAAAAAATGACACCATGAAATTTGTAGGCAAATGGATGGAACAAGGAAAAAAAAAATCATCCTGAGGTAACCCAGACACAGAAAGACAAAACATGGAATGTACTCACTTGTAAGTGGTATTAGTCCTTAAGTAAAAGATAATCATACTACAATCCACAAACCCAGAGAGATTAAGTAACAAGGAAGGCTGGGTGTTGGGGGATGGATCTCTCTGGGAAGGGGAAATAGAATATATTTTATGGGTGGACTGGGGTGGGTGGGAATGGGAACAGAAGGGATAAGGTTTGAGGTGGGGAGATTCAGGGAGAGATAGCTGGGATTGGGGGGCATCTGTGGGGTGATCTGGAAACCAAGAGCAGTGGAAACTCCCTGGAATCTATGAGGGTGACACTAGCAAGGACTCCTGGTAACGGGGATATGGAGCCTGAGCAGGCCATCTTCTGTAAACAGGCAAGGCTTCCAGTGAGGGAAATGGGACACCAACCCAGCCACAGAACCTGACCTACAACCATGCTACCTGCAAGATGTGCTGGGACAATGGCAGTGCAGAACTTGTGGGAGTGGCCAATCAATAATGAGTCAAACCCAAGGCCCACGCCCAACACTGCCTGAATGGCCAGGAGCCGGAGGTTGGATAGCCCTGAAACCTAGGGTAGATCAAGACACGACTGGCCAATAATACAGAATAAACAAATAAACAGATTGTCCTTGGCCACAGACTCCTTTAAAAAAATATTTTAAGTGATACATACTAGTGTCTGCCTGCAATCTCAGCATTTGAGATGCTAAAGCAGGAAGATGAGACGTCCAAGGCCAGCCTGAGCTTTAAAATAAGATCCTGTCTCAAATGTGTGGATGCATGGATGGAGAAACTGATAAATTAATAGATAAGCAAGCAAGCCAAGGACTTAGGAGGTAGAGAAAGGACAGTGGAAATCCAAGGCCAGCCTGATCCACATATTAAGTTCCAGGCTAGCCATGGCTAAATATTGAAATTTTGTCTAAACTCCCAACTCCTCCACAGGAAAAAAAAGAAAGAAAAAAGAAAAGAAAAGAAAGGGAAGGGAAGGGAAGGGAAAAGGAAAAGGAAGAAAAGGAAAGAATGAAAGACCTAACAAATAAATTGCCATAAGTAAGTCTTCCAGGGGCTGGAGAGATGTTTCAGCACTTAAGAGCACTCACTGGTTGCTCTTCCAAAAGACCCAGGTTCAATTCTCAGCATCTACTTGGTAGATCAAAATTATCTTTTAACTCCAACTCCAGGAGATACAAACTCCTGTTCTGGGACACACACACATGCAAGTGTTCAGACATACATAGAGGCAAAATACCTATTACATACACAAAAAAGCGCTTTCATAATTAATTTAAAGGTTGCTATTTAGAATTTGGATGTCTACAAATATAGAATATATCTTTTGTGTAAGAAAATATCTACACTTCACCTAAGTATAGTAGATACACTTAAAAAGGTAATGAAGACTGCTCCTTATTGTTGAGTTTCCTGGAAAACTAAAACATTTCATCCTTCAGGGAAGCTCCTTAAGTAGGAAGTAAGCATCTAAAAATAGCTTCAGGAAGTCCCTAAAACTGACCAGATTCACTAGGTCCCTCCCTGCCAGAATAAGCAATAAAAGCTGTGAAGACTCGGACAAGAAAAGTCTCGGACTCTAAGACAAGACCAGCTGCCTGGAAGAAACAGAAACCAGCTAAGTTGCCTGGAAGAGGGTTAGACCAACTGAGGCACCTGGAGAGGACAGGACACTCTCCAACCTGTTGAGCTGCCTGCAGGCTGTGCAGTGTGCTCCAGGTTTCCCAGCTTTTCTAAGCTGTCACCAGTGCTCCATGGGCTTTGGTGATGAAGCTGTCTTTCAGTCATTTCTGCTTCTTTAAGTAACCCTTCGCCTATATTCCTGAAGTGACCCCAATAAAACTCATGGTTCACCAAGTTATACTCTGGTGGTATCCATACTTTGGTTTCCTTATCCGGGGTGAGTAGATGTGTGTGTAGCTGTGTGTAGCATCTCCCAAGAAAAAAGATCTGTCACGCAACATTTACCTAGACCTACAGTCTCTCTACATACGTTTCCAATTAAAATAAAATTTGGGAGCCAGTAAGATGACTCAGGGGTAAAGCTGCCTGCCACTGAGCCTGACAAGATCCCACAAGGTAAAAAGAGAGAAGTGACTTCCAAACTTTGTCCTTTGACCTCCACATTAGTGTCATGGCAGATTCTCAAAGACAGACAGACAGACAGACAGAAAGAAAGAAGAACAGACACAGACAGTCACACAATGTAAAATAAATAAATAAAATGTGAAGAGCTGGTAATATGGCTTACTGGTGAATACTTAGCTGGTATGTACAAAGTCATATATTCAATACCCAGCACCAAATAGCAAAAAAAGTAATTTAAAAAAAAAAACAAAAACAAGGTTTTTTAATGTCCCACAAACATTTCCTAAAATCTTATTCTCATTGAGTTCACCCAGGAGGCTCCATAATCTTTTATAATGCAGTGAGTTTTAAACTTTTGATAGTTTAAAACTAGTTCTTTCTAAAGGTGGTTCCTTCTGATATCTCCAGTTCAACTTAAATTCATTCTTAAAGTTTCCTTAAGCAGACAAGATGGCTCCTTGGCAAAGGTGCTTACTGCAAAAGCATGACAACCTGAATTCAATCACCAGAACCCAACTCCACAAAGTTGTCCTGACCACCACAAGCATATTGTGGAACCAGGAGTTCACAGCAGGCACGCATATGCATACACATATACACATATGCGCGCGCACACACATCACAAATATGTATGTACATATACACATACATACACACAAAATTTTCTTAAATTATCTCTTGAAGAAAAATTTCCTTAGTACATTCAGGCTGCTTCTAAAACATCAGAGACTAGGTGGCTTAAACAGCAGAGCTTATTTCTCCTAGTTATAACAGCTAGAAAGCCCAGTATCTGATATCTGTCGAGGGTCTGTTTCCTGGCTCACAGAATGCTCCTCCTCACCAAATCCTCACATGGTAGAAGGGGCAAGCAATCTAATACCTCTCCAGTGCTCACAGACAATCTAGCCTAAACACTCTTGATCTCATCTAATCTTTCTCTGGCCTCTTTTATAAAGACACTAATCCCGCTCATTCTGGCAGATCCCTCATGACCTAATCACCTCCCAGAGGTCCCACCTTCCTTTCTTTCTTTTCTTTTTTTTTTTGGGGGGGGAGGGCAGTTAAGACAAGGTTTCTCTGTTGTAATTCTAGCTTTCCTGGAACTCTGTAGACCTGGCTGGCCTCAAACTACTCACAGAGATCCACCTGCCTCTGCCTCCCAAGTGCTGTGATTAAAGGCGCACACAACCATGCCCAGCTGGAGGCCTCACCTTTCTAATACCAATGTCAGAGGTTAAGATTTCAACATATAAATTTGAGGAAGACAAAAATTAAGACCATAGTAAAAGGCTTTCATTAAATGCACTAAATGACTCTTCTCACTCATACTATTTAATATTCATTTAAAACAAATGGAAAACAAGTATAGCTGAGAATGGTAAGGCACATTAAAGAAGCAAAGGAAAAACTGAGGACAGGGCTCATATGCTTGGTGCCCTGGGTTCTATCACCAGGACAGAAACTTGGCATGGTGATACACACTTACAGAGGCAGAAGGACTAGGAGCTTAAGGGAGAGCTTGTCTCAGCACACACAAAAGTACTGATAGGTATGGAGAGTTAACTCAAGTGCATAAGAGTACTTGCCTCTTGTGGTGGTTTGAATGAAAATGGCCCCCCATAGGCTCAAAGGGAGTGGTACTATTAGGAGGTGTGGCCTTGTTGGAGGATGTGTGTCACTGGTGATGGACTTTCAGGTTTCAGAAGTTCAAATCAGGCTCACAACAACCTGGGCTCCAGTCCCAACACCCTCTTCTGGCACACTCATGGTGCATATACTCATATGCAGGCTAAACGATCATACACACAAAATTAAAGGAAGAAAGAAAGAAAAAAAAAGGGAGCAGGGGGGAAGAGAAAGAGATAGCAAGGCCTAGTAATGTAGCTCAGTAGTAGAGTATTACCCAGCCAGCACAAAGCCCTAGATTCAATCCCCCAACACCACACTAAAAAATATACATGGACAGACAGCTGTGAAAATGTATTCAGTAGAGAACTGCAATACTAGCCATCATCTAAGAAAATTAACACCTCAGTTATCTAATTTTTCATACTGTGGCCACAACAAATACACTGCTACAAAGAAGGTAATTGTTTTTAAGACAGGGTTTCATGTAGTCCAGGCTACCCTTGAACTCCTGACCTTTCTGCTTACACCTCCTAAGAGCTAGGATTACAGACTTATGCCATCAAGTCCAGTAACAACAGTATTGGTGCTCTTAAGTACCAATACTTCAAAATGAGTGCTTTCCAACAACTTTCAATTATTCACAAAGATTTTAAGTTAGTTTTTCCACTGAGAAGCTGAAGCACAAATAATGTAAACTGTGCAGGAACCAAAGATTAGGATTGAAATAAAAATGCCTAAAGAATAGCTCTTTTTCTCCAGAGTACTCATCCTTTCCCAACTCTCAGAAGGAAGAAACTAAAGAGGCTACAAAACAACACACACACAACTCCCAACTGAAAATGAAGAAACAAGAGAAATTAATTAATGGAGCTGGACAATGACCACCAACAGCTTCTAACATCACAGACAAAATAAAATAAATCATGTGCCTCCTGAGGCAAGCACTCAACATTAACTATGAAGTCTCCGAGCCATCCAAGAAAAAAGAAAACAAACAATGAATGAATGCACATCACAAACACGGAACCAGATCAACTCTCTAAACAGAAAACAAGACGTCAGTTAACACACAAGCACAGGCCAGAAGAACATGATTACCACCACTCCAGGAACATAACTAAAAAATTCAGAATGTGGGAAAATTTCAGTTTCTTCATAAATGATACGTAAAGAAAAAGAAACTAGAGATAACTAAATTATACAAAGACTATTTGGTTCTTGATCTAAATACTATACAAACACATTTATAAAATAATGAAGAGCCCTATCCACTCCCATATGACACTAGGAATCATTATTATCTTTCATTGTGATTAAGGGTTGTTTGGTTTTTCTTTAAGGGTGAAGTTGACTGGGAAATGAGTGGCAAAGGGTTGAAGCACAGAAAAGGAACATTAAAACTAATAAAGCTGAATGAAGTTATCTGTAACATGCTGGGTCTGGCCTAGCAAGCACTGAAATATAAACTGCCAGACTGCAACCACAAAGGGAGCTCTGCATGTCTGCCAGCCAACCTTTTCTCCACTGATACAAGCCCTATAAATAGGCCAAGAGTGATAATAGCTGCTCAAATCACTTCATACTGCAGATACTACCACTTCTAGCATGTTCCTGGCCCTATACCAGGACTGTGAATAAACTAGCATCAAGTAGGAGGGCCAAGGAAGTTACCAACTGCAAAAAGCACTGCAGCTAACAAGAGAAATTCTAAAGCACTTACTTACTCTAAAGCACCATTACTGTAAATCAAGAATAATTTAAGATATGAGAGTTTTAAATTTCTTCAAGATTTTTGTTCTTGCCATTCTCTAGCTTTCTCAGAAGATGATTCAAAAAGATGGGTCGCCACATATGCTGGGACCTCAGGTCCCTAAGAAAAATGAAATGATGCAACAAAAATCCACTTACTTACTATACATACCCTCAGGCTCAGAGCAAGTTGCTCTTTAGATTGCAGTGGACAAAAACAGGCAATACCTGATGATTAAATGTTAATTTAAGAATACGCTTCTCGAGGTTGGAGAGATGGTGCAGTGGTTAAGGCCCCTGCAGAGTTCATTCCCTGCACCCATTATCAGAAAGTCAAAACTACCTCCAACTCAAGCTCCAGGGGTGCAACAACTTCTGACCTTCTCAGGCAACTGCACTCAAATGTGCATGCTATACTCACGCACACATACATTTTTTAAAAAGAAATAAAAAATTGTTAAAAAACTAAAAAAAAAACAAATAAATAAATAAAGTCATGGTGGCAGATACCTTTAATCTAAGCACTAGGGAGGCTGCAAAGCAAGTTCCAGGTCAGCAAACAAAGGCTACATACTGAGACCCTGCCTCAAAAAAAAAAAAAAAAAAGAAGAAGAAGAAAAAAATAAATGCCTCTCACCTTTAAGTTATAGAACGTGGGAAGAGAGGCAGGAAGATCAAGAATTCAAGACTAGCTTCAGCTATGAAGTTAGAGTCTATCCACTATGCTAAACACTATAATTTTTTTAAACCTTATCAGATGGACATGGTGATTCTTTGCAGTAATTCCAGAACCAAGAGGCTAAGACAGGAAGACTGCCCAGAAGTCAAGGTCAGCTTGGGGTACAAAGTGAGATTCTGTCTGAAGAAAAACACAAGACAAAAACACCCAACCTTTCTCGATAAATATTTTTTAAATTTTATTTTGTGCATGTGTGTGTTTGAGCACTATACCATGAGCCTATGGGCAGGAGTCCACTCTCTCCTTCTACTCACCTTGAGTTGAGTCCCCAGGCTTAGTGATTGGGGCCTTTATCTGCTGAGCCATCTCACAGTCCTTTCTGTTTTGTTAGGGGGAACAGGGTCTCACAAACCCAAGTTGCCACAAACTCACTAAGTAGCTGAGGATAACCTTGAACTCTCAATCTTCTACCTTCCAAGTAATGGGAACTTAGGTGTGTACCACAACACTTGACGAAAGCATATGCTTCTATCCTAGGGTAAAACTAAGGCAGACAGGAAAGATACTGCTTGAAATCAATTACATGAGGTTTTTGTTCTTAACACAGAAAGGAAAACAACCCTGTTTTCCTAGAGTTTTATATCCAAACCCAACTTCCCTGTTCCCAATACCTTTGTCTAGTTATAAGGCAGCCACCAAAATATTGACTCTAAACATCATATAAAGTTATTTATAAAAGTCAGACAACTCCATTTAAAAAAATTCTGATGTCAGTGATCTTAATTCTCTAACATCAACCTAGGAAATAAAAACTTAATTTCTAGAGTAGCTAAGCACAATTCTAGTTTAAACACATTCTTAGAAATAGCTGCTCTATGGAGCTGAAGAGATGGCTCAGGGGTTAAAAGCACTGGCTAGGCTGCTCTTCCAGAGGATCCTGGTTCCATTCCCAGCACCCATATGGCAGTTCAAAACTGTCTTGTAATTCCTGTTGCAGGGGATCCGACACCCTCACGCAGACATACATGCAGGCAAAACACCATGCACATAAAATAAAAATAAGTAAATCATTAGAAATAGCTGCAGCTCTAAGACAGAAAACTAAAGGCAACAAACTTAAGGGGGAAAAAACACAAAGGCATACCACAACATTTGATCTTCAAGAGATTTATACCAACTGACCATTCATAAATAAAAATTGAAGCACAAAAAAAGAAAGGGGAGGAGGATAGGGGAGGGAGGGGGAGGGGAGAAAGGGGAATGGGAGGGAGGGGGAGGGGAGAAAGGGGAATGGGAGGGAGGGGGAGGGGAGAAAGGGGAATGGGAGGGGAGAGGAGGAGAGACAGGTGTTCTAGGGTTAAGAGTGATTCCTGCTCTTCCAAAGAACCTAATTCAGTGCCCAGCACATACTGAAAGCACTTTACAGCTGCTTGCAATCCCAGCTCCTGGGGATTCAACACCCTCCTCTGGTCTCTTGAGCAACCACAAACTGGGGGCACATATTTTCACAAATAAACACATATACACATAAACAAAAAAAAATTTTTTTAAATACCCTTTTTTAAAAACTGAATATAGGTACTCCAAAAATATTAACAGGTTTACCACTGATGCTCTGTGAACAACCACCCAAACTAATTTATTAATACATAAACTTGAATTCAGGTGGAGGAAAATGCATTTTGCAAAGGAACTGGCAGTACATTAAAAGAAAAAAAATTAAAGTCTCCAGTCACTTTTTTAAGCTTAGAGAGCCATTTATGAAAAATGCTGATTTCCAAACACCTTACTGAAAATGGCTTACAAAGGAAAAGACCAGCTCTTGCCTACAACTGTTGTGAGTACTTTCCCCTTATAGCATACTTCCTCTGGCTCACCGTCTAAGGCAGGAAGGAGACTTAGGAACCTTCCGTTTACTAGAATCATTTCCTTAGCTAGAAATTATTTCTTTGTATCTATGTACCCATCCCCACCTGGCACTTCAGCACTCAGTAAATGGGGTTTTAATTTTAACAACTTTTGTAAAACTCACCCACATTCACATAAGTAGAATCTGCTGATAAGAGTTACACTGTTCATTCATCTAACTAGGAAAAAAAATTTTCAGGTAAATGTGTAAATAAAGCCAAGTAGATACTTTATTGATCTACAACATCTATCTACCTTATTAAATAAAATAAGGACATGAGCCAGGCAGGCAGTGGTAGCACACACCTTTAGTCCCAGCACTCAGGAGGCAGAGGCTGGTGGATCTCTGTAAGTTCAAGGCCAGCCTGGTCTACAGAGTAAGCTCCAGAACAGTCAAGAGTTACAACAGAGAGACCCTGTCTCAAAAAACTAAAATAATAATAATAATAATACGATAAGGACAGGAAAGTAAAAGTAAAGACAAACAGAATTAGATTTACAAGAAACAAGTCATACTCAGAAATCCTAAAAAGAACAAATGACCAAATCTCTTATATAGGCCAAAGTATTGTAGAATCACATTAGGAACTGCCAGCTGCTGTTACTACATTTTGATAAGTCTGTACTTTATATATAGGTTTCACATGTCTCCTAGTAGCTCAGAAACACTGAATAGAAGAACAAAATACTTTCTTAGCTCACCCTGCTCCTTCCTTTTACCACAAGGCCCTGTAGGCTGAGTGTGAAAACTGACTGAACATCTATTCCACTCTTCTGAAAGAGATGCTCCCACGCAGAGCACTGTTTCTTTCCCTTAAGTTCAATAATGAATGTTCTAAAAAAAATTAAGGAAGTAGGTACATTTAAAAGACAAAGATTGACAAAATTTTTTATAAAGTTTTATGACAACAATCAAATTCAAAACAACTAAAGAAAAATAACTATCAGGGACAGTGAGACAGCTCAGGAGAGGCACTTTGCCACTGTGGTAGTTTGAATGAGAAAGACCCCATAGGATCACATATTTGAATACTTGGTACCTCGCTGTTAGTGAAACTGTTTGAGGAAGGATTAGGAGTTGTGGCCTTGTTGAAGGAGGTATGTCATTGGGGGTGGGCTTTGAGGTTTCAAAAGCCCATCTAGTTTCAGGCTCCTCTCTCCCACTCCCTGTTTCCTGTTTGTAAACTCTTAGCCTGCCTTCCACCATGCTCCCCACTATGATGATCATGGAATCATCCTCTGAAACTGTAAGCAAGCCTCCAATTAAATGCTTTCTTCTATAAATGCCTTAGTCACAGTTTCTCTTCACAATAGAAAAGTAACTAATACAGCAACCAAGCCTAACAATCTGAGTATGATCCAGAACACACACGGTGGGAGAGAATGGATTCCTACAAGTTAGAGTCCTCTTAACTACACACTCCTCAGACAGACATACACAAAGTAAATAACTAAAAATGTTTTTAAATTAAAAAAAAAAAAACTATCAAATATCTTTAACCCAATGATCAAGAATCCAAAGCAAAGTAAAAATACCAGAGCTGTGATAGCTCAGTAATACAGTGCCTTCCTAGTATGCACAACACCCTGGGTTCAATCCCCAGCACAGGGGGAAAAAACTGAAAATAAACACCACCAAAGACTTCCCAAGTTAGTAAGATGGCTCAGGAGCTTCATCCTTGGAACCAACATGGTAAAAGAGAATCAACTCCTGCAAGTTGTCCCTGCTCCCCACACATGCACAACAGTAAACATAAATAAATGGAAAGAAAAAATAAAACAAAGAATGCCTGTCTCACCAGGTGTATATAGTTTCCACATGTAATCCCAACACTGTGAAGGCTGAGCAGGGGGATCACAAGTCCCAGGGCAGCCTGGGCTATAAGACTGTCTACAATTGAGTTTTCATTCCAACTGAGGTGGTAGAGAGTCATCTTAAAAGAAAATTCACAACCCATTAGTAAACTAAGAAATCTTCACAACTTGGTCCTATCTCTATCTACCACAGTCAGCCCTCTGAAAGCTCAAGGCACTGGCCACACTGGGCAACTCAAGAGCTTGATATTTGTGGCTTTATTTAGGCCGGTTCCTAGCGGAAGTGCTTGTCTGAAAATTCATCTCAAACCTTAAGTTCAAAAGTTGAAGTTTCTTGAGCAAGCTCCATCACAGATCTATGGGAACTGCTGGCAAGCAGTTAACAATCAACAGCTTAGGGCTGAGGATAAAGAAGTGGCACAGAGGGCCAGGGTGTGGTGGTATACGCCTGTAATCCTAGCACTGGTGAGGCAGAAGCTACATAGTAAGACTGTCTCCAAAAAAAAAAAAAAAGTCCCACATGAATATTTCATCATCTTCTTTCTCCATATCTCTTCTAGGTATCACCATTTTACTCGTTATTATGTCTATGCTATTTTTCCTACATAATTATAGTTAAAGAAAAATTTAGCCCCAATCTTTCTTAGCGGCCACTAAATGTGGTCTGGGGCAGAGGCAGGTGGATCTCAATCTCTATGAGTTAGGAGCCAGCCTGACATCTATATAATGAGACCTTGTCTCAAAAAAGCAAAACTAGTAACAGTAATAGTATACTAAAATCAGTATGCTTAACAATATATTTTAGCCAGTTTTGCAGTTTGTGTAGTTTTGCAGTTTTCAAGCACTGTCAATTCAGTTAGTACAATATACTCTATAAGTTATTTTCAAATCCCTAGTTACATGCAGGAAAGTGAAAGTCTAAGATAATTATTATTAAAGTTACCAAATTAAGGTTTGGGTTGCTACTACATCCAAACTTTAAGAGAGAAAAATATTCAAATTGCCTATCCATCGTGTCTGTTCATGCACATGTTGGAGCAAAACTGTAAGATTAGATAGGGATCCCAGCAAAACAACTTCTTGAACAATGAGTAACTACACAAACTGAGAGAAATTATTAGTTATGTAGTAAGCAGATTTGTTTTTTTAGGTTCAGCCCCACACATAACTTAGGATGTCCTGAATCTCGCTACATGGCCTATGTTGGCTTTGAACTCAAAGCAATCTTCTTGTCTCAGTTTGGATTACAGGTGTAAGTCATCACACCTGGCTCATAGATTTAAAATATCAATGCCAGCAATATAAAGAAATTTAAAAGTACTGATGTCAACACAAATATTACAACCAAAATCTTATAAGACCATACACTGAACACAGAGCTCTAAATTTGAAAGTTAAAGTTAAACTGATCTTTATGTCACGTCAGGAGTGATGGCACACGCTGTAATCCCAGCACTCCAGAGGCAGAGGTGGAAGGACTGTTACAAATGGCCACCCTAGACTCTGTCCCTCCCCGCCACATACACACTAAAAAAAACCACAAACAAGCTGAATTACTAATATAAAAATGCACGATGAACTTAATATGAAGCTAATAATGGGCAAGGTTCTTGTTCGAAAATCTAATCACTTTCCACAAAGGTGAAAGAGTGTCCGGTTAAGAAATCTGACTTACGGAACCAGCAAGATGGCTCAGCAGGTTAAAGACACCTGCCACCAATCCTTGGTATCCACATGATGGAAGTAGAAAAACAATTCCCACAAACTCTTCTGACCTCTACTTAGTCAAACAGCACATGCACCCAAACATAAGAATTTAACTCAAATTAAAAAAGAAAAGTCTGAGTACTCAGGAGTTGAAGCAAAAGGACTAAGACGAGCCTGAGGTACAAGGTGAGATTATCTTTAAAAAATATATATCTGATTTACTTGGTCTTCTAGTTACAGCTATCTTGTTTCTCCTTGTCTTTCAGATTCCATACATTTATTGTGATGTTTACACCTATGTTAACATGAAGTCGGACATGGTGGTAAACCCCTGTAAACCTAACCTTTGGAAGGAGGACGCAAGAGAATCAGGAGTTCAAGACCAGTCTGTGCTACACAAGACCCTGTCACTCTCTCTCTCTCTCTCTTCTCTCTCTCTCTCTCTCTCTCCCCCTCCCTCTCTCTCTCTCTCTCCCTCTCTCTCTCCCTCACACACACACACAGTGTGTGTGTGAGACAGACAGAGAGACAGAGTATAGCTTCCCATTTTAAGTATACAGCTTTATGCAGCCAGCTGTGGTGGCACAGGTCTTTCTTTAATCCCAGCACTTGAGAGGCAGAGAGGCAAGCAGATCTGTTGAGTTACAGAGCTAGTTTACCAAGGACAGCCAGGGCTATACAGAGAAACCCTATCTCAAAAAACAAACAAACAAAAAAAAAAAAAACCAAAACACCAGCATTGCTGAGAAGCACTCTAAAGAAAGTCAATGTGTAATTTAAAATATTTTTGTCATGTAATAGAAATGAATTAAAATGTCAGTCAGAAAAAAATCTTTTTTTTTTGGTATTTTCGAGACAGGGTTTCTCTGTTGTAACTCTGGCTGTCCTGGAATTCACTCTGTAGACCAGGCTGGCCTCGAACTCACAGAGATCCACCTGCCTCAGCCTCTCAAGTGCTGGGATTAAAGGCATGCACCACCACTGCCTGGCCAGTCAAATTCTTTAAAGTAGTATATATAATAGGTCAAGCCCATCTTGGCTTCCTAAATTCAAATTTAAATAATAATTACACATTTATGGACAATCTACTATGCACAATGCACTCTACTTAACATTGTATTAGCATTTAAATATGATCCTGGAGGTGGGGGGGTTACTGCTTTAATCTTCAAGATAACGGGTGATACGTATCAATTGTAGGACTATAAACTGCTTGTCAAACCAAAAGGCAAAGCTCTGACAACTGGAGAAATCCAGATTGCCGCCAGATCAGCAAGTCTACATTACAAAGTTAACAGCCTCTATCCTCAAAACATCCGGAGGAGAAAAAGTGATTCAAACTGTTAGCATGTGCCTAACGACACTATACAGTAATATCCTAAGCAAACTGTCAGTTGCATTTACAAATTAAGTGGCCCAGCCCTTACAAAGCATCATCAATGGGACTTTCAAAACCCAAATGATCCGAAGATTCCGATACAAAAGCTCAAACACAAAACCAAAAGCACTGCAAGCACAAACTGCCCAGGCGGTGAAGGATCTGGAAGGGCTGCACTGGTTCTTTGCTTCAACTGGTGATTAAAGAAGGGGTAATTTAAAGGTGAGAATGAATGGCATACGATTCAGGGGGCTGCTCCATAGAAAAGCACGACACGCGACAAAAATAAGTGTTTTAAGAAATACGGCGAGATACGATACTGGGGTTGGAGGGGTCTCTGGGAAATCGGAGGATGCAACCGAGTCCTTAATCCGAGGGTCGTCAGATTACATCTGCGTTGGCCTCTAACTGAAGTTGACAAATTTGCAGGTCAAATTTGCAGGAACTTTGGTTCCGGGCATCTGCGCGCCGGCAGTCACCGGATCGGCGAGAGGCCGGGAAGCCCTTTCTCGCTCCGCCAAGGCCACCGCCGGAGGGGGCTGTCCGCGGCCCGGGCAGGTGACCGCGCCAGCCGCCGGTGCCGAGAGCCCGGAGCTGCCGGAGCTGCAGGAGCTGCCGGAGCTGCCGCCTCAGCCGCTGCCGCGGGCAGGGCTCGGGAAAGTTGCTCCGACACAACTCCGCGGCCTGGGAGCTGCGGTCCCTCCAGCCCGCCGTCCCCTCGCTGCGAGCGGCCGGGGAGGGTCACCCGCGGCCGGCGGGCGGGCGAGGGGTCCGGGCCGCGCCTCCTCCGCCGTGACCCCACGCTCGGACGCCGCAGAGCCCCCAGCCCGGCCCGCTCCCCTCAGCCTCGCACGCGCCTCCCCGGAACGGAACGCAGCCGAGGCCGCGGCCCCGAGCCCCTCCGAGCCTCACCTGCGCCCCGCTGGCCGTGCCTCCTCGCCGGCCCCGCGCGCCCCGTCGGGGCACGCGCCCACCCTTGGCGGCGCTGACGGGCCGCGGACTCGGGCCGCGGCGGCCCCGCCGCCCCTCTCTCCTCAGACAACTCCCAGCGGCGAGCAGAAGAGCGCGGCAGGAGCCTCTGCAGGGGGGCAGAGGAAAGCTCGCCGCCTCCGCAGCCTCCAACACCAATTCCCTTCAGTCGTCCGCGCCGCCCCAAGAAAATGTCACCAGAGGCCGTTCCGCTCTGCGCCTCACTTCCGCCCGGAACCACAGAGCCGCGCCCGCGGGCTAGAGCGGCCGCCGCGGCGGCGGGAACCAGTGGTAACTGGCGGTCGGCCGGGAGCAGGCCGCGCAGCGCCATCTGGCGGCGGGGGCGCGCGCGACCTCTCCCGAGCGCGGGCTCCGGCGCGCCTGCTTCCCGGGCTTTCGCGCGGCGCCCTTCTTCTGTCCCAGCAGCCTCCATTAACACCGATCTCGGAGGGCCGAAATGCCAGGCAATGCAAACCAAGGACGGCGCCTTAAAATTTAGCACGGGGCTCCGCTTCCCGAGCGCCGTCCGGTACTCACCCACTCGCGAAGCCGTCCCGAAGGCAGCCCCCGATGTCCGAATGGTGGGGTGCTCCCGCAGGCTGTCCTCTCCCTCCCCTTGCCACCTTCCCGCGAGAGCCAACAGCCAGGCTCCGACACCCGCACTAACGTCCCGTGCAAGTTGCGGCTCGGGAGCGCCGCAGGGGTCGCGGCTGGCGCGCCACCTGCCGGTGAGGCCGTCCTCCGGGGACTCCGCTCCGCCGCCGCCGCCCGCTCCATCGCCCCAAATTCCGCCTCTGCAGAGTCACTCTCCGCTTTGGCGGCTCGCCTGGGAAGGGTGGCACGCACTGCAATGAGCTTTGCAGACCCGTCCTTAAAACGGGCGCGGGGCGCGTGCTGGACCCGGGACCCGCAGAAAACGGTGGGTCTCTATTTGGCAAGTAGAGAGCTCCAGAGACCGATGCTGAGGACAGCCTGAAAACGCAAGGTCTGACTCCCTAAAAGCAGTGCAGGCTTTGGAGGAGAGGGGGGATATAAAAAGGTTTGAGAGGGTAAAAAAAAAAAAAATGTGATTTGTATCTTTAAAAACAAAATACCGAGAATTGAACTATCCTGCAGATGCGAGGCAACTGTTCCACCCCCAGAACTATGTCCCCAGACCTTTTTCTAATTGTGAGACAGGGTCTCACCGTTTTCCAAACTGATAAATATCTGTTCAGATTTCTGGTAGCTCAGTCTGGAGACAACGCACACCTCGGAAAGGAAAGGAAAAGACAAGAAAACAGATGTCCTCTGACGAGCTTCGGAAGGGGAGAATGTATTTGCTATCTGCCACACCTCTGTATCCTTCAGTGATAACTTTTCCGTGCCACTGGCCTTTATAACAAAGAAACATTGGAAAGAAGGTGAAGGCCGCCTGAGAGGAGTCCTCCTCTGCCTGGCTCTCGCCACCCTCCATCTCAAACTCCAGACATAAGGAGGAAACAGGACCAAGACCCGGGCCTGGGGCCCAGTCAGCCTTCAGAGCTTCTGCCTGCTATGGAACGTCACCCACATCTTCTCTGACAGCATCCGCAGGAAGAAGAGTTCACAGTTAATTTCTGTTAATGAATTGCCTCTGTGTAAGACAAAAAGAGAGGGAGAGATCTCGGGTGATATTCCTCAAAAGGAGATTTGGAAAATTCCACAGCACAGGGCCCACACTTCGTCGACATCGGTTACCTTGTTAGACTAGGTCGCTCTACTCTCCGGTTCACTCAGGATTTATCATTATCATCAAACTGTTATTTTTAGAGACAGAGAGAGATGTACATGCAGGTGAGCTCAGAAGTCTGCCCTCCCTCCACGTCGAGATCTAAGGATCCATCCGACAGTCAGGCTTCTAAGGCAAACACAGTTACCCACTGAATTTCCTTGCCAGCCCTCTCTCAAGACTTTAAGTATGTCTAAGCCACACATAATAACTGTACTGTTTATGGGGTACGGTGTGCCATTTCAAAACATGTATGACATATGATGATCAGATCAGATCATCAACGTATCCATCACCTCAGGCCTTTACTTCTTTGTAGAGACCATTTAAAATCCTCTCTGCCATGGCCTATCCTGCTGTGGGCATAAGCTGTTCCTCCCATCTATCCACACCACTGCACCCATTCTTAAGTGTCTCTCTACACCTGATCCTCCCTCATGTCTTCCCCAGGGTCTGGCGACAACCATCCTACTCCCGGCTCCTGTTAGATCGTGTTTAACCTCCACACATGTATCAGTTTTTCCACCAGCCAACACATGACCATCCCACGGCCATGTTGGAGCAGAAATAACTTTGACCCTGTAGTCATGGCGGTGACTCAGAACGACACAGTGGTAACTAGGTCTGTGGTAACAGTAAGGGGGCTGTTAACACATCCTAGTAAAAACGGGGGGGGGGGGGTGTCATAGGACCCTAGCCTGGAATTCTAGTCATTACTCCCTGTGAGACACTTGTCAAGTGACCTTGGTAGGTTCTAGGATATGGGGAGGTTGAAGGTTAACTGAAGGCTGGACTCTATGGTACAGCTTCCATGAGGCCACCATTCTCGATGAGGTTCGGTGCTGAAACTTTTTGAACCACCCAAGTTTCTGTAAGTAACCCCTTACCTGTGCTCCTGTTATAAATTGGCCACTGAACTCACTGGACTCAAGTTGAACTTCGGTGGAATCACTACTTCTGTCTGTCACAAGTGTCCTATCTGGGGTGACTTGACATTTTCACATTCCCCCAGGAAAAGTTAATGCAACAACATACAAATGCAAGCATGCAGTGTTATTCGTCTTTGATGCCTGGTATATTCCATTTACCATCCAAAACCTCCAAGTTGCAACAGATGGTAGAATTTCATTTCTTGGCTGGATAATATTCTACCCTGTGTGTCACATTCCTATCTTATGAATAGGGCTATAATAAACATGCAAGTGTGGGTATATCTTTGGTATACTGGTATATATGTATATAGACATATACCTGTATATATACATGTACGTATCTATCCATGCATGCATTCATTCATTTTTGCTAACCGGTATAGGCACAAGAGTTTTCCAGCCCTAAGTAAAATAAGCGAATGAACTAGTAATGACGTTTGTTAAATACTTACTATGTGGCAGATACTGTGCTGCTAAACGGATTTGTTCATCATCTGATCCTCACAGTAGCCCCTCGGGCTTGGTGGTGTTTTTAATCCCTGTCAAAGGCCGTGAATGAGGAAATGCTGAGCCTCTGCGCTGTGACAGCCATGGAACCTCAGACAAGTGACTGCTTCCAGAGTTAGCTTCCTTGGCCTGCCTGGAGGCTCCCTCCCACAGAATCGCACTGCATCCACCTAGGGACAGCCATCTATCTCCTTGTGAGAACCTACAAATCAGGGCTGTCCTTCTGGAGGCAGTGTCCCTAGTCATGCTTTGGGAGTCCCAGGGCACACAAGGCATAGGACTTCAGTACAATGGCATTTCCATCTCCACGGGATCTTTTTTTTTTTTCCAGAACAACATGCTCACATGGAAGCAGAGCCATGGTGGAGCAGTGCAGAAGGATGTCATGAGGTGGAGCTGGGAGGTGGCCAAGGGTGACTGGAAAGAGCTCCTTTCTCTCTCTTGGCAGGATGATTGACATTCCTCAGCCTGGGGTGAAGAGCTCAGAGACCCAGTTCCAACTCCCCTCTTACCAGCCCAGCCAATGAAACCTGGGCCACAGAGAAAGTCCAGCTTTTTTTTTTTTTTTTTAGATTAACGTCTATGCGTGTTTTGCCTGCACGTGTGTATGTGCACTGCCTGCTTCTCTGTGCCTGTGGAGGTCAGAAGAAGGTGTCAGATCCTCTGGGAGTCATCAGGTGGGCGTTGGAAGTTGAACTTGAGTCTTCTGCAAGAACAACAAGTGCTCTTAACTGCTGAACACTCTCCATCTCCAAGTCTAACTTTTTTGGAGGAGAGGGGTTATCTTTTGAGACAGGGTTTCTCCATGGAGCCCTGACTGTCCTGAAATTCACTCAGAAGACCAGGCTGGTCTCAAACTCATAGATCTGCCTGTCTCTCCCTCCCTAGTGCTGGGATTAAAGGTGTGTGCCACCATCACTTGGCCCCTAGTCTAACTTCTTAAAAGAAGGGAAATGGAAATAAATGCAAAAGATGGTTTCTAATTTGTCAACAAGTCTCCCCAACCTCCCGTCCGTCTCCCTGTTGCAGCTGCATAGCTGAGGATTTATGATCCCCCTGCCTCCACCTCCCAAGTGTGAGGATTACAGACGTGTGCCCCCACACCTCGCTACCCAGTTTACACGGTTCAAACCTGGGGCTTCCTGCAAGCTAGCGAGCAGTCTACCACGGAGCTACATTCCCAGGTCATGGCCTCTCACTTCTTCCCTAAGCAATCACCCTGGATGGCAGATGCCTGACCCCACCGTTGGGGAAGTTGTCAGGATCAGAATCTGGACCCTAGCCGCTGTAACAAGCCAGGCTACCTGTCCACGATAGACTCATTAGCAGTCAAGTGATGTAGAAAAAAGATGTATTCAATGTCACCACATTAGAATAGGAATTTCCCTGTCCCTCGCAACTCCATCTTTAGGATTCTGACACGAGGTTTAGATTTAAATAGAGGACAGAGCCAGGTATGGTGGCTCACCCCTTTAATCCCAGCACTCAAGTGGCAGAGGCGCTTGTGAGTTCAAGGCCAGCCTGATCTACATAGTAAGTTCCAAGGCAGGTAGAACTACAAACTGAGAACTTGTCTCAAAAAAATAAAATAAAATAAAAAGAAGAAAAAATGAAAGAAAAAATAAGGAAAAATTAAAAAAAGAAAGCTGGACTTTTCCTTGTCTGCTGACAGTTCAGAGAACAGGGAGCAGAGAACTCCAGTCAGCTACCCAGGAGGCTAGGGAGCTCTGGGAGAGGAAAAGGCTCCACCTGAAGGCTCTGGAGGAAATGAGAGAAGCATGGGGAAAGAAATGGCAGGGGTATCCAACCATCAAGAGTTCCCTACTGGTGGCCACAAAAGACAAGTAGTTTGAGAAGAAAGGGCTAGCTCCTACGAGCTCTTGAAATGACCCTGGTCCCAGCCTTTGTCTCCCCTAGTTCTAAAAAGTAACAATATTTAAGAACACCAGAGAACAGGTGATAGAATAAGCACATTCAGGTGGGCATCACCTGACACCCTGGGGATTTCTGGAGCAATAGGGGTCCCATTACCTGAGTTTGTGCTAATGACATGACCCTTGGAAGGACCCTGGAGAGCTTCAAAGAGAGTGCTGGGTTGCACTTTCAGCCCTACCCTCCACCACCATCACCCCCATCTTCAACTCCCAACCCTAGGAAAAGGAGAGGGCTCGGTGATTGGATGCAATTGCCAAAGGTCAGGGATTGTTGGTTTGAGACAAAGTCTTTCTGTGTAGCCTAGGCTGGCCTCGGAAGCAAGATCCTCCTGCCTTAGCTGCCTATGGATTTCAGGCATGCACTACACCCATCTAAGGCTGATGATTTAATCATTGAAGGGTTGTGTTATGAAACTTTAGAAAATTTCCACAAAGTGATGGGATTTGAGACTCCATTGGTGAACATGTAGAGTTCTGGTACGTGGAGCTTCTAGCCAACCTCAGGTTCTTTCCTTGCATCTCTCCCATTCGGACTTCTGGGCGTGTGTGTACTTTATAAGAAACTGATGGAGCTGAGACTCGGACTCAGTGGTAGGGAATTTGCCCAATACGAATGAGACTTTGTGTCTCATCCCTAGAACACACACACACACACATACACACACACACATACACATATGCATACACACATACATACACATACACATACGTACACACATATATACATACATATATACACATGCACACACATACATACATACACATACACACACACATACATACATACACACATACATACACATACACACACATGCACACACACACATACACACATACACACATACATACACACATACATACATACATATACACATGCACACACATACATACACATGCACACACACACATACATACACATACACACATACATACATACATACATACACACATACATACACATACGTACACACATACATATATACACAGACATACATACACACATATATATACACATACACACAGATACACATACACACACACACACACATATATATACACTGTAAATAAACCCAGGTGGAGTCAGTGCCTGTAATCCCAGCACTTGAGCTGTGGAGGCAAGAGGATAGTGAGTTTGAAGTCACTCTGAGGTACAGTGAGATTCTGTATCAAGAGGATAGATGGCAGCTGACCGTGGTGGCCGACGCCATAGTCCTAGGACTTGGGAGGCAGGGCGGGAGGATTGCAGCGCAAGGTTGAGCGCAGCCTGGCCAACATAGTGTGTCCCAAGCCGGCCAAGGCAACTTGAGACCTTATCTCAAAACTTACAATTAAAATTAGTAAAAGAAGTGTAGTGCTCTGTTCGTACTAAGGTTAATGAGATCCTGAATTCTGTGAATTCGCCTGTCAAACATAAGTGGAGATTATGGGGACTCCCCCCCCAAGAGTGAGAGTAGTGTGGGGTCCAGGCTGGGGCCTCAGAATGGGACCATCTTACGGACTATGGCATCGAGGTGGACACGGTCAGAATTGAGCTGATTTGTTGGGTGCCTAATTGGTGTCAAAGAAACGCTCCCCGTGCCCCCGGGGGCACACCGTGGCCACCCCCTCCGGAACACTGCTGCTCCTCAAGCAGCAAACTGCACTCAGCAGTCCCATTCGGCCGGGTATCCCCACGGCCTTCCTGCCCACCATTTTAAACACCCAAGAGGAGTCAGCCATCTTGCTGTGGCCTTCAACTGAGCATGCGCAAAAGTGCTTTCCTACACGGACACGCAGTGGCTGCCCGGTGGAGGCCCAGGCTTCCTCTGTTCTCCAGAGGCCTGGTGGAGAGCGCTTTGCGGCTGAGCTGTGTTCCCTCCCGAGGGCATGGTTTTGGAAACAAGCCTCCTCTGGTCGTTCAGCTGTTTGCTTTAAGCGACACAGGGGCTCAGGAGAGAAATGCACTAATCCTCAAGAGCAAAGACAGGATGGAGAGTGGCTTTGCTGGCGCCTTGCTCAGAGGGGCAGGGCTTCGGAGCGAGGTCTCAAAGGCTGGCTTGCAGAAGAGCTGGCTCGAACATGCCACTCATGCGGCTCATAGCTTCAGCACCTGCTGCGAGCATTACCCTTTGGGCTCTTCCCACCAGCACTCCCGCGATTTTGTTTTCGATTTTGTTTTCGGGGTGCTGGGGAGTAAGCCTTGAGCATCCTAGGCGACCCCTCTACCCCGAAGTCAGGCCTCCAAACCTCCAATTTGTTTTCATATTTTTTCTTATTAATACCCACAAATATACACTTGTATACGTTAAACTGGAGCCCCCTTTCATAAGTATGATTTTGTTAGTAGTGGTTTTATTTATTTATTTTTTTTAGAATCATTTATTTCTATTTCATGAGTGAGTATTTTGCCTACTCATATGTAAGTGTACCATGTGTGTGCCTGGTGCCTGAGGAGTTAAATGAGAGCATCGGATCCCCTGGAGCTGGAG
Organism: Cricetomys ansorgei; assembly: GCA_026225945.1. Lineage (NCBI taxonomy): Eukaryota > Metazoa > Chordata > Mammalia > Rodentia > Nesomyidae > Cricetomys > Cricetomys ansorgei. Next base: position 720,592 of record JAMJFZ010000236.1, on the reverse strand, counting down.
TTATGAATGTTTGGAAGGCACTATGTGGGTTGTTGGAAGCTGGACTGTGGTGCCCTTCAAGAACAGTTGCTCTTAATCATCTGAGCCATCTCTCCAGTCCCTGGTCTTCATTTTCTGAGACAGGGTCTCATTACATATTTCAGGCTAGCCTCTTCAATTGTGATCTGCCTCCCTTAGTCTCAAGTACTGGGATTACAGGCCTGAACCACCACATCCAGGTGGTTTCATTAGCTTCTCTAAACAGGACTAATAGGTGGTTGAAGTGGAAATTGTTATTGTAGCATTTTGATTAGAGGATTAGAGACTAGAGGGCTAACAGAAGATTCCAAAGACGTGCTGAATAATCAGGACATGTTTGAGTTGCCCAAGGTCACCTACAGCAAATGGAACCTGTGAAGGTGAAACCGAATGTCATTCTGCTGCCTCGACTCCTAGTGTGTGTTAGGGGGAGGGGAGCCTAGCCTTGCCCTTGTGTGCAGGCACTGCGGGTGGAAAGAAGACTCTTGTGATTCTAATGTGCCAAGCACCTGAAAAATTCCAGGCATGAGGACAGTACAGGCTCATTAAAATGCTTCATCAGACTGGCAGCAGCAACAGTCGCCTAAAGATGAATCAGCAGTCTTTCTCATGTGACACGGAGCTTTCCAGGGGCACCAGAGTGGGGACAGAGAGGCCTCTGGGAGACAGACTAAGCAGAGGTTTGCAGAGCCAGCTCCTGGGAGAGGCAGCAAGTGGCCATGCCCCTGGGACCTGGAGGTCTCACTGAGGGTAGTCGGGCTCACCAGAAGTATAATACACCAGCAAAGCTAGAGAGCAAGGGCTAAAGCTAGCTCCATTCCTGTCAGCAGAGAGAACACCCCACACAAACTTCAGGTCAGACTGAGGAATGCATAAAATGGGTCAGGGGCAGACTCTGCCCTCAGAGAACTAAGATTTTTCTTTGATGGAATATTAAGGACCCCATCTCCTGGATGAATCACCGTTACTAGAAGAAACCCTATCTAAAGCAAAACTACGAGGTTGAGATTTGTCCTGGTTAGGGTTACTCCTGCTATGATGAAACGCCATGACCAAAGGCAAGTTGGGAAGTAAGGGTTTATTTGGCTTACATAACCTAAGTCATAATCCACTGAGGGAAGCTAAGGTAGGAACTCAAACCAGTCAGGAGCCACGGAGGAGTGCTGCTTACTAGCTTTCTCATGGCTTGCTCAGCCTGCTTTCTTCTAGAACCCAGGACCACCAGCCCAGGGGTGGCCCCACCCACAATAGTACAGGCCCCCCATCAATCACTAACTGAGAAAATGCTCTTCAGGCTTGCCTGCAGCGAGATCTCATAGAGTCATTTTCTCAATTGAGCTTCCCTCTTCTCGGACGACTCTAGCTTATGTCAAGTTGTCGTAAAACTAGCCAGCACAAAGTTTGTCCCTGATGTATCTGTCTCCACTATCCCAGGCTCCTCCTTAACCAGCCAGTGCCTTTTCACATCACTTGAAGAAGAGGACTTCAGCCTCCCTTGCCTTCCCCACTTCTAATCTTCCTGCCTAGGATTCTCAGACTCCAAGTCCCCACGTGTCAGCCACTGTAGAGACTTGTTAGATGACTACTATAGTGCCCCTCCCAGGTGACAGAGTACTCTGTCCTACTCATTTAATCACTTCTCCTGAGCTTGTCAAAGAGGGACATAGAATGTAGGGATTTTAGACAGCAAGATAAATGTGCGAGTAAGCCAGATTTTACGAAACCTTCAAATCATATTCTGTTAGCCCAGAAGGACGGGTCTAATACACATCCACGTGCATATTCCTTCTGTGCCTCAACCTTGACTGTCTTCCATGCCTGGGAAATACCAGGACATTCTGGAATTTGCAATCTAAGAAAAATAACTTAAAATAATCAAAAGAACTAAATCTGCCTTATTGATATTGGCGTTGTGATCACTCGGAGAGAGAAAGAGGTAACAAAGCCTCCTGTTACAATCAGTCAAGCTGGAATTAAGTGTAGCCAGAATCCCAGTGTGCTGCTGGGGTAGCGGGTCAGTGTCAGAACACTCGCACAGCATGACTACCTCAGAATAAAGAAGAATCCAAAGGTGGAATGCTCCAGGCCTTTTCATAGAGCGCTGCCAAATTTCGCTTAAGATGCTTCTACTTTTCCCCAGAAACTTTAGAACATATCTCCTCAACTGCATGCTAAAACAAAGGTTGGTGTCGTGCCCAGTTTTCGAAATCCTCCTCCTCAAGGACTACCAGGAGACCACCAGTTCTGATGAAAAAGCAAGGAGCCTTTATTCTGCAGAGCAAACCAGTGTGCAAGACGGCCAACCCCAAGTGAGCTCCCTACCTGGGGTTTTAAGGGGGGGGGGGGGCTCCTTAACAACAAGGATTTCTGGGAAAGCGAGTACTTGCCATTAAACAGAGAGGTTTATGGGAAAGCGAGTACTTGCCATTAAACAGAGAGGTTTATGGGAAAGCGAGTACTTGACATTAAACCAAGGAGAGGTTAGTGCCTTTACCACTAGGGGTGCTGGGCTTCCCAGTTGGAAGGGCAACCCAAACTGGAGGGTCATGCCTGTGACTACAGAAACCTTGCTTCTACCATGGAGGTTCCCCATCCTCTCATTCAGTCCTGTTCCTTTAGCCTGCCCCTTAGCAGAGGTGTGTTCACAGCCGGAAACTCTCTGGTGGTGGTGAACCTGAAGAGCCAGCAAAGGCAGGAAGGCACTTTGTCTTCCTGTGGGGCCTGACAGAGATTGCCCCTGGCAACCGGAGGTGGAGATGCTCAGTCATCAATGCCAACCTCCTTTCCGGTGGCTGCCAGCCTACTGGCAGAAAAGATGCCATGCCTCTGATTTCCTACCCCAGGTCTGCTTCTGTGGTATCCCAAGCTAACAGCTCTATTTCTTCTCTCTTTTTGTCTCCTATCCCCACCGCGTTTCCCTCTTCTCTCTGAGCCCTGATGGCCTCGTCTAGTGTGAACTCTGACTATGTCTATGCAGAGATAGGGTTCTCCCAGGCAGCCAAGGTGGGAAGCAGCGAGCATCCTTCTTGTGATCTATGGGAAATCCTGGTTTCTTTGTAGCAGTAGAAGGGGACAGCAAAGATGAGTGGGCTACAGAGAGGACAGAGGTGCCTGTGGCTTCCAGGAGTCCTCCTGGGACAAAGGTAACAGTACAGCCTCAAAAGCCGAAATGCTATTCTTCCCTAAAGCCCTGGTCCCTTCGCAGTAGGCCTGACCCTGGCTGGCCGCATAGTCTTCAAGTCTGGAGGGACCCTGCCTGTCCTGCACAGGCCCTCCTGGGCTTGTTTCTGGGAGGGCCTTCCTCTGCAGTTGGTTGAACTTTATCTGTGCCATCCTCTCACCCTGGTCCTCAGTGCCCGAACAATGGAAGGGATTCATTAGTTAGCTGGGCCTTTGGTCTCCAACTGGACGTACCCATCCATTGAGAAACTCCCCTTTGTGCCCAGTTGGCCACAGGCTGCTGTTAAGATGGCCACCATTCAGTCTCAGGAGGGACAAAACACTTCCCAAAAATGTGAAGAAGGATATAGGTTCTAGGTCAGTTTAAGATCTGGTAATCTTTCTATAGTGTGTGTGTGTGGTGGCATGGGAGGCATTTCAGGCAGTAACTAGGGATTTAGAACTCCTGTATAGTGGATAACATTCTAGTCCTCCAACTCATCCATATAAGAAATTCACAATGATACATCTATCTACCTATCTTTCATCTATATACCTACTTACCTATCTTCCTTTCTATCTATCTACCTACCTAGCTATCAATCAATCTATTGATCTATTTATCTACAGTCTGTCTATCTATCTCCACAGCCTGGAAAAGAACCCAGAGTCTCATACATGTTAAGCAAGCGTTCACTCTAATGCCTAGTTTATACCTCCACCCAAACTAATCTAATTTCTACACCCAGGCCCCCATCTGCCAGAACAGCTCACTTCAGTATTAACAAGTCCACATACTCTCCCCTCCCTGACTAGGACTCCCAGAATCCAATTGTCCAGAAAGATGAGCTCTAGACTTTCACCTATATACATCCTTCACTTGCCCAAACCCAGCAATACACTATGGCCAGGGTCTCTGGCCCCGTGCCACGAGTGGGGAGAACCTTTCCCAAGGCTGGACAGCCAAGGTCCTCACAGGACACCTCCGTAGTGGATGTCTGTGTAAGAGTGGGCTCAGCAGCACTTTCTCCCAACCTAGGCTCTGAGGACTGCTTCTCCCAGAAGCCCTCACCACCCTTCTCCACCCTGTTCCCTTCCCCAGTCAACAACACACATGAAAACAAGTTTAGCTTTTTCTTGAAAGACGAGAAAAGCTGTTAACCTCAGGTCCCTCCCGCCCGAGTCCCTGGCTGTTCGACCAGCCTGGCAGTATACTGCAAATGGGAGGGGTGCAGAAGAAGGCTGTAAGAAATGTGGAGGGAAGGGCCAATCGCCACCCTGTCAATCATTCTCTGAAGCGGCACTTCACGGACACCTGCTTCGGATCCTATGTAATGCCAGGTACAGAGGACACATGTGCCCTCAGGGAGCCCCTCCAGAGCAACTCTCAGCCTGGCCTCTGCAGTGTCACATGAGGACTGGCTGAAGGGTTGTAGACAGCTCTGCAGAGAGTACCAGTCAGGGCTGCTCCTTCCCAGCAAGTCCTGTGCCGAGCAACGCATTCTTCCCTCCCAGAGAGGCAGGCCAGGTGGGCTGGAGAGACAGATCTGCATAGGACATGCTGCTCTTCCAGAGGGCCTGACTTCGGTTCCCAGCACCCACATCAGGCAGCTGATAACTGTGACTCCAGCTCCAGGGCATCGGACACCCTCTTCCAGTCTCCCCAGAAATCCATGTCCATACGCAGAGACGTATAATTCAAAATAAATCCTTCTTTTTTTTTTTTTTTTTTTTTTTTTTAGATGTGAGTTAAGAGAGACTCTTGAAACAATAGAGCAAATGAACTTGGCATTAGCCTGAGGCCTCTGCCAGGCTTGCGCTCTGGCTCCTGTCCCCATTGTCCAGGGATCTTTAGAGGTCATCTTGGGCTCCTTTCTCTCCTTCAATCCTGTATCAAATTAGTTTCCAAGTTCTCTTGTTTCTCCTTCTTTTCCATTGCAGCGGCCGCATCCTGGCCTAGGTCCTTATCACTTGGGGCCAGTCTGGACTCTGGCTGGCTGGGGTGAGCACAAAACCTGGCAGGCAGTTAGAAGGCCAGCTTACTGCATCAGGCTGTGCTGACTCTGGGTTTGTCTCCTCCCCGTTATCAGCTGCCCTCACATGTACCCCAGCCTCCTCCTGCATCTCGTCGCCTGCCAGCTCCCAGCTTGGCCACCCGGTCCCTGTGCACTCAGGCTTTCTCTACCCCCTCTCCCTACCCCCCACCCCCTCCTCAGGTTTCAATTAACTAACTGCCCATAGATTGCAGCAAATTTACTGTCCCTGAAATAGAAGTGGCCCATAACGAGGCTTAATGAGATTATCCCTCAAGGAATTTAATAAGGGACAATCCCTTTAGCCAGGCAGATGAGAGTTTAGCTGTGTGTACATGGGAGTGTTGGGGGAGGGGAGGCAGAGGATCCATGATGCACTACTCCTGGGGTAAGTGGGTAGTTGGGGTGTATGGGTGTTGGGGGGGGATGGAGCAGATAGCCAGAGAGGTGGGAAGTAGGGAGACAAGGTGGATTGGCTGGCTGGGTGAGGGAGTGCAGAACAGCCTTGTGGCTTCAGGAGCTTGCCAGGAGCCAACAGGAAACCTGACTCCTGCCCTCACTCCAGAGGGCCCAGGTCACTTCCAGAGGACAAGCCCAAGAGCTCCTAAAGCCTTGAGGTGAGGCTCTCGAGCAGTAGTGACTCGCCCTCTCAGGTATGATGGAGCCAGTGTCTAGCACAGTGGAACTTGCCTTCCAAGCAGAGAAAAGAGAATGTTTCTTTTTTCTGCTCTTGAAAGCTGACTCCCTCTGCAGCCAGGAGCCATGCCAGCTGCAGTCAGTGGCCAGTCTAGCAGATAGGTCAAGAGGGATCTGGGATGGGTCCTCAGCTGTATGCGTTTCCTCTGCCTGTGCACAGCTCCTGGGCCAGAACAGTCCGACCCCTCTGCCCTCTCAGGGGAGGACTAGACACCTCCCCCTTCCCCCCAACACACACACATACATACGCTAGAGGAATCAGCCACTGGGCAGCACACAGTCTCCCCAAAAGCTACAGTCTGAAGTCTACATGAGCTAGACCAGCCATCCCCCTAGTTCACAGGTGAGCAAATGGGACCTGAGGAGATTAAGACACCCCGTGTGCTAGTTTCTATGCTACGTAGCAGTCGCCCCACCTAGCAGATTAAGCCAGAAGCCCCATAGCTGGGTTTCTAGAGTGGAGAAGCCGTGCCAGTGCCATTTGGCACTGTTTTTAATCTCTCAAAAGCTGAGATCGAGGTGTAGGATGGGGGAGCAGCCTAGATCTCATGGGGACTTAGCTGAGGAGAGGCCTCCCGAGATTCCTTGGGCTGCTGGCAGCTAGATGTGTTCACAGGTAAAGGCTGCCCATGAGTCCTCTGCCGTCTCTCATAGGTCTTCCTATAATACAGCAACATCTGTATTCATTTAAACCTGGGCCTCAGGCATGCCAGGTAGGTACTTTACTATTGAGCTACACTTTCAGTCCCATGACAACTGTGTGTGTGTGAGCGCACGCGCGTGTGTGTGCGCACATATGTTACTGGGGATGAAAACCTCTTAACTTTACCATATTCTGTTGGTTAGCAGCAGGTGACTCATCTGTATTAGTAGAATTGTTCATAGGCCAGAGCAAATATGAGACAGACAGACAGACTGACAGACAGATCCAAAGCTAGAATGGTGATAGCTCGTTTTCATTGTCAACTTGAGCGGATCAGTGAGATCACCTTGGCCGTTTCTCTGAGGGCATTTTCAGAGAGGATTGGCTGAGAGGAGAAGACCTGCCCTGAGCTTGGGCAGTTGCACTGACCCATGAATGGGGATCTAAGACTGAATAATAAAAATGGTGGCAGGAGAAAGCTGATGGGGCACACACACTCCCTCGTCTGCTGCTTGAACTGTCCAGATGTGAGCAGCAACTTCACACTCCAGCTGTCACAGCCTACACAACCAACAGCTGTCCTCCATCCTCAGGCCTTCCCTGCCAAGGCAAACTGCACCCTCAGACAGTGAGCCAACGTAAACTCTTCTTCCCTGAAGTCGCTTCTTGTCAGTATTTGGTTACAGCAGCAAGAGAAGTGACTAACACGCATGGCTCTAATCCCGGCACGTTGGACCAGGAGAACAAAGCCAGCCTGGACTGCATGGGGAATCCTGTCTTAAAAACAAAAAGAAAAAAATAGCTAAATAAGGGGTTTGTTAGAATAGGTTCGTGTTCGTGCGATCACAGAAGCTGAGAAGCTCCAAGGCAGATCCAGGGGTGCCAGCACCACAGTCCATGTCCAAAAGCCTCAGAACCAATCCTCAGCCTGAAAGTGAAGACCTGAGAACCCGTGGGGACAAGGCTTAAAGGTCAGAGATCCCCGAGTTCTGATGGGCCATGGCAGGAGGAGACAGACGTCTCAGCTGAGAGAGAGAGAGAGTGAGAGAGAGAATATGAATATAGCATTTCCACTTCTCTAGAAATGTCTGCACACTCTCAGTTCTCTAGGTACCCACTTAATCCAGCCCAGCCGATTTCTAAACGGAACCCTCACAAGGTAAGTCCCACCCATACTCAAAAGAAAGGAGTCAAGGGCCACTAGCAGCATGGGCCCTGCACCTTAGGATCTGTGCATCACACCTGTCATCACGAGGATGGATAATGGCCAAGATAAGGCAGAGAGAGCCTGATTCCATAATAGGATCAGGTTCCCAGGCCAGCTCTTTTTCGAAATCCAGGATGTCTCAGATTCTAGAAAGCAGATACTCGCACTATAAACTCATGCTGGCCCCGTGAGGCCCGGGTCAGTAGCAGTCATCGCAGGTGTGAGTTGGCCAGATTTTTCAAGTCTGTTACAGTAGGGTTGCCTTTTGTCTTCCGTGTGGTATTGAGGGTGGAACTCAGGGCCTTATGTGCTAGGTGAGCCCTTCCTCCGCCACTGAGCTCTGTCTGAAGTCCTTATGAGGAATGAATCCAGGTCAGGCCAAGTTTTGCCTGATGCGCTTTGAGACTCTTTGGGTTCTGAGAGCTCTGGGAGCTTTGGAAATTCCGGCGAGGAGGTGTGAACACGGAGTAGCTGATGCTCAGTGTGTTCTTACCAGATGCAGATTCAGGCGGAGGGGCTGCGTTTCTCCCAGTCCCAGGAGTGGTACGGTTCTGCCATGTCAGCCATTCTCCCCGAGTCTCCCCGCTTCCCTTCGCACTCCAGTAGACTCTGCACTCATGAACTCGGGAGCAAGAGGAGGCCGCAGGGAACCCGACTGTTTTATATTTTCAACCAGAGCTTCTGGGTGGGCGTTCAAGAGCCTAACTGCCATCCTGTGGCTGGAACTCGGCACTCCACCCCCTCTACCCTTTCTCCGACTCTTACGATTTTTCTGCCATCTCTTCTGTGACTTTCCTGAGCCCCGGAGGGGATTCTTTTTACTTTCTATTTTGAAACAGGGTGCCATTAAACTGTCCAGGCTAGCCTTGAACTCGCTGTATAATCCAGCCAGATCTTAAACTCCAGATCCTCCTGCCTCAGTTTCCCAAGTACGATGGGCTTTCAAAACTGAGCTACCAGACCTGGCTTTGACTCTCTCTTGCCTGTGTTGCCCAAAGCCGCTCAAGCCCTACATTTTGAGAATGGCAGGCTCTGACGGAAACATTTTAGAAACAAAAATCAACCAATTAAACAAAAACAGACACTGGAAGTGGATCTCCCTGCCCAGGCTGGGCGGAAGGCTGGGTTTCTGAAAGCATTCGTGGGCTAGCAGGACACCTAAGGCAAGCTCTGTAGGCTGTGTTTAAACAAACTGAAATTGGGCCACATGGCAGCGTTCATCCTCTCCCGTAGAGAGAAAGGGCATCCTGGCTGGGGCCACGCAGGCTGTGTGCCAGGTAGCCTTCCTGCTGTAGCTAGGGCAAGTCTGTTTCTCTCCAGCGGTGGAATAGGCATTGCTTAGACAGCTGTTGCTCAACAGATGCTCCTGCTAACTCTCCGGTGCGTGCTCGACAAGTGGCCACATCTGTGGATGCTCTAGGTACCCCCTTTCCTAGGTTCCTGCACAGCTAACATCCAGAGGGTGGGTGTCAGTTTGAGGAACTCTGTGACCTAGTTTGCCGTGCAGGCATTAGGTTCCATTGGGTTATCCTCCATCAGAGACCAAGAGCTCCATGGTCAACTGGCAAAATCCCAGGCCTCGAGTAGACGAGTGGATTGGTTGCTGGGCTTATATCCCTGCTAGACTGTGCCTCTTCTCCATGCACCCGCCTATAGCCTTTTGTCTCTTTTTTTTTTCCTTCTCTCCCTTCTTTCCGTTTGGAAGCCGTGTAAAGTTATGACTGCCCTCTAGTGTCTGAAATTATGTATGCCAGGGCCCGTGCCTTTCAAGCATGTTTCTGGACAGGGAACTTGAGTACCAGGAGCCTGAGAACTGCTGAGGTAAGTTCCCGAGTTATTTGGGGTCATTAGTGACGAAGTGGACGGTAGCAATGTTCTGTGTTTACTGGTGTAAAAGTCAGGCTTCAGTAGGTAATTGGCCAGGTTATTTCAGGTATACAGTGTTTGAAGCTAGGAAATGTTTTGTTGCTCAAAATGTTGACTTCACGATTGACTGACTGAATGAATGAACTGTTCCCTTAAAGGGAGCAACACAACTCCACTCATTTTGACCTCGTTTTGCTGACTCTCCACAGATCTTTAAAAAGGTATTTGATTTTTTAAAAAATCGACATTTGTTTTTAAAAACTATCAAAATTAGAATAGATTAGTTTCCTTAACATGATGGAACCCGGCTCAAAGCAAACTTGTTTGGTAGAATATTTTTCCTAACTCAGCAGCATCAGGTTCTCCCCTTTGGCAGACTCTATTTCCCGGTGATGGCTCCATGCTCCACTATATAATCCTTATAGTCCATTCACCCCTTGAGAGAAAAGTGGCTCAGCTGTTTAGAGCCCTCGCTGCAGCTGTTGCAGAGGACTCTATAGAGGACTCTATGTACCCATGATGGACAGCTCACAACCATCTTTAACTACAGCTCCAGGGGATGCCTACAAAGGCACCTGCGCGTGCGTGCGCACACACACACACACACACACACACACTCACACAAACACAACTAAAAATAATACAAAATAAATATAAGCCAGGCATATTGGTATGCACTTTGAATCCCAGCACTCGGGAGTCAGAGGCAAGCAGATTCCTGTGACTTCGAGGCTAGCCTGGTCTACATAGTGAGTTCTAGGACAGCCAGGGTTACTGTTTACTGAATAGTCAATAGTTCTCAATATATTTCAATTACACATGTGGGGTTTTTTTGTTCATTTCGTTTTATTTTTATTGAATGATGGTTTCCTGTAGCCCAAGTTGGTCTTGATTTAGTGTGTAGTGAGACTCTGTCTCAAAAAAAAAAAAATCTAAAAAAAAAATGAAACAGTGGAATACTAGTAACATCTATTTTTATTTTTTTTTAATGTGTTGTTTTTTCTTGGTGGTATGGGGTGCTATTTTGAGACAGGGTCTCTCGCTCTAAGCCAAGCTGACCTAGAACTCACTATGTAGCCCAAGTTGGCCTTGAACTCAAGGTGAATCTCTTGCTGGGTCCTTCTGAGTGCTAAGATCACAGGCAAGTACCACCATGCCTGACAGTTCTAAAAGTTTTAAATGACTGTGCCAAGGATGGGCTGAACAGAGGAGAAATGACTACCATAATTTTGGAAACTATTTTGATAGAAATAGTTCAACACACCAACAGTTTTGTTCCTAAATGCGTACGTATGTATACTATATGACATAAACGATAAAACATAAAATATAATATATGGTTGTTGTTCATATCTGTGAGCTCTGCATGTGCTGATTCTATTGACCATAAAAAGTATTTGGTTAAAAATTACATTTGTACCGACACGTACAGCCTTTTCCCGTACTGTCCTCTAATCAGTGCAGTAAAACAGCTGTTTGAGTTGTATTGGACATTATAAATAATCTAGAGGTGATTTAAAAGACCAGGCACAGTGGTGTATGCCTTGAATCTCTGCACTTGGTAGACAGAGGCAAGTGGAGCTCTGTGAGTTCAGGGCCAGCCAAGGCTACACAATGAGACTCAAAACTAAATAATAAATAAATATGATTTAAGTATATGGGAAGTGCAGAGCTTATGAGAAACACATATCCTACACTTCAAATGTGATTACCTTTAAGGAGAGGACAGCATGGTAAGGTTACCAGCTATTGCTGAATAATCAATAGTTCTCAATATATTTCAATTACATGTATGTTTTTTTTTTGTTCATTTTGTTTTATTTTTATTGAATGATGGTTTCCTGTAGCCCAACCTGGTCTTGATTTAATGTGTATGTAGTTGAAGATGGCTTTGAACGCCTGAACCTCCTGCTTCCACCTCCCTAGTACCACCATGTACCACTTAGTACCACCATGTACCACCTAGTACCACCACACCTAGGTGAAATTTTATATACCTAAAAAGAAATGTATGCGTATTGCTGTTTTGTCAAAAAGTGTTTATGTGTGTGGGTATTTTGCCTGCGTATGTCTATGTACAACATTCATGTGGTACCCAGGAGGCCAGAAGAGAGTTAGATCCTCTGGGACTGGAGTTACAGATGGTTGTCAATTGCCATGTGAGAGCTGGGAACTGAATTTGGGTCTTCTGTGTGTATAATAAAAACATGATAAAAATGAGCAAAGCCTGAAGATATATAAGACATTTGCACCTTGTCAAAGGAATGTGTCACCTAGTTTACAAAACTAAGATTTAGACGGGGCAGTCTGTTAATTTATAAGCTGCCTCTCTGAGACTGAGGGAAAATTTGTACTTGTCTTTATAACCCGACACATAAGGTACCGTGCTTAGTGAATGCTGGGAAATGAGCCAATGAGCAGTGAAGAAGGCCCTGCAGCCATGGTGTTTGACACTTGAGAGTTCTCTTCAGTCTTTAAGGTCACACTGCAGGCAGCATAAGAATGAGCTTCTGTGCATTGTGCTGTGTGTTGAACGCGCTGAAAATCTGGATGCTGAGGAGGAAGAGAGAGCGGTTCCCCCTCCCTCCCTTGTGGAGGCAGGCTGTCAGCCCACAACTGCTGCTGCAGAGTTTAAAGAGAACTGAACATGTGGGAGCTGGGTGCTGCGAGATGAGCCTAAAAATACACACCTGCACAATGTGAGGGAAAGCATGCTGAGATCAGGCGGGAGACATGCGTTGTGCTCCTTAATAAGGTTGGCAGATTGGCCTCTTGGTGGTGTTCCATCCAACGCACAACCTCAGCAGTCCAGGTACAGGCCCACAGCCAGCCTGGGGTAAGCATCTTTCACATGCTTCTGTGCTAATCCACAAAAAAAGTTCCCCTGGTAACCGAGAACATCCAACACCACCATCCCTCTCTTAAAATAGCACCAGACACATTACAGCAATGTCTTCTCAATCATGTCCCACCTCTCACCCAGCATCCAGCTTCCAGGGGCAGGGGCACCAGGAGTATCAACAGGTCAAGATCATACCTGGCCACATACTGAGTCTGAGGCCAGTCAGATCTACATGAGACCCTGTCTCAAATAACCAGAAAACAACAAATATTAACAGGACTATAATGCATGTTCTTAAATTGCACAATTGTATATACTGTGCATTATTAAGATAATAGAAGCCAGGTAGCAATGGTGCATGCCTTTAATCCCAGCACTTGAGAAGTAGAGACAGTCACTCTGTGAGCTCAAGGCTAGTTTGGTCTATAGAGTGAATTCCAAGACAGCCAGAGTTACAACAGAGAAACCCTGGTTTGAAAAAAAATTTGAAGAAACTTGAGTGTGGATAATACGGCACTAATAGTTCATCCCTAAATTTGCCAGGTGGTAGTGACACATACCTCTAGTCCCAGTACTCCAGAGGCAGTACTCACAATACTCTGTGAGTCAGAGGCCAGCCTGGTCTACAAAGTGAGTTCCAGGATTAGCCAGGGCAACACACAGAAACCCTGTCTCAAAAAACACAAAAAAATGTTTAATTTCTTAAATCTGATCATTTTCACTATGCTTAGCTACAAATATTTCTGTTCTTAGGATATGGAAGTATCAGGAGGAAATGTAGTCTAGGGTCAGACATGGAGACAAAAATCAGGCTGCCTCTCATATCGCCTCTCCTGTACACAACAGAGAACAGTGCTTCATTCCTTTCTTTTATTTATTTGTTTGCTTTTAAAAATAACATTTATTTATTTGTGTATGGGTGTACACATGCCACAGTGTGCATACGGAAGTCAGGGACAGCTTCCAGAAGTTGGTTCTCTCCTTCTCCGTTGGTTCCCAGACTGAATTCAGTCCATCAAGCTTGGTAGCAAGTGCCTCCCTTTACCCACTGAGCCACCCCATCACCGTGGTGGTTAGAATGGGAATGAATGTATTAGAATGTGTGGTCCTTAGTTGGTGGAACTGTTTGGGAAGGATTGGGAGATATGGCCTTGTTGGAGGATATGAGTAGGCTTTGAGGTTTTAAAAAACTCCTGCCATTCCCAGTTAGCACTTCTTCTTCCTCTTCCTCTTCCTCTTCCTCTTCCTCTTCCTCTTCCTCTTCCTCTTCCTCTTCTCCTTCTTCTTCTTCTTCTTCTTTTTTCTCTCTCTCTCTCTCTCTGCCTGCCTCCTACTTATAGATCAAGATGTGAGCTCTCAAGCTGTTCCTGCTGCCATGCTTTCAACCCATCATCATGGACTCTACCCCTCTGGAACTGTAATTCCAATTAAACACTTTCTTTTATATGTCGCCTTGGTTATTGTGTCTTTTCACAGCAATAGAAAAGAAATGAATACAGAAGTTGGTACCAGGAATGGGGTATTGCTGTGATACCCTCTCACAGCACATGCTGGGTTTTTTTTTTAGAGGATTGTAGAAGACTTTGGGATGTTATAATCAGAGATTAATGGGCCGTTCTAGTAGGGGTATGGCAGACTGCAGTGCTGAGAGATACATAGACTGTGGAGGCACAGCCCAAAAGGTTTCAGAGGGGAACAATATTGGCAACTGGGCTAGAGGCCACTCTTGTGACACTTCAGCAAAGACTGTGGCTGCTTTCTGCCCTAGTCCTATAAGAATCTGCCTGAGGCAAAATTGAAAAGTAATGGAGTAATTTCTTTGGTGAAGGAGTTTTCAAGACAGTCTAATACTGGCTCTATTGAATGGTTATTAGTAATCATATTTATGTAGGCCTGTAATGAGAAGAGCAAGGGGGGCAAAAAGAAATACAAAAGGTAAAGTTTGAGGAGAAAACAAGCACTGGGAAATTTAAAGTTGGAGCCAAGGCTTGTGCTGAAAGAGATAAGGAGATCAAGGTGAGGCCTGATCAGCACTGATATAAAGAAAGAGTATTCTCAGGCAAGACTTCACCCAGATAATCCTACAATTTATGAAAGCAAAAAAGCCTAAGAAATCTTATACCCCTACAGAGCCATAACAAGGGAAAGTTTCTGCAAATGTGATTCAAGGGGGTCCAGGCTCCATCCCAAGTGGCAGCCAAACTTGGCAGTGTTGCCCATATGGTTCTGGCTTTAGAGTCATGAAGGAGTCATGGGCAAAGACATTATGGAATCTTCACTTAAGGAGAGCCAGTGAGACCAGGTGTGTAACAGAAGAATCCTGGCATGGAGACCTTGAGAGGCCATTGAGTGAAGTTGTGAAAGTGAAGCCTGTATCACATTGGAGACCCCAAGATGATAGACCTGCCAGAGACATGAGATATCTGCCAAGGAGAGCTGCATACAGGGAATGGAACTAGCCTGAGAGAGACAGAGAGAACACAGACACACATATACAAACACAGAGAAGGGGGGGGCATGCGGAGATGGAGAAAGAGAGGAGGAAGGAGGTATCTTGCAGGCAGTAAGCCGGAACGGTGCAGCCATCTAAGCCCATCTAAGACACCAGATAGGACTTGGAGTTTACACTACTGGGTTTTGTTTGGTCTTGCTTTGGTCCAGTATTTCTTCATTTTGGTCCAATTCCTCCCTTTAGGAATGCTATGAATATTCGGTGGCACTGTATGTTGGAAGTATGTAATTGTTCCTCTTGTAAATAGTTTTGCTGGTGTAGCGATAAATTGTGTTGTAGAGATAAAACATTTCTTGATTGTCTTATACAGAAAGGGAGAAATGATGCACAAGTTTATTTTTAAGTGTTTAAAATGTTTGTTTTGTACACTGTTGGGAGAAGGGCTGTGTTGGAGAAGTTTATTTTTAGTTGTGTTTAAAATATTGTTTTATGCACTGTTGGGTGAGGGGCTGTCTAGGATATTTTGTATTGTTTGCAGGTGTTGAATTTCTGTGGGGGGATGTTTGATTGCTTATGATCTACACCTGAGTAGTTCTGAGCCAATAAAACACCTGAGCTCAGATGCTCGGGGTCCCACTGTGAGTATGCCACTGGACATGACGGTGGTTCCCTCTGCTGAAGTCTGGCAGGGTTTGCACATATGAAAATGTCTCCTTGTCTCTCTTACTGAGCCGCCACAGAAGCATACTACTACAGGGTTGCCTAGGCCTTGGCATTTTGTATGGTCTGTAGGGGTTGACTTTATGTAAAAAATATCATTAAAAACTCAGGGTTCCACTGTCCAGGATAGTGCTTGCCATGATAGTAGTTCCCTCTTCTGAGGCCCAGCAGGTTTTGCACCTATGAATATGCTTCTGTGTCTTCCTTAGTTAGCTGCCACAGCAAGACACAGATATATATATAGTATTTGAATGGTGGTACCCTGATATGAGGGTTTGTGCATAGTCTTATTGTATCTTATTGTGCCATGTTTGGCTGATATCCCTCTAAAGGGAAGCAGGAGAATGGAACTGAGGGAGAGGGAAAACGGGGACTGGGAACTAGGGAGGAATGGAGGGAGGGGAAACTGAGGTCAGGATATATTGTACAAGAGAAGAATAAATAAATGAGGGTGTATAGATATATTTAAATACACACACAAACACACACACACATTAAAATAGGCATGGTGATGCCTGCCTTTAATCCCAACACACAGGAGGTAGAAGCAGATGGAACTCCGTGAATTTCAAACCACCCTGGTCTACATAATGAGTACCAGGCCAGCCAGGGCTACACTGTAAAACCGTCTCAAATAGATATATAAGTAGATAGCTAGATAGCTAGATAAATAGATAGATAGATAGATAATTTTTAAAGAGGTGAGTAAAGCTGTTTTTTGCCATTTGAGTCTGGGCTCTAAGGTAATTGTTTTCTTAAAGGCTGCAGCCTTTTCTAAGCTGTGTATCTAAGCTTTGAAGCCTTTTGTAACTTATTTTTTCACTGGTAACTTGACTCCACCACCCTGTTCCTGGCTGTTGACTGTTACTGAGAAAGATCCTAATTTGTAACTTTTTTAAAAACCCCATTAACTCCACCTTAGCTCTAAAAGTTTAGGAAGGGAAAGAAAGGAAGAAGAAACCTTTACAGCCCCTTCTGGCTGTCTTTATCTGTCTAAGCCTGGGGAACTGCATTAACTTCTAAAATTCCTTATCCCAATAAATTTTTCTCCAGTTATCTCAGTTACTTCCTGTGTCTGAGGTTCCCAGCAGCTGTCTGCCTTCTTTCTTACTCTCTAGAATATCTGTCTTTATCTGAGCCTTGTTTCTGACTGCTCCCCCTATCACTAGCTTCTGGAGCTCACTTCTTCCCTGTCATCATCCAACTAACTCTGGTGCTCACTCTTCCCCTGTCTCCACCCCATCTGAACTTTTCAATGGACACACTCTCTCTTAAACACCTCCCTCCAAGCTGTTCCTAAAAGTCCAAATGGCATGTAACCATAAGGAAGGTTGCACGGCCCAAAAAGCCTCCTGGCAAAGCGTTCCTTTACATATCCCCCCGCCCCCTTCTACTGAGATACAAGTTATACTATTGGTTACTTTTTCCCTGAGGCCTCTGGTAAGCCATCTCTTCTCCCTTTTGGTCTTCAGGAGTTTATCTTTTGCATTCATGAATAATTGCATTACTAACAGAGTGGGAATTCAGGGGTTGTGAGGTTGCTGAAATCAGTCCCCTTTCTCTGCAGCTTTTACTTTCAGGCAGATGGCAAATGTCTCTGTCTTGTGACCCTTTGCATTAATCCATCTTCTAGAGTAAAGCTATAGGAATCTTCATATTTCAAGGAATTCTGATGTTCACTGATATCATTAAAGGCAACAGTCTATTTCAATGTTCTGTCCACTCACTCTTTTGCATAGAGACAGCCTATTCTTTTGAATGTCTGGAACTTTGGCTTTAAGGTGTTTTCCTCTGGTTTTTGTTTGCTGCACGTGTTTTCTTCCTTTAGAGGTTATGCCAAATTTGCAGTGATGGGTCATTACTCTCATTCTCTTTTCTTGGACCTTCTGATGACTGCCAGCCAATTGTTCCAAATCAGCCAAAGTGAGATTCACATGGGGACATTTTTTCATCAAGGCTTCATATTTTTCATTTTTATACTCTTTACCGTCACTGGTATTAAAGTCAAGCGGAAATTTAGGTTTCAGAAACTTTACTCCCAACCCAGGGCTGACTGTTGCTTTTAGTTTTTGAACTTTACTACAATCTTTAGAAGGCTCCATCTTTTTTAAAAGAACCTTTCTTTCTATAGTCACACTTTTCAGGTTAAAGGTTAAGGTTTTCAGGAGATCTTCCTGGCTCAAATATAATCTTTATCAGTTTTGATGGTACTCACAACTTCTCATTTCCACTGGAAATAAGAGCATCCTCCCCCACATGGTAAAACTTGTCCTGATTTCTATTCAGGTGTTAATATGTCTTTACAATGCCTGTAGGATTGTGTGGTATACTGGTAATATGCTTTATGCCACAGTATGTAAAAATATTTCTCATTTTACTGGAGACATATGCAGGTGAATTATCAGTTTTGATTTGTAAAGGTACTCCCATAATAGCCATTACTTCCAGTAAATGTGTAATTACAGAATCAGCCTTTTCAGAACTCAAAGCAGAAGCACAGTGAAATCCAAAATAAGTATCAATAGTATGGTGTACAAACTTAAGTTTCCCAAATTCTACAACATGGAACACATCCATTTGCCAGATTTTCCCTCTTATAGTACCCTTAGGGTTACTTCCAGCAGGCAATGAGACTTGATTATACAAGGAACATGTTGGACAATTCTTTATAATTTCCTTGGCTTGTCATCAAGTAATGGAAACGTTGCTTTTTATATCTTTGCTGTTTACATGGTGCTTTTCATGAAAATTTGAGGCTTTTAACACATTTCCTATTAATAACTGATCGATCTCATCATTCCCTTGTGCCAATGGGCCTAGTAACCATGTATGAGATCTAATATGAGTAATATATAAGGGACAACTTCCTCTCAAATTGCTTGTTGCAGCTGCATAAATAATGATGTTAACTTTGAATTATTGGGAATAAATTCAGCAGTTTCTATATGCAAAAGAACCTTTCTACATACTGAGAATCAGTGATGATATTGAGGGATTCAGAAAAGCCTAACAATACCATAAAAATAGCATACAACTCTTGATTTTTTAACTGAAGCATATGGGCTTTGATTGACTTTATTTATTTTTCTGACTTGTAGCCTGCCATTCCTAATTTATTTGCATCAGTATAAAATGTAGGTGTTCCAGAAATAAGTTTTTATCTCACTATATGTGGGAGAATCTATTCAGTCCTTTTGATAAACTGAATTCACTTGCATTTAAGATATTCATTATTAATTCTCCCAAATAATTGCTACAAGCTCTTTGCCAAACTTCATTGATGGCCCATAATGATGTAATCTCAGCATTCATGTAAGGCACCACTATTTCTGCTGGATCTCTTCCTGACAAATGATGAAGTCTTATTCTTCCCTTTATAATTAAATCAGCAACTTTTTCTATATAGGCTTCTAATTTTTTTTACTCTGTTTATGTGCCATAAATATCCATTTTAAGATATCCTTTCTCTGCATAAGAATTCCAGTAGGAGAATGTTTTGAATGAATGATGACCAAAATACAACTCAGATGAGGATCTATTAGATCCACATATGCTTCTTGTAATCTCTTTTCTACCAAAATTAACTCTTGCTCTGCTTCAGTGGTTAAATGTCTTGGACTCTTTAGGTTGGAGTCTCCTTGTAACATTTGAAACAAATTGATTAGCTCTTGTGTAGTTAATCCAATTGTGGGTCTTACTCAATTGATATCTCCCAATAGTTTTTTTGAAATCAATAGCAGTTTGCAACTGATCTCTTCTGATCTGTACCTTCTGTGGTTGAATTTTTTGCTGACTTGTGTTATAACCTAGTTTAGTTAACAGAATCTCCTCTTTGTATTTTTTCAGGAGCAATTTGCAAACCCCGACAGGGTAAGATTCTTTTTGTTTCATCAATCTTTCCAAAGTATCTTGGTCAGAATCAGCTAACAAAATATCATCCATATAATGGTAAATAATAGATTGGGGAAATGATTGTTGCACAAAATATTGACCTAATGTTGGACTATTTAACATTCCCTGGGGAAGGACTTTCCACTTTTGACAGGTTGAGCATTGTTACAGGTAGGCACCATAAAAGCAAGCTTATCCTTGTCCTGCTCTTGCAAGGGGATAGGAAAAAGACAGTCCTTTAAATCAATCACTATCAGATGCCAAGCTTTAGTAATAATGAAGGCAAAGGAATTCCAGGCTGTAGTGAACCCATGGGCTGAATTATCTTGTTTACAACCCACAAACCAGTTAACATTCTCCATTTTTCATATTTTTTCTTTGTAACAAATACAGGTGAGTTTCACAGGCTGGTAGATTCTTCTATATGCTGAGCCTTTAACTGCTCCTCTACCAGCTGTTTCAGTGCCTGCAGTCTTTGATTTGTTAAGAGCCACTGCTCTATCCACACAGGCTTCTTAGTTAACCAATTTAAGGGTAAGGCAGTTGGTGTATTTTCAGCAGCGGCCTCCTTTATAAATTTGGAAACTCAATACCTTTTGTGTCTGGCTTTTGGACAACATATACAGCCTGTGCATCCCCCTTATTAAGAGGACCTTCCTCTTGTGACCCTATTTTATGTGCCCTTTCTGGGATTAAAGGGATATTAATCCAAATTCCCCATTGTTGCAATAAATCTCTTCCCCATAAAGTTATAGCTATGTCAGCCACGTAAGGCTTTAACTTTCCCTTTTGCCTTTCTGTACCCAAACATTTAACCCAACCCAACTTGCTTTATGTGGGATAATTTCCAAATCCCTATAAACTGTATGGATACTTCCTGAAGGAGTCAATTTGAATTCCATAACTTTTGGGGAGATTATTGTTACATCTGCACCCATGACCACCAACCCTTCTATTTCAGTGCCATTTAATTACATTTTTAATTTTGGCCTTTTATCATTAATGACAGAACACTCGTTTCCCAGTGCTCCCAAACCCTCCTGTTCTCTTTACCTGTGCAGCTTTTCTTTTGATATAGGGAAACAGTAACAGTTGTACAATCCTATCCTCTCCTGCATTAAAGTGCAGGTTTCTTGTTACATAGGTCATAATTTTAATTTCCCCTTTAAAATCTCTACCTAAAAATCCAGGATGTACAACCAGTTCCCTTAATATTAGGCTGCTTCTACCTAGGATCATTCCTACTGTCCCTGGTGGAAGAGGATCATAAATTCCAGTAGCAATGTTATAGCAATGAACATTTGGGGATAGGGTAAGCTGTCTGTCTATAGTCAGATCTAATGCAACACTGCCTTCAGTAGCATGCATCAGATCTCCAACGCCGAGTTTGGGTTTTTCAGTTATGCATGTTACCCCAGTGCTGACAGGACACAGGCAGCTCAGTTTTTTCTCCAGGGGCCCGAGCTCGGCCCCCTGTGGCATTTCCCAACTGCAAAGAATTCCTCTGTATATCTCTTGGATCTACACTCATTCGCCCAGTGTCGACTCTTTTCACATTGTCTGCACACCACTGGAAATCTGCTCCTTTTTTCTGACTAATATTTACAGAAATCATTCCCTCTAGAAGCTTGGTCACAATCTCTTTACAGATGCCCGAGTCTTCCACAGTTAAAGCATCGGAGATTTTGATATTGAAGCCCTCTAACTATAGCGTGACCTATTACAGCAGTCGTGTTAAGTATTGGAATGAATATCTATAGTAGCTCAGATCCATTGATCCAATGGTGCAGTATTTGCTATTAATGGCTTTAAAACGTTCTTACACTGTGTTTGCATTTTCAAATGCCATTGTCTCAGTGAGTACCTGTCTTGCTTCAGGGTCTGAGATAGCTCTATTAACTGCTGCAGTTAATCTTTGTAAGAAACCAGTAAAGGCTTCACTTGAGCCTTGTATAATTTTTGTGAACTAGGTAGACTTTTTTCCTAGTTACTCTACCTTTTCCCAAGCTTGTAAAGCTGCTAAACAACATTGTTCTATGGTCAAGTCATCAAACACAATTGGGTCTTTGTAATTCAGCATACCAACTCTCACCAAGGAGCTGATTCAATGATTTATTCCTTTAGTCCTATTCTGCTATTTCATATTTGTTGCTTCTTCCCTCCACTAGGCCTGCCTGCCTCTAGAATAGCTGATATTAACCCTTTCCAATCAAATGGGACTGTCTGGTACTGCATAGTACCTGCTTTACAAAGGGGCGAGGAGTACATGCCTTACAACACTACAGCTTCCTTCAATTTCCTTAAATCACTCATTCCTATTGGATGCCATTTTGTTTCATTATAACCTTGGGGATGATCCTTACCAGCTGGAATATGCTGGACCACTACTGGAAATGCTGAAGGTGATTTTGTGACCCTAGGCTGCCTTTTCTCATCATTTTCCTGTGCAGACTCCTGTACAGACTCTTTCCTTATTTTCCTAACAGGACCATCATCCTGTACAACCCATCCCCCCATCCCCCTATTATCTACTCTGGGGAAAATTCTTCTGCCACTAGGAAGGAGCCTAGTTGTGTTCTCACTTCCTCAGTTTGTACTCCCATTTCTCCAGTTTTTCTTTTTTCCTCTCTTGACAGTTCCTCCCAGGTTTGTGTTCCCAGTTCCTTTTTTGAAGAGAAAGAAAAAATTGAGCCCTTTTGTTCTCCCTTTTGCTCTGTTTTTCTTGTTTTGGCTTTTTCCAATACCCCCTGCAACTCTTCTAGTTGCCTAGCTACTTTCTTATTGTTTTTGTTTTTTTAAAAAAATAAAAGCAAAATATAAGAAAAAGAAAAACCATTATCACGTCTAAAATCAAGGTGGTATATATTCTGTAGTAACAGACATTATACTTTGTTGGCTTCTTGAACACAAAAATTCATCCTTCTTCCTCTGCTTTTCCTTGTATGTTTGAAATCAAATTTCCCATCTTTTAATCTTATTTTCAAGCCTCACGTTGAGCACAAAAATGTAAAGGGTTTTTCTCTTAAACTGGATGTATGCTGTTTCCTGACATTTGGGTCTGGGCTTTTAAATGCTACAGCCATTCCTAAACATTGTATTCAAGCTTTGAAGCCTCTGAAACCTTTTTTCACTTGTAACTGGACTCCTAATGGAACTCCACCCCTCAGGTTCATCTTCTCCCAGCAGTACTGAATAAGATTCTAACTTGTAATCTTTTAAAAAACCTCAGTTAGCTCTACTTTATCATCAGCTCTGGAGCTCACTTTTCAGGTGTCACCACCCAACTAACTCTGGTACTCCTCTTCCCTGACAACATGCAACCTGGTGCTCACTCTTCCCGTCTCCACCCCAACTGAACTTTTCAACAGACACATTCTCTCTTATATACTCCGTCTAAGCTGTTCCCAGAAGTCCAAGAGACATGTAACCATAAGGAAGACTGCAGAGCACAAAAAGCACTCCTTTACAAATCAAGACATTAAAATTCCTCTATGATCGACTGGAGAAATGGTTCAGCGGGTAAAGCACTTGCATCCAAGTCTGAAGACATGAGTTCAATCCCAGAACCTACAAGGTGGAAAGAGGGACCATGGTAGAGAGAACTGACACCCCAAAAGTCCTATGACCACACACACACACACACACACACCACACATACATACATACATACGCAGAGTAAATAAATAAATGTAAAACATTAAAATAAACAAAACTGTGAGTTCTTTCAGCATTTATTTGAAACGGTATCCAGCCAAGGGTGTCCTTAAACTCTGCATGTAACTGAAGATGACCTTGAACTTGTGATTCTCCCGACTCTTCCTGCCACATCCTTAGTGATGGAATTATAGGTATTGTCTTAGTCTTCTTTTCTGTTGCTGTGATAAAACACTGGCCAAAAGCAAACAGGGGAGGACTTTCAGTGCCTCTGTGAGGAGAGTCAGGCAGGAACTAAGCAGGAACTTGGAGGCAGGAACTGAAGCAGAGGCCATAGAGAATGCTCCTTACTAGCTTGTTCAACTTGCATTTTTATACAACCTAGGACCATGTGGCCAGGGGTGGCATGACCCACAGTGGGCAGGGCCATCTCACATCAATCATTAATCATGAAAATGCCCTACAGAATTGCCTACAGGCCAATCTGATGACTCTAGCTTCTGTCAAATTGACAAAAACCAGCATAGACACACACACCATGCTGGGCTGGAGACTGAACAGAGCTTTATGTATGCCACGCAAGTATTTTATCAACTGAATTACATTCCTAGTCCAGTACTTTTATTTTTAAATATTTCATATTGGTCTTTGATCCTTTGGATTATCTAACAAAAGGCATGAAGTATGAATTTAGCACAATATGCTGTATTATTCCTCTTTATGCCACTGGCTTAACGATCTAATTTTTTCATAAACTAAACATACTAACATTTGGAGACTAACATTTGGAGCCAGTGTGAGCTGATCAGGAATAGAGGCAAAGCCCTAGAGAAGGAAGCAAGTAGATAATCTGAAACCACAGAGGCTGCCCGCTGACCTGGTGCATGAGCCTGCAGAACTGTCATGATGGTCACCTACGGGAACTACTGAAACCCTTCAGTCGTTCTTTTCTTTTTTCCAGATTTTTTTTTTTTTTTTAATCTGTATGAGTGTTTTGCCTGCACTTCTGTCTGTGTCCCACATGTGGGCCTGGCCAGGTGCCTGCAAATACCAGAAGAGGGTGTCAAATCCCCTGGAACTGGAGTTATAGCTGTTTTTGAGCCACCATATGGGTGCTGAGAATCAAATCCAGGTCTTCTGCAAGAGCAACAAATGCTCTAAACCGCTGAGCCATCTCTCCATTCTCTCCCTCCTTTTTGAAAGATTCTTAACTGTCAGGTTCACAGTAAATAACAGGTAATACAAACTGCTTTTTCATATGAAAACTGTATTTAGGCCAAAAATTTAAATTCATGACCAAAAACTGTTATTTTACCAATAAGGATATTATTATCTCCTCTAAGAGCAGTCATTTACTTCTCGGGAAAGGACGTCTACCGGCTATAGTCACAGTTCCATCATGTCTACTTTCTTTGTAAGTTCAGCTTCAATGGCATCCTAGAGGAAGACAAGAAAACACGAAGGAGAGGTCATCAACATCTACTGATATTTAAAATAAGAGAAGTACAAAAGGAACGCATTAAGACATTTACTGCTATTTGTTTACAGTTTGTGGCACTAGGGAGCAAACTAAGGCTTATGCATGCTAGTCAAGCCCCCTACGGCTGAGCTACATCGCCAGCCCTGTGCTTGCATGTGCACATGTTCCTGTATGTAGTTTTGAGACAGCATCTCACTATGTAGCTTGAGCTAGCCTCAAACTTGTAGTATTTCTCCTGAGTACTGAAATTTTAAAAACACTCTTAATATGCCTTTAGATGTTCCTTGCTTTTACATCAACTTTCCCCCTCCCCACCAATCCCCTCTAAGTTCTCCAACACCTAAATGACTCTAAGGGGCACCTGGAGGGAAGGCACAGACACTCTGTAGGGCTGCACTCCATGATGTTTCCCACACGACCTCTCCTCCATCCTCACTGCTTCACTGCTTCGCTCTTTACCCCTTCTCCCCTGGTCTAAATAAACCAACCCCTCTCTGCAGTCCTTGTCTCCCCATTCTGGTCTGCCTCGCACACTGACTCCCAGAGTGATCTTCCCAAACAAAGCACTGGCCTGACCAAAAAAGCACAGCTTTGACAAGGAACAAATGAATAAGAAAAATAAACAAAAACAAGGAACACACCTTGTCATTGGTCTCCTGCAGCCTCTCTGTTCAACTCTGTACATGCAAGATCCTTTACCATTCTATCATAAATCCTATCTTGGGCTGTGTGCTCTCAAGTAGTTGGACCTCCTCACTCAACACAGCTTAGAAACCTTATTACCTCAATTTAATGACTGCTAATTAGAAAGGGAAAAATGAATGAAAAAAAACTGGGAGTTACTTACTAATTCTCTTTTTGCCTCTTCAATTTTCACTTGAGCAAGAGATGGATTCTTATAAGAAAAAAAAAAAAGTAAAGTGTCATGGTTTGATGAAAAATTTCACACAGACTCTTCTCTGGATGCTGTTGGTACTGTTCAGGAGGAAGAGGTGACTGTGGGTGAGCTTTAAAGTCATAGCCTTGTTTTAGTTTGGGTTGCTATTGCTGTGATAAAAATACAATAACCCAAAAGCAAGCTGAAGGGAAAAGGGTTTATTTAGCTTTCAATTTCATATTGTTGTTCATCATGGAAGGAAGTCAGGACAGGAACTCAAATAGGGCAGGAACCTGCAGGCGATGCAGAGATCACAGAGGGGTGCTGGTTACCGGCTTGCTCCCCATGGCTTGCTCAGCCTGCTTTCCCAGGACCCAGACCAACAGACCAGGGTGGCACCATCCATAATGGGCTGGGCCCTTCCCCTTCAGTTACTAATTAATAAAATGCCCTACAGCTGGATCTTATGAAGGTCTTTTCTCAATCGAGATTCCCTCCTCTCAGATAACTCTAGCTTGTGTTAAACTGACATAAGACTATCCAGCACACTCCTAGTCCCTGGTTTCTGGATTGTTCTCTGCTTCCAGGTCTGAGTGGTGCATTGACCTTTCCCACCATTGTGGCTAAACAATGAAAATGTAAACCAAATGAATCTTTGCTCCCTTACGTTGATTCTGTGAGGTATTGTGGTCATAGTGATACAAAACAAATGCAGAAACAGTTCACTCAAAGAGAAAAGCCATTGCACAATACCATCCCTTCAAAAGGCAAGAAAAATTAGAGGGAGTATTCACCATACATACAGTACTGAAATTTACCAATAACTGTCTGGGGGAGGGGTATTAGAATAGGATCTTGGTGGGCAAGATGGCTCACTAAGTAATGGCATTTGCTGCCAAACCTGGTGACTTGAACACAATCCCCAGTAAGAGAACCAGCTTCTGGCCTCCACCAGTACTGTGGCACCCACACCCAAAATAAATAAACAAACGTAACAAGATAGAGTCTCGCCGTGTGCTCAAACTGGCCTGGAATTCAAGACGCTCAATCTCAAGGGCTGTGATTCCAGATGTGGGCCATCGTGCCAAGCACACCGCTGTCTTTACTTTTTTGTTCTTCTGCTTTTGGTGTTTTGACACACAATCTCATTCTGTAGCCTAAGCTATCTTAGAACTCACAGTGATCTTTCTGCCTCCCAAGTGCTCAGATCACAAGCGAGTCGCTACTCTCAGGCCTTCCACTGATTTTGAAATCCTTGAAACACAGATTCACTATTTTATGATCACTTAGTGTCTTTAGAGGAAGGTTAGAAAACATGACTCCACGAAAACCCATAATAACAATTACCGGCATTAAGTCTAAATAGGATTCCAATTTCTTCTTCAGAGGTATAGTCTGCTGTTTTAGTTCTTTAAGTTTCTGGAAACGAAAAGAGAGTTATATAGTAACAAAAATACCCACAAAGCAACTTAACAGTGCTCATTGCCGAAATAAAATGTAATAAAACATTTCTATTCAGGTATTTACTTTCTTGTGGTGCTAGGGACGGAGTCTATGGCTTCCTGAGGGTTAGCAAGCTATCTACCACTGAGCTACACTGTCCATCCACAGGTATTTTAAATAAGGACTTCAAATAAGAACTATAAATAGTAAATAAGAACTATAAATAAACAAGAACTTCAAATAGATCACTTCACTTCTAATTGAAACACTATTTTTCAAGATGTTTAAGATAAGGAAGTTATATCCCTACTCATTTAGTCTCGGTCGTTAGAGCCCAGTAAGATGGTTCAGGGTGAAGACACTAGTAGCCCAGCCTGCTGAACTACGATTTTTATTTTTATTGTATTTTGTTTTATGATATAGGTTTTTTGTTTGTTTGTTTTGTATCTTTTTTGTGTGTCCATGGAGGTCAGTATAGGGTATTGAATCCCTAGAACTGGAGTTACAGATGGTTGTGAACTACCATGTGGGTGCTAGGAAGACAACCTGGGTCCTCTGCAAGAGTATAAGTGTTGTAACCACTGAGCCATCTCTCCAGCCCATTTTATTTTTTAAATTTACCTTATGTGTATGGGTGCTATGCCTGCATAAATGACTGTGAGCCATAAGGATGCCACAGAAGCAGAAGACGGTGTTAGAACCCCTGTAACTGGAGTTAAAGACAGTGGTGAGCTGCCATGTGGGTGCTGGGAATTGAACCCGAGCTCTCTACAAGAGCAGCCAGTGCTCTCAACTGCTGAGCATCTCTCTAGCCCTCTGATGAACTAAGTTGGATCCCCAGGACCAATGTGGTGGAAAAAGAAAGCCAACTCCTCCAAGTTGCGTGCACTGTGTGGAGGCTGGACGTTGGGTATCTTCCTCAGTCACTCAACACCTTGCTTTCTGAGATGGTATCTTTCACTAAACTTGGAACTCACTGATAGGCTAGCTATCTTGCCCAGGAGCAACCAAGCTTTGCTGGCTGCGAATTCTTTCTATACATGCAGTGAGAAGATGGGTGCCAAGTGTAAGGGTTTCAATGCCTGACTTTGAACTTGGTTCTGCTGCTCCATAGTTGTATCAACTTGGACAAGTTTCAGATCTTCCCTGTAGTTCCCTCATCTCCAGAAAGGGACTGATAAGCCAGGAACTGCTTGTCTCTAGCCCCCTCACTCTCAAGTGCTGGGGTTACAGACACATGCAGCCACATCCAGGTTTACCTGGGTGTTGGGATCCAAACTCAGGTAAGAGTTTACCAACAACTGAGCCATCTCCCTCACCCTGGGACACAGTCGAGGGCCCTCAGCAGATGTGGCCGTCTGATCTTAAGACTTTCTAGCCTTCAGAATCATGAACCAAATAAACTTCTATTTTGACTGCTCATAAATCATCCAGTCTACAGGATTCTGTTACAGCAGCAGAGAACAGACTGAGACAGGAAGCTTACCTCCGAAAGTGCCACTAGTGACCGATGAGATAGAGACGCATCCATGCCTCTGGCTGAAAGTTGCTCCTACAATATGAGGAAGAGTTCAGCTGAAAAATCATTTGTAAGTAACCATCATGAAAATTTTTTCAACATATAATAAAGAATAGCTACAGGTCACAAATTAGCAAACACGCATGCATCTCGACCAGTTTATGTTACTTGTGGATCCTTTCTACACTTGGACGTGGTGAAAAGAGGGCTGCCCGACTTTGAACCTGAACTGCTGCTCAGTAGTTACAAAAACTTGGGCAAGTTGCAGATCTGCCCTGTAGTTCCATCATCTACAGAAGGACTGACAGCACCACTACTGCGAGGACAAAGTCTAACAGCCAGCTAGATACAGTTCTTCATACACACCTCTGCAGCTTTGATTCCAAACCTGAACTCCGCTGCCTTTGCTTTTAGGAAGTCCATGTTCTGAAGACGGTTGTCAACTTTGGCCCTTTCTGCAGACAGATGCAGCTCTGCCTTCTTGAGATCTCTTCCAAAAGTAAAGTTAAAGCATTTTTTTTTTTTTTAGTAAATGAGTATTTAAAAAACAAGATCAACTCCCTCTTTTGGGATTTAACTCTGGCTTAGCCTGTACTTATAATCTCTTTGCCAGCTATTCCAGGTTTTACACCCCAGACTACAGTGCATTCTTCAGGGCATTCCTCCAACCTCCATGTTGCTATGTGGGACTTTTCTCAAGGAACATAAAACAACATTAATATTTACCTGTAACAATTATTCTTGGAAAAACTAGTCCTACTATTCAAAATATTGATTTAATATATCCTAAGGCCAATTTGAAATACAGGATCCCAAAGACCCTTCCTATACGTGACAGTGTCTGACACATATATTTTCATTATTTGTTGAATACATTTGTATGTCACCAAATTGCTCTGCATTTACATAAATGCTAACCACTGGCTATAACATCTGGGGCAGTAAGAATCTAACGAAGGATGTTAGATCTGTAGTAAAAATGCATACCAAAATATGTGACTTTAAATTATGTGGTAAGTTAAAAAAATTGAAAATTATAAAACTCCAAATTTTTAATGAAGCAAGACTAAATATGAGGGTAATAAACTGTACAAAGTAAACTGTGAAAATATGCGCCTGAGCACCCCGTGAGTTGCTCAGGCAGCCTTGGATTTGTGCTACTCCTGCCTCAACCTTCCAGTTGCTGGGATTATGGGCCTGTGACATCATGTCCAGCTTGACAATGTCCTACTAATGTCTTTATAATTCAAAATCTCAACATTTAAACTCACTCTCGTAGACATTTTTCTAACACCAACGTTGCAGTCAGATTTTTTTCAAGTTTTCCCAGTTCAAGCTTGATTTCTTCACTTTTGGATTTGGTACGAAAAAGGTCAGAAGTCAAATCATTCACTGCAGGGATAAAACTGAAAGAGGAACTTGGTTACACAGATGTGCTGAGGATAAGCAATGCCTAGACCTTCTCTCTACAGAGTTTATGTAATCACACTGCTCCATCCATTTTTACAATTGTCACATGCTCTTCCCTTTGTCTGAAACGCTCTTCAGCTGGCAAAACTCTGATTTTACCTTCAAAACTCAGGAAAGGCTAGGTGTGGTGTTGCACACCTTTATTCCCAGGACCGGGAGGCAGAGGAAGATTTCTGAGAATTCACAGACACCCTGGCCTACATAAAAGAACCTGTTTTAACAAAATAAAAACAAAACAAAAACTCTAAAAGACAAAAAAAAAAAAAAGGCAAACTTTCTGGTAAGAGCCAGCCACCCTGTTTTCACTACTTTTTATCTGTGCTTGCCAGGGACAGCATTTTTAGTCTCACAGTGCAGCTGTTACACTATGTGAACTCTGCCCGTCGTCCTCTCTCATCTGAAAGTAGGAAGTGTCTACCTCCCTGTTCACCTGCTTCCCTGCTGTGTACATCTATATGATTTCACTTGCATCCACAGAACTGATTTGCTCCAACCACGGCCGTCATGTGGCCTACATGTTCTTCGACTTACAACTCTACTCTCAAGCATTGTATAAAGCCTTCACACTGGCAGCTACGCACAACACACTTATGAGTGCTTTTCTCATCATAGTACGTTGCAGTAGTAGTCCTAGCTAAGAAATGGCCACTAACAGTACTCATATGGACTTTGGAGTCAGATTTGCTTAGAATCCCAATTCTGAAGAAATGATTTAGCCTTCCCTCCCCGAGCTTCGGTTTCCTTTGAGGACTGGTGGAAGGATCACATTATCATATGGGTGAAATGTCTACCTGAAACAATGAGGGTCCTTAACTTTTTCGATGTTGTATATGACCAAATTTACCAAGCTGAAACACCACACTACTGTTCTGGTTTGTTTGTTGGGGGAGGGGGGGTCCTCACTTAGTCCCGGGATTCACATATAGTCCACACTGGTCTCAGACTCCTTAAGTAGCTGAGGATGACCCTGACTTTCTGACCTCCCTGCACTGCCTCCTGGGCGCTGGACTTTCAGGTACATACCATATGTACCCAGTCTCCAGCTATTCTAGTGTTCTTTCCAGTGCTGTGATAAACACTAAGACCAATGCAACATGGGAAAGGGTTTGTTTCAGCTTACACTTCCAGGTCACAATACATTACTGAGAGAAGTCAGGGCAGGAGCTCAAGCAGAAACAATAGAGGAATACTGCTTACTGGCTCCATGTCTCTGGGTTCTGCTCAGCTAGCTTCTTATATAGCCCAGGACCACCAGCCTATGGCTCTGCTAACCAACATTCAGCACACACAAACACAAACCAACAACAAACAACGCAAAACCCTTCCCAAACCAACCAAACCAAAAACCACCTCAGCTCTTCTGCATTCATTGCTAAATTTCTATGCAGAATTACTATGAGAACCAAAAGGCAGGTCAAGGCCTTACAGCATATTTTCCTATGGGAACACAGACAAACCATTACAATAATTACCTTGCTAGGGAAGTATCCTTTGTTTCCAGGGCTATTGCACTGTCAACCAGTGCATTCAGAAACCTGGAGCCAGTGTTAGAAAGATTTGCAGGGGAAAAATTCACACTCTGCATGAGAAAGTCTTGAAGACGTTTGGCTGAAATGACAAAAGAGTTTCACAGTGTCTCAGATGTTTTGGTTTTTTTTTTAAACTTTTATTAAAGTTTTTTGGGGTTTTGTTTTAAGATTTACTTTGAGCCAGGCATGGTGGCCTTTAATCTCAGCACTCCAGAGGCAGGGGCAGGAGAATCTCTGATTTCAAGGCTAAGCTGGTCTACAGAGTTTCAGGATAGCGAGGGCTCCACAGAAAAACTCTACCTCAAAAAAATAAATAAATAAATAAAAATAAAAAGTGTTTAATTTATAATTAGGTGTGTGTTGGGGGGTATGTGTACTCTGAGTGGCGGTGCCCACGGAAGCCAGAGGCACAGGACTCCCTGGAGTTGAAGGTAGAGGCAGTTGTGAGCATCCAACGGGGGTGTTGGGAACTGCTTGTTCAATCCGCAGGGCCCAGGCTGTGGGACGGAACAGATGCCCACAGACTGCCCTCTGACTTCCACAGGCTCACGCACCCCTCCATTAAAAGCAGTAAATAGATTTGAAAACAAAACAAAAACCAGGGTCTCACTGTCTAGGCTGGCTAGCCTAGAATTCACTAAGTAGACCAGGATGGCCTTGAATTCACAGAGATCTGCCTGCTCCTGTCTCCTGAGTGTTGGGCTAGAGATATATGACACCATATTCATAAAATAAACGTAATTTAAAATATGCGGCATATGAGTGAGCCTATGTGTACACGCATACATGCAGAAATAAATGTAATAAAAATTTAATACCAGGGAGACATTTGGGTCTGTTGGGGTGAGAAGGGTGGTTGGGGATATGATAAAAATACATTGCTTATATGTGTGAACTTGTTAGGGAAGAGATAAAAGATATTGTGTAGGAGCTGGAGAGATGGCTCCGCAGCGGACACTTCATGCTCTTGTAGAGGACTCAGGCTCGGTTCCTAGCATCCACAACTCACAACTCTAGCTTCAGTCCCAGGGATCAGATGCCCTCTTCTGATCTCTGTAGGCTTCTCATGCACACGGCGCAGTCACGGACTCATGTACACGGTGCACATAAAATTAAAAACATATACATCTTCTTAAACGAGATATTCTAGAAAAATAAGTAATTAAAATTTAAAAAGAGGGCTGGAGAGATGGATCAATGGTAAAGAGCACTGGCAGCTCTTCCAGAGAACCTGGGTTTGATTCCCAGCACTGACATGGCAGCTCACAATGGTTTCTAACTCCATCCAGTCCCAGGGGTATGACACTTTCTTTTGGCCTCTGAGGACACTGCAGGCACACAGACTTACATGCAGGCAAAACACCCATACACATAAAAACAAATAAAAATCTAAAAATGAATAAAATAGTAAAAAAGAAACAGTTTCTGGAAATATACTTACAAACCCCCCAAAAATTCAATTACACATCACCCTACATAAGAGAATCCTACTATGAAAAGAAAGCTTGGGAGGTTTTTGTGGTGATGGAATTGCTCTGCTCCCCCATTACGGGAGTATTCTAGACCATTAAAACAGCACACTTGATGCTAATGTAAAAAGACTATTGGAAAAGTATATATGTATTAGAATTAAATATAATTGCACTATATTCAAAACAAAGGGTCTAAAGAGATGTTCAGCTTTTTTTTTTTTCTTCCTAAAAACAGGGACTCCCTATGGAGCCCTGGTTGTCCTGGAACTCACTCTGTAGACCAGGCTAACTCAAACTCATAGAGATCTGCCTGACCCAGCCTCCCTAGAGCTAGGATTAAGGGTGTGTGACACTACATCCAGCCAGAGAGCACTTGCTCTTGCTGAGGACCCAAGTACAGTTCCCAGGACCCACATGGTGGCTCACAATCACACTTAACTCCAGTTCTAGGGGATCCAACACCCTCTTCTGTACAAAGCACTTATACATATAAAACAAAATAAAGCTAAGTTTAAAAAAACATGTAACAAATGCACGTGCGCCCCCGCCCCCTTAAACACGGCAAATAGATTTCACTTCCTCTCTTTGGTGGACTGTCATCTTCAAAAGTTTTTTATTTTGTTTAAGCAGAATGAGCATGTATTTATTAAGGAAAAGTATGAACCCCGGAGTCGGAGGAGTTCCAGGAAGGATACCCCAGACTCTGGTCACTTGGTTTGTTTCTATACCAATGCACTCACTCTTCACTTTTTCATACTACAGATGAGAGGGGAAAAAAATCCTTTTTTGTGGGGGAGACAGTCTTGCTATGCGATTCAAACTGACATCGCATTCATGGCAATTCTCCTGCTTCTGCCTGCCGGATGCTAGGATTACAAGCTTGCACCACCATGTCTGGCTCAGCAGAAAAATTAAAGCAATTCCCTGATACACACCCCAGGGTGATTTGTCCAAGTCTTATACTTCATGGCTGCCACCTCTGGCATCCTGAAGCTTCTTCTAAGCCAGTGGTTCTCAACCTTCCTAATGCTTCGACCTTTCAATACAGTTCCTCATACTGTGGAGACCCCCAACCAAAAAATTATTTTGTTGCTACTTCATAACTAATTTCTCTACTGTTATGAATCATAATATAAATACCTGATAAGCAGATGGTCTTAGTCGACCCCTGTGAAAGGGTGGTTCGTCACCCAAATGGGTAGGACCCACTGCTTGAGAATTGCTGTTATAAGCTGCCATGACTGGAAACTAACTAAACAAACATGTGTCTTTGTGTTAGGCTAAGATACTAAAAAAAAGTATCTTTTGTGTTAGGCTAAGAAGTTTAGGGTTTTTGTTTTGTTTTTTTGGGATAGGATCTCACTGTGCAGTCCAGGTTGACCTTGAACAGATATCCTCCTGTCTCTGACTCCAAGGTTCTAGGATTAAAGGCATTCCTCTTCCATTTCACCTCCCACCCCAGCAAATGTAATTAACTTTTTAAGATTCACTGTTTTATTACAGATAAGGTACACTACAGTGAAATTCCTACTTTAGAAGTTACAGAGCAGAAGCCAAACTGGCTAAAAATACTATTGAAAATAATCTATATAGTGGTCTATATACGCTTGTACATCTTAGTGTTATAAAATTTAGTTACCTCTACTACCTCTTTCAAAACTCTAAACTCACCTTCTGATTCATATTCACTTGCTTTCTGTTTTAAGTCCTCTATTACCAAGTAGATGTCCCTGTCCCGGACCCTGTTTCGTTCTGAAAGGTGATATAAAATTTCTGTCGTCCGTGGGTTCACCTCATACTGTGGAATGGGATGATCTTCAAATACTTTTTTCAACCACGCAGCAACCTAGCCATTAAAAGGTAAGCCTCGTTATAAGGGCGCAACAGAACGTGACAAGGAAGAGCTCCACGGCCAACTAAAGGTCCTCTGTGGCTCTTCTGGGGTCCTACTCACATCCTGACTTGTCAACGAGTAGGGAAACGAAAAGTCGTTCTTTCCCAAAGCTGCAAAGGCAGCACAGCCTAAGAGAAAAGTGTCTCGCCTGGAAGACCTTACAAGTGAACGTGAAAGCACGGTTGATTATCCGTGCACGGTCTGAAAAGCGAGTGGTTCCCCCGCCCCCCACCCGAAACCCCCGCAGCGCCAGGAGGCTCGAGTACCGCTGCAGACTACGGCTGCGGCTCAGGGTTTAAATTCTAGACTGAAGCCCCAGCGAGCGGCGAGGTGGGGCTGCAAGGGTGCGCTCCGAATCCCACTGCAGCCTGAAGCCAGGGGCTCGATGCAGCGGCTGGGCTCCGGGGAGAGGGAGAGCATGGCCGCCTCCGGGGCTCCGGCCCGCAAGGGGCCTCGTGGGTCGCGCCGGCACCGTGGGGTCGGGACGAAAACGACAGAAACTGCGAGAGCGGAGCCCGGACGACGCGCGGCCCCGGGGAGGGCTAAGCGGGTTCCCGACCCAACTCCGGACGTCACCTGCGCTTCTCGGGCCTCTGGCGCCGCCATGGCCGCCGCTCCCGCCACTTCCCTCTCAAAGCCTCTCGGGGGACGCCCCAGACTTCAAGGCCCGCCCCCTCGCCGTTGGGCCCGCCCCCTCGGGCCCGGGAATTCTGGGAGTTGTGGTTTTTACGGATTCCAGGACAACGAACCTTGGAATAAGGCTGGCTGACAGAAGGCTCCAGAGACTGGCTTTGTCTCATCCCTAGCTCTGATCCCTCTGTGTTATAATCATCGAAATGAGAAGAGCTGCTAGAAACAAGTTTTTTTTTTCATTGCTCATATTTCTCGCTTGAATCAATTTGTCTTAAAAAATACCTGCAGCTGAGTCGTGGTGGCGTGCCAAGACAACCAGGGCTACACAGAGAATCCTTGTCTCAAAAAAACCAAAGGCATGGGGGAAACCCTACAATTTTCAGTTTTTAGTCAGCAGATAGTATAGCTTCCATACCGATTGCATAAATCTAATAATTTTTTTTTTCTGGACATGGTGGCACATGCCTGTAATCCCAGAACAAGGAAGGCCGAGGCAGGAGGATTGCCAAGAGCTCAAGGATAGTCTCAATTTTTAGTGATATTATAAGTTTCATGTCGGCATGAGCTATGGCGTGTGAGACTGTCTCAATAATTCATAAAGCCCTCAGGGGTTGGAGTCCATTTCTGGGAGTTGGTAGAATGCTTACCTGAAATACAGGAAGGCCTGGGTGGGATCCCCAGCACGACATACACTGTGTGTGGTAGCACACACTTGCAATTCAAGCGCCTGAGAGCTGAAAGAAGGATAACCAGAAATTTAAAGCCATCTTCAACTGCATAGCAAGTTCAAGGCCAACCCGGGTTATATGAGATCCTATCTCAAAGAACCAAAGAAAAGTAACTTTTTATTCTATTCTGGCATAGGAGCTGCAGCAGTCTTAACATTAGTTTCTGCTACCAAGGATCTAAATGTCTTTAAGATTTACTTCTTTAAGTGTTTATTACATTTTAATTTTGTGTGTTTGTGTGTGATAGAGACAGGAGAGAGAAGGGGGAGGAGAGGTCAAAATACAACTTTCAGGAGTAGATAGATTTTCTCTCCTTCATTATGTGGGTCCCTGGGATCAAACTTGGGATCGAGGCTTGAAAGCAAGCACCTTTAACTGTTGAGCCATCATCCCAGCCCTATATATTATTATTATTATTATTATTATTATTATTATTATTATTATTATTATCATTAATTCTCATGTAGCCCAAGCTGGCCTCAAAGTTGCTATGTATCAGAGAATGACTTCAACCTCCTGATATTTCATCCTCTTCCTCCCATTGCTTCCTGTGATGCTGGGATTGTAGGCTTTATAACACCATGCTGTCATCTGAAGAATATCTTTTAAATGGTTAACAAGGTACATAGTGAGACCTTGTCTCGAAAAATAAAAATAAAGATGATTAACAGCATCTGTCTGTTGGTCTGTCTCTGCTGCTCAGCTTTCTAATTCATTTCTTGCCGTTTCTGAAGTTCTGTCTTCCTTCCTAGGTTCTATGTTTAGCAGTATGAGGAATTCTCATCCTGTATACATTTATACATCAATGTCTAACTTGCTATGTTTTTATATTTTTATTATTGCAAATTTTCTATAAAATTGTTAAACACATTGTTTTACCCATTTTCATATTTAAACACATGAACTAAATGACTTGGCTCAGATTAGGTAGTAGTAGAGCTTGACTGTAGTGTCTGGCTCCTCTTGGGAGTTCCTTTCCTCACACAGCCCCAGAGGTACCCTCTAGTATACTGTGTTACTTGGAAAGCAGATAGCGCAAAGGAGGATCTTGCATCCAATTTTCTACTATATGTGATTTTATACAAAACTCTGATTGTGACAAGATATCATCTTCCTAAGTTGTAGTTGTACTTAAAATGATTATGTCACTAGGCACAGTGGCACATGCCTGTAATCGAGCACAGGCTAAGGGAGGCGGATTGTGGGCTACACAGCCAGACACTGTCTTAAAACAAAAGAGAAAGCTTAAGATCTGCTCAGGCTGCAGAGAGAGGTCAAGGTTAGCCTGAGCAACTTAAGCATGATCCTTTTTCAAAAAAAGTAAAAAGGGGGTTGGAGACAGAATATGGTGAGAGACTACTTTTCAATGCCAGAGGCCCTGCACTCAGTCCCCAGCACCCCGCAAACAGTAACTCAAGAGAATAAGCATTTCTATCAGTCCAGTATTTTATACATTGTAGGACATCCTGATGCGTTTTCAGGAGAGACTGAACCGAGCGCCTTTTAGATGGCATGCAAGCATTCTGTCACTGAGATATTTCCCAGGGCCCCTCCTTATTCTGTGTGTGTGTACCCAAGTGAATATGTACAGATACATGTTCATGTGTGTATGGGTGTCTGGTCAACCTCAGTATCATTCCTCAGGAGAGGCCCACTGGGTTCTTTCAGACAAGGTCTCATCAGGACCTGGAATTGGGCAATTAGTTTGGCTGATTGGCCAGGGCGGGCCAAAGGAACCTGCCTGTTCTTGCTTCCTTAGCACTGGCATTAAAGTGTGTGCCACCCTGACTGGCTTTTTTACATTGGTACTGGGAGCAGCAAACTTGGAGTATTGTTCATATATGGGAAGCAGTTTACCTACTGAACCTTTTCTCTCTCTTTCTTTCCTTCCCTCCTTTTCTCCTTCCTCCCTTCCTTCCTTCCTTCCTCTCTTCCTCCTCCTCCTCCTTCTCCTCCTCTTTTTCCTCCTCTTTCTTCAGACAGTCTCATGTAGCTCGGGCTGGCTTCAAACTTGGTATGGAGCTGAAGATAACTCTTGATCTTCCTGCCTCCCTCACCTCCTAAACATTTGGATTGAAGGTATGTGTGCTCAGCTTTTTTTCCTATTCTTTTTATTCAAACATATCTCTGCTCAGGAAGTAAGTTTTCTGATAAGTTGGTGTAACCCCTGAATGTGGTTTGGCAGCAGCAAACAGTAGCAATAGTCAAGTGGGAGCATGGGGGTGGGTATGGGTGGGGTGGGTTGTGGTGGCTTCTGGTGTTACAAGCCTTGGGTATGGGGACCCTTGGCCCTGTGAGAATTGCAGTTCTTGTATGGACATGTTTCTCCTGATGCTGCCTTTTTCTTTCTGTCCTGGCTACTCTGTAACTGTCCAGCTGCATTGTGGAGTTTTCTCAAAATGAAAACTCAGTGTGTAGTCAAGGATGACTGCCCATCTACTTCTGATCTCTTTACTTTCAACTCCCAAGTGTGGGGATTACAAGTGTCTGCAGCCATAGTGGCTTCTGTGTAAGGTTTTCCCCCACAAGTCTGCTGGTGCTGGCATTAGGTAATCTATGTGACTGCTTTTGATTGACAGTCCTTTTATTCAAAGCAGCCAGGACAGCCTGAATAAGAGAAACTGCTAGCAATTAGGGATTCAATTGCTCTGTCATTGAATTATTGAATTATCACCATCATTGTTTACTTATAGGAAAATGAACATCTGAAGGGGTGTTACAATGAAAACCTTAAAAATTGTCCCATTAGCCAGATGTGGTGGCTTGTATCTATAATCCCAGCATTTGGAAGGCTAAAGCTGGAAGACTGCCATGAGTCCCAGGCAAGCCTGAACTACACAGTGAGACCTATTTCAAAAAATAATAATAATTAACACTGATAGTGATTTTAATTGTTAGTGTATTTATTTGGCGTGTGTGCACACACCCTCATATGTGCACATGTACACATGTGTGAAGATCACAGGGCAAACTGAGGGAATTGATTTTCCTTCCACTATATGGGTCTAAGGGATTGAACTCAGGTCATCAGGCTTGACAGCAGGTGCCTTTACCTGCTGGACCATCTTACAGCCACTAATAAGAGATTTTAGAGTACATAACAGCTGTCCAGTGCCCAGAGGAAAAGTGGGCCCTTCCTATATAGCTCATTACATCAGTACAAATTTTTCTAAATGTTCCTTGCAATTTTAGAATTTTTACAAGTAATA
The DNA here is from genome assembly GCA_026225945.1 of Cricetomys ansorgei. NCBI lineage: Eukaryota > Metazoa > Chordata > Mammalia > Rodentia > Nesomyidae > Cricetomys > Cricetomys ansorgei. Next base: position 681,157 of record JAMJFZ010000236.1, on the reverse strand, counting down.
ATCCCTACCCTGCCCTCTCACCTTAAATGTGTTAATAGCCACTCTTAATCCCTGGAAAGGCCTGCGTATTTATTCCTGGCTCACTTGAAACTGCAGTAGAATGTTAGTGAATCACTGACTATGGTGCAGGAGATGACATTTTAAACTCAGATGTTCAGAGCATTATCCAAATCAAAGCTTTGAAGTAGACTGAGCTAAAAAATGCCCCTTAGAACAGTTACAAGTGAAGCCAATATTACCAGTCTCCACTGTCATATAGTACCTAGCATCACAAAGAAAAGTCTGAGCATGACACTCACACACACACACACACACACACACACACACACACACATCTCAGTGTCATAAAAACGTTGTGATGGAAGGACTGGAAACATGGCTCCGTAGTTCAGAGCACTTGCTGTTCTTGCAGAGGACCTCAGTGCAGTTCTTAGCACCTATACCAGGTGGCTCAAAACCACCTGTAACTCTAGTTCCAGGGGATCTGATGCCCTCTTCTGGCTTCTGAATGCATCTGCAAGCAGGTAATGCATTGACTGACTCTCACACACAAATACACATAAAATTTAAAAAATAATATCTTAAGCTGATGTGGTGGCCCATGCTTTTATTCTCACACTTAGGAGGCAGAGTCAGGTGAGTCTGAGGTCAGCCTGTTTTGCATAGTGAGGTCCAGGTCAGTGCTACATAGACAGACCCTTTCAAAAAACAAACAAACAAAACAACAATAATAAAATAAATCTCTTAAAGGCCTGTGGATGGTAAAATAAGTTCCTCTCCAGTTTCATAGAGGAGGTATAGGAATCCTGTGTGTGTGTGTGTGAATATATCATCTCCATCTCCATTTTACTCCAAAAGAGAAAGTATAATAGAATCCCCAGGATCACAAAAATCATTCTCGGCAGAAGAAAACTTCTTATCTGAATCTAGAGTGGTGCCTTTTGATTTTGGACCATTCTCAGTAGGACTGTCAACCACCCTACTCAAACTATTTGTGACTATTAGAAATTTTGAGCCTATCTAGTTTAGACAAGATTCTTCTCACTGCCCTCCCCAACTCGGGGTTGAACCCAAAGCCTTCTGCGCCGTAAGCAGGCACTTTTTTTGAGATTTGTTTTCAACCTGATGATTAACTGACTGATTGACAAGATCTTGCTGTTCCGAGGCTGGCCTTGAATTTTGCCTTTTCTTAACTTCCCCAACAGGTCAGCTGGGATTATAGGTCTGAGTCATCAGGCCCTCTTTCCCTGAAAAGATTCTTTTAGACTGAACCTTAAAGAACTTCAATTCTTACACTTGTTCTATCAGATGCCCTTCAGGATTTGGGTATTTGGGCTGGGGAGATGGATCAAGGTTAGCACTAGCTGCTCTTCTAGAGGACCCAGGTTTGATTCCCAGCACCCACATGGTTGCTTACAACCATCTGCAACTAGTTTCACCAGATCTTACAGCCTCTTCTGACCTCTCAGGTCACCAGGCACACATGGTTCACAGACATACATGTAGCCCAAACATCCATATACATAATAAAATAAAATGAACTTTTTAATTTAAAAAAAGGGGTATTTATTAAAAACTCAGATTGGGGTGCCAGCCAGCACACTAATCCTGCTCAGGTTAAGGCGTGGACTTTCCGCAGTCCGCCCAGGAAGGTGACGCCCACTCCAGGGACACTTGTCTGGTTCCACTACTCACGTGGTCGCGCCGGGGCAACCACAAGGTCGCTTCAAATGACACGGAAAAAAAAAAAAAAAAAAAAAAAAGCATGACGAATGCCAGGGAGGAGATTGAAAACAATTGATTCGTTCGTTTTTAAGTTTAAACGTTTTTTAAAAAGCTATTTTAAAAGAAGAAGGAAAAAAAAAAAAAATGAACGTTAGGGAAAAAAAAAAAAGATTTGCGTCCGGAGGTGAAGGAGAGGGGCGGTACTTCCGGGTCAGGTGGGCTGGCTGCCTTGACCTTCCTTCGCGCTCGGCCATTTTGTGCCAGTCGTCCGGAGGCTGCGGCTGCAGAAGATCTTCCTGACAAGCTGCGAGGATGCTGTCCGTGCGCGTCGCCGCGGCCGTGGCCCGTGCCCTCCCCCGACGGGCGGGACTGGTGAGCGCCCGGGTCTGGGCTTCGGGCGTGGGCCGGCTGGCGGTCTCCGCGGTGCGGCGCGGCGCCGGGCCGGGGCGGACGGCGCCATCTTGCACCGTGGCTGCTCGGCTGAGCGGACGGCGGAGGGCCCCTCTGCAGGCCTTTCGTGCGCGGAGGTGCAGGGGATCCGTGGCTCGGGCGCTGCCGGGGAAAGGGGCTTTGGGAGGATTCCGGTCCTGAGGTGCGGGCCGGCCTAGGGTGAAGGTCGGGGTTGTGTCAAAGCTGCTTGTCTGGCCTGCTCGCAGGCTTTTTCCTGGGGTCTGGCTCCGCTGAAGGTCAAAGGAGCTGTCAGCACGTTTGTGCAGGAGAATGAGGAGAGCCTGACATTGTGTGAAGGTCAGCAGGCCCGAGCATTGCACCTCTGCTCGGAGGTCAGTTCAAGGGAAAGGAGTAAACGAAAGTGACTTTGATGTTGGATGGTCACTTAGTGCCGAATCCGGAAAGAGTCGTGAAAACATCGCAGTCAGTGTGGTTTACAGTGTCAACGGCGATGATTGGGCAGAAGACCTGGTGGGTCTTTGGCACGTTAAGAGATTTTGTCCTTGAGTTGTCCATCTCGTGTTTAAAGAATTATAAAACAGAACCGAAGGTTGGGAGATCTTTGAGTGCCCTTCACTAATGATCTCCGACGGCGAATATACTGGCCATCCCGCTTCCTTAACAGAACACTGGTAGCACCCTAATTCTCTGTTAGCAACAACACCAAGAAGGCACTTAAAGAAAAGATTTATATTGGTTCCTATTAAAGGCTAGCGATTCAGAGTTCACAGTGGCCAATCACAGCAGTGCAGGTAAGAAGAAAAAAATACAGGGGTCTAGGTTCCACTTTGCTGCCGGATTTGTTCAAGACAGTGAAAAAAATATCTATTTTCTAATCTAACTGCAGCATTAATTCACTCATCCGATCTTTATTTGCCTTTAAAAAAAAGAAAAATAATAAATACACTGAGGTTTGTCCCATTAGCTAGCAGTTATCTTACTGAGATTTCCACAACTCAGTTGAAAAAATAGTGTTGAAATATTACTAACTTAGATGTCTTTAGAGGGAAAGACTTATTTAACAATTCATTTTGAAAAATAGGCTTATTTATAAAAGTTGCATAATAGATGCACGTATCACAATGCGCTTTTCTGTATAATTAAGCCTTCAACTTTTAAGCAAAATTTACCATTTGATTGGCCTAAGCTCATATTTAAGCTTGTCACTTTTAGGAAGGCTTTGCTTGTTTGTTTTGTTGTTTTTGTCTTGCTGTGCTGTGTAGACCAGTGTGGCTTCAAACTCCAGAAGATCCTCTTGCCTTTGCCTCCTGAGTGCTGGGATACAGGAATGTACCACCCAGCTAATGAAGGTGGTGTGTGTGTACACATGCGTATGCAAGTACACGGGTGCAGCTTAGGTGTGATGAAGACTTTTAAAGAATCGAGTTGCTTAAAGAATGTTCTTGCACTAGGTCTCCAAAAATGCTTTGGGGTCAACCTTCATTGCTGCAAGAAACCTCCATGCCTCTAACACTCGACTTCAGAAGACTGGTGAGTCGGTATTTTTAAATTTACATTGTCTCTCCACTAAATTTCTCCTCTTAAAAAGAAAAGTTGCTATACAAGCTTATGTTTTTAAACCATAACGTGCCATTTAAAACGTCTTGTCTTGATAGATTGTCTTTGTCTTGCTGCTAATGATTTCCTTTTGGATGAAAACAATATACGTATATACTATGCACTCTCTCTGAACTGTGAAATATTTTTTAAAACCTTATATAAAAAGTGTAAGAAAATGAAGTTTTGACTGGTAGGCTTTTTCAAAGACAGTAGCTTCTGTTTGACAAACCTAACAACCAACCTGACCTCGAGACCCACATGATAGTAGATGATTCCCGAACGCTCATGTTTAATCTTGTCGGCTTTATGAAGGCTTTGCTTGCTTGTTCTGTTGTTTTTGAGACAGGGTCTTGCTGTCCAGTTCTGATTGGCCTGGAACTTGCTATGTAGGTACAGTAAGAAAGTGAGGAGCCAAGCATACACAAAAGATACCGGGGTTGGGGAGTTTCTTAGGAGGTGTGCTGGAAGGCTTTTTTTCTTTCTCTTGGACGTGCTAGGGATGGGGCCCAGGACTTTGTAGGCAGATACAGCAGAGCATTGTTCCTGGCCATGTATTAGTAATTTTGAAATAAAGATTAACTATATACATAGGTGTATTTGTATAGTAAGATGAGCTCCACTGCTTAGGTGCTTTAAGGGGTTTTTTATAAATTCTGTTGTGTTGATTTTTGTTTATTGAACAGCACATGTGTGTTAGCCATGGCATGCATGTGGAGGTCAGAGGACAGCTTTCAGGAGTCAGTTCTCTCCTACCTTGTGGGTCTCAGAGCTGGAACTCTGTTTACTAGGCTTTCTGGTGCCTTTACCCACTGAGCCATCTCACTAGCTGCCGTTTATATTTCATTGTATTAACTGAGGGGGGCTGCATTTTGGGAGTGTGTTCTACCATGTGGGTCTTGGGGTCAGGTTGACTGTTAGATTTGTTAGATGAAACTTTTCCTGATGAGCTAGCTATTGCTGCTCCCATTGCTTTAAGAAAATATACTTCATTTTAAAGTGTTTTTAGAGTTTAGCTGAAAATTCAGATTTTAACATAAGTATTGATTCTTTGGAAATTAAATGAGAAAAGAAGTTAAAACATTAAGGAAGGGTAATATTTAATTTTATCAGATTTTTCTAGATTATGTCTACCTCATGAAGCACTTTTCCTCTCAATCACTTGGAGTTTTCAATAATTTTGGCATTGATTGATATCCAAGTTTATAAAAATACTTATGTTTATGTGTATTAGTGCTTTACCTAGATGTATACATGTGTGTGCATGTCTGGTACCCACGGGGTGGGGGTGGGGGCTTCAGATCCCCTGGAACTGGAGTTACGAACAGTTAGGAGTTGCCATGTGGGTGATGGGAACTGAACTGTCTCTTTAGTCCCAAGAGACCCAACCTTTTCTTTTAGACCCTTTTTTTTTAAATGTGTAAATGCTCTGTCTGTGTGTACATCTGCACACCAGAAGAGGGCATCAGGTCCCTTTACAGATGGTTGTGAGCCACCATGTGATTGCTGGGAATTGAACTCAGGACATCTGAAAGAGTAGCCTGTGCTCTTACCACCAAGCCATTTCTCCATCTCCAATACTCAACTTTTAAAATAGAATTTGTATTATGTTTTAGAATGCTCATGATTATTATCATGAAACTAGTGTTGGGAAATGGGTTTTGAAAAGCTATTGGACCAGATCATTCTTTAAATTGAGTTGCCCTCTCTCAGGCACTGCTGAGATGTCCTCCATCCTTGAAGAGCGGATTCTTGGAGCTGATACATCTGTCGACCTTGAAGAGACTGGGCGTGTGTTAAGCATTGGTGATGGAATTGCCCGAGTGCACGGGCTGAGGAATGTTCAAGCAGAAGAAATGGTAGAATTTTCTTCAGGCTTAAAGGTAAATTATAAAGTGTGCGTGTCGGGGGTTGGGGTATTTAAGGATTATGAATTTGGTTTCTCATTTAGTGATTTAGAGCTTGTTGTCAAAAATTAAAAACATTTAAGTCTCAATTTGCCTCATTTCCCGCCATTATGGTTGTAAAGAGAATAAGCTAGAAAAAGTTTTGGCCAGACCAATCCCCATAGTCCTTTCCTCTCAAATATGCTGATAAATAAGTTGTAGCCAGTAGCAGCAAAATTAAAAATTTAGTAAATGTTCACACGGATTTCAGTGAGTTAAGTCAGTTCCTTTGTAGCTATTAAGATCATTTTATGCAAAGGCATTTAGTTAAAAGAACTTTTCCCAATAAATGGATCTATTGCTAAAAGGGGAGTGATTGTGTAGCTGTGAGAGCTCTGCCGGTACTTTGTACTTAGTTATTAGAGGTCTGGGCAGCACACCATAGTGTGCAGTGTAAACAACCCTCATGAGGTTCTCTACCTGTGGCCATCTCAAGTCAAGTGCCCACCCACCTAGCTGTTTGATGAAGTATTAATCAGAGAGCTCAGTAGAAGGATGGACTAAAGCAGGTAGCGGGGCTGGAACTGGTCCTGCTGCCTGCAGGCTGCTTACTGTCAGGCTGCTAACAGCATGTGGGAGGATGGGAGGATGGGAGGAGAGCCCCTTGGCTTTATGGTTCACTTGTTCTTCTTTGCAGGGTATGTCCCTAAACTTGGAACCCGACAATGTTGGAGTTGTCGTGTTTGGGAATGATAAACTAATTAAAGAAGGAGATATTGTGAAGAGAACGGGCGCCATTGTGGATGTTCCAGTTGGCGAGGAGCTGCTGGGCCGTGTAGTTGACGCCCTTGGCAATGCCATTGATGGAAAGGTGGGTTGATGTTTATTGGGTGCTGGTGTGGCAAACATCAAAACTAATTATTTTGAGGGTTCCTTTTTATTTATTTTTAATGCTTAATATTTTTTACAGGGTCCAATTGGTTCCAAGACTCGTAGACGAGTGGGCCTGAAAGCCCCTGGCATCATCCCCCGAATCTCTGTGCGGGAACCAATGCAGACTGGCATTAAGGCTGTGGATAGCCTGGTGCCCATTGGCCGTGGTCAGCGTGAGCTGATTATTGGTGACAGACAGACTGGGTAAAGACTCAAAATCCTGTTAAATTCAAATTATTGGATCTAAGTCAATAATTACCTTTCATTTACGGGTAGTAAATGCTTTGGTAGTGGGCAATAGCAAGTGATGGTGGAGGTGAGCAATCGTAGCACAGTTTTGCCTGGAAGTCCTGTAATTAACAACACTTATGCCCCTCTCTTTAAAGGAAAACGTCAATTGCTGTTGACACAATCATCAACCAGAAACGTTTCAATGATGGGACTGATGAAAAGAAGAAGCTGTACTGTATCTATGTTGCTATTGGTCAGAAACGGTCCACTGTTGCTCAGTTGGTGAAGAGACTGACTGATGCAGGTATTGAAGAACCCAGTCCCATTGCGGCTCCGTTGCTGCTAATCTTAGAACAGACTCTGTCGCCAAGGTTGATTGTGCTCTCCAGTGAACTGAGCAGTCTCATAAATCTAAACAAGGAAATTCTGCAAAGCACCACCTAACTGGAGTGCTTTGTCTGTTACTCTAAGATTGCTATTTGACTCAGGCTGATTTGTTTGTTTTTAATTTTGGGGTGGGGGGTGGGGGAAGGTTGGGACAAAGCCCACAAACTCAACCTACCTCTGTCTTCCAAGTGCTGGGATGAGAGGTGTGCACCATTTTAAATATGTGTGTCTGTATTGAGAGTATGTGTATGTGAATATAGAGCCACTGATTACCTTGGAGCTGGAGTTCCAGCTGTGGAACTCCACAACCGCCAGCTGTGGGCATGGGGGCTGAACTGCAAGAGCAGTATGTACTTTTTCTGTTTTTAATAATTGAGCCATTTCTCCAGCCCCTTGTTTTTTTTTTTTGTTTGTTTTGTGTTTTGTTTTTTGTTTTTTGTTTGTTTTTAGATGGAGCTCTCCAACATTAAACAGTCCTCTTGCTTCTACTCCCCAGATGCTAGGGACTAGAGGCTTGTGTCACCACACTTGGCTTGGGTTATCTCACAGGATGTGGGGAGGAGTGTGGTCTATCTGATCTATCCTTGGTTGGCATTGAACTTGTTGTATAGCCAAGGAACTCCTGCTCTTCTGTTTCTACCTCCTAGATGCTGGGAATAGCAGCACGCTCCATTATGCCTAGTTTATTTGATGTTAGAGGTCAAATCTAGGGCTTCATGCCTGTTAAAGATGTGCTCTACCAATTGAGTTCTCTCCTTTCATCTTTATGTGGGGTCCAGGGATTGAACTTGTGTTTTCAGGTTTGAATAGCAAGCACCATTGCCCCTGGTGCCCTCCCTCAACCCATTGTTTTAGTAGAATGGGGTGATGGACATTGTGCTTCATAGCCTCTAATTTAAAATCAGTATTGATAGCATTGTAATGCAAACTTTTTTTCTCCTCAGATGCCATGAAGTACACCATTGTGGTGTCAGCCACTGCTTCCGATGCTGCCCCACTTCAGTACTTGGCTCCTTACTCTGGCTGCTCCATGGGGGAGTATTTTAGAGACAATGGCAAGCACGCTCTCATCATCTATGATGATTTATCCAAACAGGTCAGAGGGTGTCTTATAACCTGTGTATTTGTGTAATAGTGGAGGTTAACAGATGCAGCTTGCTTGAATTTCAGCCCTTCTTCTGTACCACAGGCTGTGGCTTACCGCCAGATGTCTCTGTTGCTCCGCCGACCACCTGGTCGTGAAGCCTACCCTGGTGATGTGTTCTACCTGCACTCTCGGCTGCTGGAGAGAGCAGCCAAGATGAACGATTCTTTTGGTGGTGGCTCATTGACTGCCTTACCAGTCATAGAAACACAGGCCGGGGATGTGTCTGCTTACATTCCAACGAATGTTATTTCCATCACTGACGGACAGGTATTAGATTTATGACTAAAATTAGTGTGAAGACTGTTTGATTATTGTAAGGAATTGGTTAACAATAGTAAGCATGAACTGAACTTGTAAACTGAGGAGACGCCTCGGTGGTTAAGAGCACTTGCTGCTCTTGTAGAGGACCTAGGCTTGAATCCCAGCACCCATTTGGCCGCTTATAACCATCTGTATAAGATGGGCATTTGCTGGTCTTACGGTCTTAGCTATGTTGATAGCTGAGAATGACTTTGACCTTCCAGTCTTCCTGCTTCAGCCTCCTAAGTGCATGTGCCGCCCTGCCTGGTTATGCATTTTTTATACTCATTTATACTCATTAGTTTCTAGCTCTTTGAAAGCATCTTTGAGAAATTCTGTCACTGCCCTTGTTTTAGTTACTTAGTTTTTTGATACTGGGACTGTATAGTCCAGGCTGTCTTAGAATTGCACATAGCCCAGACTGGCTTCAAATTTCCAGTGATCCTCCTGCCTCTTGCCCCTAAGCGCTGGAATTACAAGCATGTACACTATACATATTTCTTTTTTCAACATAAATAATTCATTCCTTTTCCTGTGCCTCCTTCCCCCTCCCCCAAGCTTGCTTTCTGCATTTTATATCACCTGTTCTTAATGGGGTATGCAGGTTAAGATTTGTAAAGTACAATGAGAAAAATCACTTAGCAATCTTTCTCAAGTTTTGGGTGTCAGCTTTTGCACGGTGACTTGAAAAAAAAAAGTTTACTAGCATCTATATTCTTAATTTTCAGATTTTCTTGGAAACAGAGTTGTTCTATAAAGGCATCCGCCCTGCCATTAACGTGGGTTTGTCCGTGTCCCGAGTCGGATCTGCTGCCCAGACCAGGGCCATGAAGCAGGTAATTTACCTCACTTCCACAGGGAGGAGCTTGTTACTAGGTTAACATCTTTAACATGTGTGAACTGTATTTGTGCACTGCTGCTTGTGACATTGAATCATGCTGACTTCTGTGCTCAGGTGGCAGGTACCATGAAGCTGGAGTTGGCTCAGTACCGAGAGGTTGCCGCTTTTGCCCAGTTTGGTTCTGATCTTGATGCTGCCACTCAGCAGCTCTTGAGTCGTGGTGTGCGTCTGACCGAGTTGTTAAAGCAAGGACAGTACTGTGAGTTCTTTTCATTTGATCGGGTTCCTATTGTAGTTTAGAGTCTTGCCAGGCCTACAGAGATATGTATTGTACCACAGGGCCTTCTTCTGTCAGAGGAAACAACCTGTTTCATTTCACTAACATAGTCCATACTACCTTTGAATATAGTGCTGTGAACTTAGTAACCAGGAAAACCAAATATATTTAATACATTTTCATGTTATATGAATGTGGAATTTAGCAGATTAGGAGAATATTAGCTTTTTTTTTTTTTTTTTTTTTAATCTTGCCCTAAAAAACTTAACCAGTAAATTATGAGACAAGCCCTGGGTAAACACTACCAGGTTATAAGCAGTGCTACAGGCTATGCCTAAAGGTTACACTTCTGGTTTTTGCAGTAGAGGGGAGGGGATACGGGTAAGTGGAATTACAAGATCAGAATGCCAGAGTGGTCCACAGAACCATGTTGAGTATTAGGAGAAAAGAGTTCCTGTGACTGGTAAAATAGCATTTGCACAATTCATTTCTAATTTGTTTGTTTTCAGCTCCCATGGCTATTGAAGAACAGGTAGCTGTCATCTACGCAGGTGTAAGGGGTTTTCTTGATAAACTGGAGCCCAGTAAGATCACGAAGTTTGAGAGTGCTTTCTTGTCTCATGTTATCAGCCAGCACCAGGCCCTCTTGGGCAATATCAGGTATGAATGGAATTGATGGCCTTTACTGTGGCTGGTGCAGTTTTAATACATTTCCCTGGGGGTTGGGGTCGGATCTTGCTGTATGATGGATGACCTGGCTTTGGCACTTGCTATGTTGCCTGGACTGTTCTCAGTATTTGGCAGCCTTGGAAGTGCTGGGAGCATGGCTGTGAACCACCCACATGTTTACCATGCTTAGGAAGTTTAACAGCTATTTTCAGCTCTGTAAGTTAGCCTCATCGTTGAATCTTTGCTCAGGTCATTTGCCCATGTCATTGAATCTTTTGCTTTTATTTCAAAACAGGGCTGATGGGAAAATCTCAGAACAATCAGATGCAAAGCTGAAAGAGATTGTAACAAACTTCTTGGCTGGGTTTGAACCATAAAGCCCTGTGGATCCATGTCAGACATTGCTTTGGTTTTATCATTTATTCTGGTAAAATCGGTTCCATTTGTAAAGGATTGCTCTCGTACTCCTAATGTACAGAAATCACATAAATAAAAGTTCCATATTGTGTGCTAATTTGTGTGGGGGCAGGCCAGGTGTATAATGTGGCTTCTGTGTGGAAGTCAGATGACGGCCTGTAGTGCTGTCCTACTATGTGGGGTACAGGAATATAACTCCAGTTATCACGACTTCGTCTGCTGAGTCATGTTCCTTGTCCTGTGTTGTTGTTTAAAGCATGACTTCATGTTCAGTTCATATATTTGTTTTTGTAAGGCAAGGGCTTACCTTGTTCCATCAGCAGTGGCTAGTTCCAGACCTCACCTGAGTAACCCAGGCTGCACTTGTGGCTGTCTACTCGCACAGCTGGCAAATTGCTCTTTTAACCCATTCTGCTTAAATTGGTGCAAATCAGCATGGCTAGATCATTCAGGGCTGATTGCGGTGGGATTCTCTAGTAGTTTGTGATTGATGAAAGAGAATCTGAGCTAGAGATATATGTCAGTTAATTATGTACCTAGCATCTGTGAAACTTAAGATTTGATTCCCAGAATCACATAAACTTGGGGAGAGCAAAGTCAGCACTAGAGAATTGAGGCAGGAGAATCAGAAGTTTACAGTCATTGGTTACACAGTGGTTAAAATGGTTAAGGCCAGTCTGAAATGAGACTCTGTCTTGTGTTTTATCCATTACAACCGTGGTTTTCTTTCTGTTTTCACATGATATTGGAGATTAAACTCAGCCTCACACCTTTGCAGGTGCCTTCAATTTTTCCTTTTGAGACTGGTGTCTGGGTTTTGTAGCTGAGGTTGACCTTGAGCTGAACTTCTGATCTTCATGTTTCCACCTATTAAACTCTGAGGTTACAGGCCTGTACTATCATGATCTATTTTATGCTGTGCTGGAGATGGAACCCAGGGCCTAGTGAAAAGAGATACACCTCCATCCAGCCCCGGCCTTAATACTAGTAGTCGTATGTGAAAGCAGATAAAGGTAGACCTATTTGCATACACAAAAGAAGGAAACTGGGAAAATGATTGTTTTATAGTATTGACCAAACCTGCTTGTAGCCGTTTGTGTGCTGAGGTTGTTGATACACTGGGGCTTTGTGGAGGGCTTTGGATATTATCACTCGTAATCTTCACTAATGGGGAGCTGCTGAAGACATCTCGGCAAGGATCATGTTTTGTTGAACTATTAAGAGAATAGAGAAATCTAATTGTCACTGCTCTAGAGGTCCTGGGAGAATGGAGCTGATAAATGAGACTGGCCAAATCTTATGCGATAGCCAACTTTATTCAGAGTATTAGACAATTTACACTCTGAGGGTTAAGAAAAATCACAAGGACAATCTCATGAGTGTCAAGCTGTATATAATCACAAGGACAAGCTGCCTGTGGCAAAGACATTTTTCCATAGGCTCAAAAAGACTAAACTGTCCACTATATCCTGAAGGAGCATGAAAACACTTTCCAAGGACAATTCCATTTTGAAGAAACTGAGGTCATATGCCTTTTTTGACCTCTCATGAACACTCAGAATTCTCACACGACTCCACTCTTGGACAGTGTCCTGACCTGAGAGTTTGGAGGTGAACTAGGGAATGGAGTAGATTTGAAGGACTATTAGGTTCTCTGGAGTAACACTTTACAGAATGAATGCATATAAAAGGGATTTATTGACTTAGCTGCAGTCCAGCTAATCCAACAATGGCTGGCTGTGAACAGAAAACCCAAGAGTTCACGAGGCTGGATGTTCAGCTGGTCTTCAGTATATATTGGGATTCCCAAAGGAGTAGGCTCCAGTGCCAGTGAAGGGGAGCATGTGCTGGCAAGGTGAGGGCAGGCGCTCATGAGGAGAGCTCCCATGTCCTTATAGACTTGAAGCAGAAGGTATGGCCCAGGTTAAAGGTGTGTCTTAGATGGGTGGTGGCAGCAGGTGCCTTTAATCCCAGCACTTGGGAGGCAGAGGCAAGCACAACGAGTTACAGGACAGCCAGGGCTACTCAGAGACCCTGTCTGGAAAATCTGAAAGGTTGCTGCTTTCTAGCTTGTAGTACATTAGACATAAGTGTATGTGCAGGACTAGAAAATAATGACAAGTAGTTTTCTGTTAGGACCAAATATTCAAACACCTGAACCTATGGGAATGTTTCTCATTCAAACCACATTCTTCCTCTGTACCCTAGTAGGCATGTGGCTATTGCATGCTGTGGAATGCATTTAGTCTAACTATACTCTTAAACAATCAACACTTAAAAGGTTAAAATCTCTTGAGTCTCAAGGTGATTTTCTAATTGCCCCCTCCCCCCTTTTTTAGTTGCATACTATCAGCCTGGCACAGTGTACATTCCTGTTCCAGAATGGAAGTGTGCTGCTGCAGTGAGGAAAGTGACCAAAGGAGGACCAGGCTCCAGATTCTGTAGCTCCATATTGGTATCTGAAGCTTCAGTTTCAAAGTGGCTTAGATGGCTCAGCTCTGCCCTTCCGCGTTTACTGTCTGTAATGTATCTCTTGGGCTGATTCTACTCCCTACATGCAGCTCTTGGAAGATGTCTCGGGGTCCTATCTCCAGTACCTGCGAGTCTGTTGCAGTCCAGCCCTCACCTTCACACATGGTCCCCTTGAAGGGACTGTTACCCTGCCACACGTGGTCTGGTGTCAGCTGCTCTCTGAAACTGGAGGAAGAATCTACAAACCCCTCAACCTTTAGTCTGTTACCTTCCAAACCAGTCAGTACCTTGTGGATGACATTGCCAAGTTTGGCTGCCAGCTTGGGATGGACTCTTGGACCACGTTTGGAGCAGCTTTTGTGTGCAGTTGCATTCTGGGAGAACTCCTTGGAGGTTTTCTTTTACAATTTGGATTTTTAGTGGTGGCGTTTTGCTCTGAAGGCACCTTTCCTATCTTTCCAGTGCAGAGAAGGACATTTCTCTTTAGTCATAATCTAAATAACAGCAGCCTCTTAACACATGGGGCTGCTGCATTAAGTTCCCTAGAAATTACAAAAAGTTTTGTAAATGCCGCCAAAATGTAAATGGTATTTTAAAAAAGAACATGTTTAAAATGTATCTTAAAATGTATCAGTTTTTCTCTTACTGACTATTCGACTCTGCCCCTCTGTTTACGGATGCTAGATTTCTAACTTGTAACTTTTAAAACCTCAGTTAACTCATAGGGTTAGGGAGAAAATGAAAGGATACGAAGGAAAGAGAAACCTTTACAACCCTTTTCTGACTGTCTGAATCTGCCTACGTCTGGGGAACTGATGAACTAACTCTATCCCACTCTGGTTCAGCTTCTCCCAGCACGGCAGTTACTGAGAAAATCTAAATTGTAACTTTTCTAAATCCCCAGTTAGTTCAATTTATCTGAGCCTTATTTCTGCCTACTTCTATCATTAGCTTTTGTGCTCTCTCTTTCCCTATCCTGCAGCAACTCTGCTGTAATTCTTAGCCTAAATTCTTAAACTTCCAGCTGTCAGCTGCCTATAACAGCCCCTCTTTTATACCCCCCCCAAGCTGTTCCCAGATGTCCAAGTGGCACGCAGCCACATGGGGGGAGGGACTTTTCCCTGGCAAAGCTTCACTCTACACTTTTCTGTTCCAAACTGCTCTTTTTCCTCATTTCTTTTTATCCCACTTGTTTTTTTATTGTAGAACTAAGTACTCAGTGACAACCCTGCCGCAGACTCAATGTTAGGCTGTCTTGAAATTTCCTCCATAAAATTAGTTTATTACATTTTAATTTAACCTCAGGCAAGTTCTTAAAGGCAGAATGTAGCCAGACTCTTTGCTAGAGTCTCCAGCCAGTTGCTAGGAATCTCTGTACCCTCTGAAACTTAAACTTTATGAGCTGGGAATCCACAGTCTGTATTACTCTTAGTGCCACTGTCTTCCAGACTCCTAGAATGGCCCATTAAGCTCTGCTTACAGTATTCAGCCATTTTTCTAGTTCAAAGTTCTAAAGTTGTTTACCATTCCTAAACAAAACACAGGTTCCCTACAATCACACTTCTGGTACCAATTTGATACTAGTTACTTTTCTGCTGCTGCAATAAAGTATCATGACCAAAAGCGATTTAGGGAAGAAACATTTTAGTTTTTGGTTCCAGAAATTGTTGTGTAATGGTGGAAAAGGCATGGCATGGCAGCAGGAGTGGGAAGCAGAGAGTGAACAGAGAGAGAAGTGGGGGAAAACTAAACCCTGGCTTGGTAATGAGCTTCATCCAGTAAGGCTCTATCTAAAGGTTCCATCTCCCCAAGCAGTACCACCAGCTCCAACAAAGTGTTCAAATACATAAGTATGTAGAGGACATTTCTTATTTAAGTCAACACAGAGACACTTAGATATTGCTTCCAGCTGTAGTTCACCTGAGTATCACAGACAATGCCAATAGAAAGAGGAATGCAGTGTTTGATGTCCAGTTTCCTGGCATGGATAGGATTGTGTTCATAAAGTTAAGAAAGGTTGATTTAGCTGGGCAGGGGGCACACCTTTAATCCCAACACTTGGGAGGCAGAGGCAAGTGGATCTCTTGAGTTCAAGGCCAGGTTGATCTACAGAGTGAGTTCAGGACAGCCAGAGTTACAACAGAGAAGCCCTGCCTCGAAAAACCAAAAAAAGAAAGAGAGAGAGAGAGATGGCTCAGTGCTTAGTAGGTAAAGGCGCTTGCTCCACTAGAGGCTCGAGCTCAATACCCAGAGCCCTTGTAAAGGTGAAAGGAGAGAACTGCGCAGAGCTGTCCTCTGACCTCCATATGCACGCCATCGCACATGACGCCCTTCACACTTACCACACACACGTGCACTCTAATACTGAAGTTGAGAAGCCAGTTAGATGACTCAGCAAGTAGACACTTGGCATGCAAGTCTGTGATCGGAGTTGGATCTTTAGAACCCACATAAAAAGGGAAGAAGAGAACTGATTCCATAAAGTTGTCTTCTGACCACCACACATCTTGTGGCACCCCCACCCACCCCTCCGACAAACACACATCATGCACACACTCATCATGAACACACACACACACACTTGAATAAAAAATTTTTAGATATTTGTTAAAGTAAGGTATTAATTCAGATAGGGTAGAGCATTGTGGGATGCTACCTTCTGGACATGATATAGCCATGGCACTCTTGAACTCAAACATCCGTGATCACCCACACAGGACTGGATTCATCAGTATCTCACAGAGTGGAGAATTCAGATTCACAAGGTTCCACCCCTCCCTGAGGATTTAGAGGCTGGTCATTGTTGATGGGGTATTTTTTACAATGGAGTACCCACTAATAAAGTGCCCACAATCCTGTAAATAACCTCTCAACTGTGCTGTATTAGTTTGCTTCCTGTTGCCGTGGTTAACACCATAACCAAAACCAACTCCGGGA
This sequence comes from Cricetomys ansorgei, assembly GCA_026225945.1. Classification (NCBI taxonomy): domain Eukaryota; kingdom Metazoa; phylum Chordata; class Mammalia; order Rodentia; family Nesomyidae; genus Cricetomys; species Cricetomys ansorgei. The sequence continues at coordinate 664,928 of JAMJFZ010000236.1, read as the reverse complement.
GGGAAGAGTTTATTGACTTAGAGTAGTCACAGTCCATCGCTGAGGGAGGTCAGGGTAGGAACTCAGGAACAGAAGCTGGAACCGTGGAGAAAGCTGCTTCCTGGCTCACTCCCCTGCCTTGCAATGTTTTTATGCTGTAGGGAGCAGAGGAAGTCCTGAGTGAGTGAGGTGCTGAGAGAATGGGTACTGTTGGCATGGGCACAGCCGCTTCAGGGATCCCAGTGCCTCTGCCCATGGGAGAGGTGAGGGGTGAGGCCAGGGATCCCAGGGCCTCCCTCCCATGGAAGCTGCAAGGGGTGAGGTCCAGGGATTCCAGTGCCTCTGCCCCATGGGAGATGCAAGGGGTGAGGTTCAGAGTGGTAGCAACGCTTTCCTCCAGATTCTGAGTGCAAGTGATTGACCATTGTGTACAAAAACTAGCAACTGCAGATTCCTTCTTGGGTGCTTTGAATGAAAATGGCTCCCACAGGGACATAGGGAGTTACACTATTAGGATGTGGCCTTGTTGGATGAAGTGTGTTATTGAGGGTTGGATTTTTGAGGTTTCAGATGCTCGAACCAGGTCCAATGTCACTTTCCTGCTGCCTGCCAATCCAGATGTAGAACTCTCAGCTCCTTCTCTAGCACCATGTCTGCCTGCACGCCACCATCTTCCCATGCCGACACTGGACTAAATCTCTGAACTGTAAGCCAACTCAATTAAATGCTTTCCTTTATAGGAGATGCTGTGAACATGGTATCTTTTCACAGCAATAGAAGCCCTGACTATCACACTTCTCCCATATGTTTAAATGCTGAGTCTGTTCTACAAGACTGGCTAACCCTGCCTCTGTGTTGTAAATCATAAATACATTGAGGTTCCGGGTAATAGGTGCGATTCCACCAGAGCACCCAGCCCACCTGACCCCAGCTCTACTGTATGTGTGTCTGTTCTTCCTTCATTCACTTGATGCCCCAAGTCAGGGTTCCAGGACCTGAGCTATGTGGGATGCTGTATTATACAACTCAGGACCACCTGCCAGTTTGGGACACCAACAGCGGACTTGAGCCCTCTCACATGAATCGTTGGTAAAGAAAATGTCTCACAGACATGCCCACAGGTCAATCTGATAGAGGAAATTTCCTCAGTTTGAGGTTCTCTCTTCCCAGATGACTAGTTTATGTCAAGTTGACAAAAACTAACCTGCACAGTTTTGTAAAAACCCTAATGAAACTCATACACACACACACACACACACACACACACACACACACACACACACACACACGCCATGTAAACAGAAGGGGGTCTAATTGGGAAGAGGGAGATCATCAAGGAAGAGAGAGACATTACAGAGGGTAGTGGGGGAACTATGGTCAAAATACATTATTTACATATGTGAAAATGTCTTAACGAAACCAATTATTATGTATAATTAATATATGCTGATAAGGGCTTTGAGAGGTGGCTCAGCAGTTAAGAGCACTGGCTGCTCTTGCAGAGGACCCAGGTTTATTTCCCAGCACCTACATAGCAGCGCATAACCATCTGTAATTTCAGTCCTAGGGGCTCTGTGGGACTGTCCAAGGGCTAAGAGTGTGTCGAAGCTGGCTTTTGAACTCTGTATCACCCTAGGGTTTGAAAACAGAAGGTGTTCGCTGCTCCACACCTTAGTTCCAGCTAAATTATTAGATATTAATACTGCCTGCTTCACTGAAGTAAAGATGATTTGTCTGCCCTGCAGGCTGGGGACACAGGGTCAAATGTGTTCATCTGAGGCAGCACCAAGAGCCCCTGCCTCAACCTATCAGCCCTACTCCTGTGGCCAGACCACTCCCCCAACTGTGCCACATAAAAGGCACCTCAAAACCCCATTAAAGAGAGAAACCCACTGAAGCGTTCTCCTAGGTGGTTATTTGTCCACTTGCCGACTCACAGAGGCCTGACAAGGTCACAGCAGGATGTGGTAAAACCCATGGCCCAGCGTTCTCTCTCACCATGCAGCCACCACATCCCACCGAGTCTCTTGGCCTAGAGCGGGCCTGCTGGTGGCCTGCGACTCTGGATGAGAGGCCTGTGGCGGTGGCAGCAGACCACAGACTGGAGGAGGTTCCATCCTGCAGGACTACAGGGCTCCGGTGTACTCTTCTGGCCTTGCCAGGCCATGCACACCGTGCATGCAGGCGGGCAAAACACTCATACATGTAAATGAAATCCATAAAAAATCCAAATATGCCAATAGAAATTTTGATCTCTCTACATATCCCTGGCTGTCCTAGAACTCACAGAGATCCTGCCTTTGCCTCCCAAGTGCTGAGATTAAAGGTGTGTGCCATTATGGCTCCAAATACAAAATTTAAAAAAGGAAAGTCAAGGGACTCAGAGAGATGATTCATTTAAGAGCACAAACTGCTCTTGCAGAGGACTGGGGTTCAGTTCCAGTAGTGTCTACAGAGGCCAGAAGAGGGCGTCAGATCCCCTGGAGCTGGAGCTGGTTGTGAGCTGCCTGATGTGAGTGTTGGGAACCAGACTCTGGCTCTCTGGAAGAGCAGCAAGTGTTCTTCATTGCTGAGCCATCCTCCAACCCTTTATTTCTGAGGAGAGGTTTTGTTTTGTATTAAGACTTGTCTGGAACTTACTATGTAGTCTAGGCTGGCCTCAGTCTGATAGAATGACAGGAGTCCTTCAGCCTTCCCAGGCCTGTGGTTACAGGCAGCAAAGACCACATCCACATCCAGCTTAACCCTTCTCTCTCTCTCTGTATTTACATCATGTGTGTTTATATGTATGCATGTGCGAACGTGTGTAGGAATGTGTGCAGGCCAGAAGTCAATGTTGGGTTCTTTTTCAGTTGCTCTCCACCTTATTTGTGAAGCTTTTCACTGAACCTTGAGCTCTTTGATGCTGCTAGTCTGGCTGGCCAGCAAGCCCCAGGGATTCCCACATTCCCACTTCCTGGGCATTGAAAATCAAATTTTTGTTTTTGTTTTTCCTGGACAAAGCCCACCTTGCAGCTAGCCCTGTCCCTACTCCAGGTCCTTCCAGGTATATGTTGCTTGGATCCCATTCCCGAATCGTGTTTACCCTGTTTCATGTTTCCAATATCCAAGCTCTGAGCCGAGGGAGGATATCTAGCTTCCCAGATTTTGATGCTGATTTGTCATAGCTGATACATGGCTTGTCCTTGCCCTCTGTGCTTGAGGATCAGGGCCTCTGGCCTCTGAGTTCCTGGGATGCCACTCGGTTTTAGCTACATGGCCAGCAGCCAGGTATGCTCTGGTTCCCTGGAAGACCGAGATCAAACATGTTGGAACTGAAATAAAAGTGAGTCCTGCTGTTGAGTTCACTGTCGGCCTTCTCATTGTCCAATCAACAGGATTGGAGGAGCAAAATCCCACCCACTCTTGTCTGGAGGTACTTGGCAGTTCTTGGGAGGTAGGTATCTAAAAGAACCAGAATGAGAGGAGAATACGAGTTTATGAGCGATGATCATCAGGCTGGTTTATGTGATAAAGATGACAAGTTGTAAAAATTCAAGGAGTAAGAAAATGTTGAGGACTGCGGATAAGGGTTGTACACAGCACAGACCTAGGAACCTACAGAACTCTTCCTGTGAATGTGGAGAAGGAAACTCAAGCAGAATGAGAAGCTCAGGATTTGGGGCTGCATGAGGGGAGGGGCATACATGAAAAGCAGGGTGGAACCAGTTTGGGATGCTTAAAGGAGGCAGGTATGAGCATTGGGATTTAGTTAGGGTGAGTAACAGAAAAACTCTGGGCAGCATGACCAGACAGACATGAAGAAAGCAGCGTTTTTCGGCTAAAAGCTTGAGAGTACCCTTCTAATTAGGATGTGGTTAGATCCCTTTATCCAGCTTCAGTGTGACGATACCTCCCTTTCTTCCATTCTTGGTCTGTGTGCTGCTGGCAAGCATTCCATCCCAAGAGTGCAGCAGCTGACACTAATTAGGTCCAGGAGGGAACCATGTGACTATTGGAGGGACGCTGAGCCGAGGTTTATTTGGAATGTTAAGGAGGAGAGAGTCCCTATCCTTCTTCAGGACCAACCACATGCCAGGAGCTGCCATGTGGGGCTTGAAATCAAACCAACACAGGCTAGGCAGCCCCAGAGGTGGAGAAACTCACAGGCCTCTGTGACATCCTTGATCCCTGAATCCAGCCGGGCACGAAGTCAGTACTGGCCCACGGTGCCTCTACAACCTGCCCCTCCAATCCTTGATATCTCCTCTCTTCTTTTCTTTCTTTTCCTGTCCCCTCCTTACCCCATCTCTTACATCCTCCAGCTGCAGTCCCGAAAGTGCTGGGATTATAAACATGCAACTCCAGGCCTTGCCTAGCCAGAGACTTTTCACTCAGGAGCATTCTCATTTTTGCTTAAGTGAGTCTGATTTGGTCTTGTGTCTTCCAATAGAAATGTCACAAGTCAGCATTGAGGGCAACTGGGCTAATTCCTCATCTTAAACTCCCAAGTGCCTCGTTCTGTTGGGCAGGTCCAAGGAAACTACTTAGAGGCGATAATGCATGCATGGATGACCAGTGGTAGTGGGGAGAAGACACATACCCCATGGATCTGAGCTGCCTGGGAGCCTCCATTCGGACTCAGGGGCAGGCGGGTCAGGGTGCAGGCTGGGATCTATGCTAGGCAGAAGCTCCTGGCACTTGCTGGTGATATGTCTCAAAATAGGGCTGGAGATTAGGTTATAAATAAATGTGGCTTCCCTGCAAATCTCTCTCTTCTCTTCTCTCCTCCTCCTCCTCCTCCTCCTCCTCTTCTTCTCTCTCTCTCTCTCTCTCTCTCTCTCTCTCTCTCTCTCTTTCTCTCCTCATCTCATTGGCTCTGGGGAAAGCAGATTTCATTGCCAGGGCTTTGAACACAGACCTACACATGATGTTAAGTGAATCCCAGGAAAATAGCCATCCAATAGCCAGCCAATAAGTATGGAAGTAATCAAAAAAGTAGATTTTTCCTATAGCCAATAGCTGTGTTGGCTGACAAAGAAGACAAGGAGACATTTTCATAGATCCAAACCTGTCAGAACTCAACAGAGGGAACCATCTGTCATAGCAAGTGCCACACTGGACAGTGGAGCCGTCATCATCTGATCTCAGGTGTTTTTTATTGATAAAGAAGCTCCTCAGGTGTTACAACAACTCTGCCCTTTCATCCAAAGGCCTATTTGCATAATGAAGAAAACCTGTAGCTTATTTTATCCCACAATTCTTTAGCAGCTGAGCTATGTCATCTTTACAGTGGGGGAACACAAGGCCCAAGGAGAATGTTCTATGCTGCCTGAGACTGTGGGAGAGGGACCACAAGAATTCCTCCACAGCAACTCTGCTCTTCACCTGGAGATCTCAGTGAACCACAATGGCTCTGCCAGAGAGCAGTGAGCAGGTGCAGATCAGGAGCAAACATCTTAATCACTGATTTACATAAAGCCAACACCTGCAGATAATACAAACTGCCAAGGCTTAGGCAGCTCTTGTGCCAACAATGTACACAACAATTATTTTAAAGCTACATACACATAGAAATAAACATAAAAATAAACTTCTCCAACATCTTCTAGCTGCATTTGAGCCTGGTGTAGACAATTGCTTGATGAGACAGAATCCAAACTACATAGTTTTTAAATTCTCAGAGAAACTGCAAAACAGTAAGTATTGTTTTTCCCTTTTTTCCTCCTCTCCTTCCTTTTTCCTTTCTTTCTTTCTTCCTTTCTTTCTTTCTTTTTCTTTCTTTCTTTTCTTTCTTTCTTTCTTTCTTTCTTTCTTTCTTTCTTTCTTTCTTTCTTTCTTTCTTTCTTTCTTTTTTCTTTTTTCTTTCTTTTTTTTAAAGGCAGGATTTCTCGGTGTAGCTCTGGCTGTCCTAGAACTTGCTCTGTAGGCCAGGCTGGCCTCAAACTCAGAGATCTGCCTGCCTCTGCCTCCCAAGCACTGGGATTAAAGGCGTGTGCCACTACTGCCTGGCTGTATTAATTGTTTTAAACTACTCAGTTTTTATTTTTATTTTTTTGTGAGCCAAATATTGCTATGTAGTTCAGGCTGGCCTTGAACTTTCAGCAATCCTGCCTCAGCTGAGATTAAAGCCATGTGCCACCATGCCTTACTTTTTAAAAATAGAAGTCACCTATTTTTCAGTGATAGGCAGACTGACAGAGGCTGGCAGGTGGGGGAGGGGTATTTGGTTTTGAAGTCATCTAATGCTTGGAACTAGAAGACAGAGTAGACTGTTCAGAGGATTTTTTCAAATTATGTTTATACTCCATAGGTAAATCCTACAAGGGAAAGGACTTCTGAACAGAAAAATGTTACAGAGGACAAAGAGCGATGAGGTTTCATAAACATGACAAGTTGACTCCAGAAGATGTGTGCAGAGAAGATGGCAAATAGATTAGAAAAATAGGACACACATACTGGAGAAAAAAATAAAACGTAATAAAAGTAACAAAAACATATTTGAAAAGTATTTTCTGGCAGCTTGAACAACCACTTGAAATTTTCAATTGTACCACCAGGGGGTGGAAGAGAGTTGAAATTCAGGGATTTTAGGTGGCTGTGTCGCGAAAGCTAAGTGCAATGCAGCGTTGTGTGTGTGTAGGGGCTTGTTGACACTGACTCGAAAGTCACACACATTACAAGTTAAAATATAAGACAGATGTAGTCTCATCCCCTTTAGTCCCAGCACTCAGGAAGCAGAGGCAGGCAGATCTGTGGGTTTGTGGATTTGAGGCTAGCCTGGCCTCCAGGACAGCTAGAGCTACGTAATGAGACTATGTCTGAAAAAACACCAAACATGCGAACACACAGACAGACAGACACACACACACGAGAGCTGTATCTAAGATGTTTGTCACAAGCTTCCTGATGGCTGTGGTGTCACATGTCTACAGTTCCAGCAACTTTGATAGCTGCGGTAGGAGAGTGGCTAAGTCAAGACCTGACTGGGCTACAGAGTGTGTTCAAGGCCATCATGGGTGACTTAGTGAGATCCTGTCTCAAAAACAAAGACGCAAACATCAAAGCACTTCAACAACACCAGGACGGGAACCCAGGTTCAGCCCCCAGTGTGGAGGAGAAAGTGTGTGTGTGTGAGAGAGAGAGAGAGAGAGGGAGAGAGGGAGAGGGAGAAAAGGAGAGAGAAAAGAAACAACAAAACCTTCAAGGGAAAGTCTTGATACTGTCTTCAGTGACTCAGCTTCCTGTACCCCTCAGAGTCATGTGTGGTCCCCCATCCCTGCAGTCTAGCTTATGTGCTGCTCCTTGCAGGGGTAGCGCCTTCCCTGCCTTGGCTCTAACCTCTGCGATTTTTTATTATTTATTATTTTGTATAATATTATGTGTACGGGTGTTTTGCCTATATGTATGTCTGTGTACTACCTGCAAGCCTTTCTTAGCAAAAATAGATTTTGTTAGCAAAAATATAAGTTAGCAAAAATATAACCCAGATTCCCTGGGTTAGAGACTGCTGTTATCAGCTATGTGGATGCTGGGAATTGAACTCAAGAACTTTGGACAAGCAGCCCATGCCCCTAACCTCAGTGTTGTAAATGCTCCTGAAGAACCATGTAAGTTGATTCATGTCCTCAGAGGGCAGGCAGAAGGCGCTCTCTCATCTCTGTCGTAGATGGTCCTTCTTGTGGGACTTGGGGGTAGAGTTACTGAGCAGAACCTTTGTGTGCTTCTTCTGTTTGGTCCACAATCGTTTGTACTGTGTCTGGTTCTAACTAGAATGTGCACAGGGGCAAATGCTTGTTTTGGCCTGATGGGTCATGGGCTAGTGTCCTCAGTCTGGATAGCTTAGCCTTCATTCTCTCCCCTTTGAGAACTTACTTCTTAGGGAGGAAGACTAGTCTTTGGCTCTGTTAGGAAGGTCCTCCTCCTCTATGGCAAGCAGTTTACCTGTTGAGTTTTTCTTTCTTCCTTCTTTTCTCTCTCTCTCCTTCCTTTCTTCCTTCTCATCCTCCTCTTCCTTGCATTGGTGGTTTGCCTGAATGTACGTATAGCTGTGTGCGGGTGTTGGATCCCCTAGAACTGGAATTATAGACAGTTGTGAGCTGTCATGTGGATGCTGGGAATTGAACCCAGGTCCTCTGGAAGAGGAGACAATGCTCTTAACCGCTGAGCCATCTCTCTTACCCCGGAAGAGCAGACTTGTAACTTTAGTCTCTTCATCCCCTAAATAAGTGTGGGTTTGGGAGACTCTTTCACCCTCTCTGAGTTTCAGGCTGGGCGCTAGGCACACAGAACAGAGAAGTTCTTTGTCTACTACCAAGCAAGGAAAGGTCTGACTTGCCCTGGGGTCCTATTTGCTTTGTTTACGAGGCAAGGACTCACACTGTAGCCCAGGCTGGGCCTGACCACATTCTCCAGTCTCAGCTTCCTCAGTACTGGGACTACAGGTGTGAGCCTCCTTTTCCTTCACTTGGTTCTATTTTAGGAGAGTTGGATCCTAGAGGGAGAGGAAAGCAGTCTGGCCCTTACTGCTGGCTGAGACTGGTGGTAGAGGAGGGTCCTTAACTGAGTTCAGGTTAAGGTATCTAGAATTGACAAGAAACATCGGTAGGGCATTTTAGCTCGCGCGCACCCCATTAGTTGTAGCACTGACGCGCTGACAGCACGCGCCAGGGCTGGAGTTGCTGGTCCCAGGCTTTCAGCATCTTAAGCTTCCAACTGATCCGTAGTCTGGATTTTTGGTTAAGAGGGCCTGGTGGGAAGAGGCCGGAGTGGGCTTCCTGGGGGGAGAAGGACTGGGTCTGTCAATCGTCCAGGCGTCCCACACGAAGGGGCTCGGACTGGGACTGGCCGCTGGAGCCGGCCGCGCCCTAGGGCCAGGGCGGGCTGCCCTCTGCAGGTGCGCGGCGCGGGCGGGGCGCGGGGCGCGGGGCGGCGCCAGGGGGCGTGGCTTAGGAGCCGGGGCGGCCTCCCGAGTGGAACTCCCAAGTTAGCCGGACCTTGGCCCTGACAGTCGGAGCTCCCGCCGCCCTCGGTCCTCGGCCCTCCGTCCTCCGTCCTCGGCCCGCCCTCCGCCCTCCGAACCGGCATGACGGGCTCGCTGTTCAAGGGAAACTTCTGGGTAAGTCGGCGCGGCGCACGCGGGGGCGCACGCCGGGGAGACCCTGGGTCCGCGCGGCTCCCGGCGGTCCGCTCCCGGGGGCGCGCACTGCCCAGCGCACCTGGGGCCTGACGTCACCCCTCGTTCTCACGCTCCGACCCGGGAGCCCGAAAGGAGGAGCGTCCGGCCCCGTCCGGCCGAGTCCCCAGAGCTGGGAGAGCCAGCAGCGGGCGTGTGGGCAGTCCCTCGGGGTTCTGGGCTTTGCCCTGCCTTGCAGCCCCGCTTTCTGATTTCCCGTCACCCCCCAGCCTACGGAGCACCCCGGGAAGCTGGTGGTGTCTTAGCCATGCAGCTCCTGGGTCGCAGTCTTCTCCCTCCTCACTTAGCCCCTTCTCACTCCCTTACCCTAGTACTCCCTCCTGCTTAACTCGGAGGGAGCACCCTCATTCTTTTAACACAGGGCAGAAGCTGGCCACCCCAGAGCTGACCCGCTGACCCCGGCGACAGTTAGAGACAGTCATGTCCCACTTGCTTGAGGTTTTGAGGTCCTTCTGGGGGCACCTGCAAGGCAAAGGGCTGTGGCAGCATTCCACAAGGGTTGGCAACCGTACTTACACTTGGTCCGTTTAGGCGGCCTGGGGAGTCTTCAGACTTTTCATACTGTGGAAAAATGGACAGACCAGTATACATTTCATAACAAAGTGGTTATTTTTTAGCCAAAGATTGAGAGGCATAGATTCTTACTATGTGGGTCTCGATTCCTTTAGGGGTTGAACAACTCTTTCATAGGTTGTTCTACATATCAAATATTTACATTATGATTCATAACACTAGCAAAATTACAGTTATGACGTAGCAGCGAAAGTAATGTTGTGGTGGGGGTCACCACAACCTGAGGAGCTGTATTACAAGGTCACGGCATTAGGAAGGTTGAGAACCTCTGGCACAGAGGTTGTAGCTGAGAGTGGATTCGCACAGTCCCGGGGGTGCCTGCAGCACATCTGGCCCTGGAGTAGGCTTAGTCAAAAATATCAAGAAAAAGACATTACTGGCATTGTCCTTTGACTCTAGATATCAGTTAAGGACTCAGGATCCTTCTCCACCAGTCCCATCCAGGGTTTCTTTCCTTTCTCTCCAACTCTCCTAAGAACCCAGAGCCGGAAGTGGTGGCTCACATCTGGAATCCCAGCGCTGGGAGGCCGTGCCATCATCTTTAGGGGCTCTTGGCAGCCCCCAGCTGTCCCATGTACACTCTGGCAGGAATGGCAGAATGAAGTCTGAGTGGAGACCTAGGGTGCAGTTGTAGGAGCTGTGGGGTTGGGGTGGGGCTTCAGGTCTTCTATTTTGAAAAGCTACCTGAGACTCCAGTAACAGTTTGCAAAGGCACCGACCATCTCTGACTTCAGCCACTGTTTGTGTTAACAATGAAAAGGACTGCATTGTTTGCTGTGCAGACGACTAGGCTCTTAAAATGCTTCACACACATTACTCCGTTAAGCCTCCCGGTTGCCCTTGGAGGGAACTGACTCACCGTGGTATTTTACAGATGAGGAAACGCAGTGACAGGGAGGTTAGGCAACATTCTCAAGGCCCAGAGCTGATAGTGACCCAGGGTGCTTCATCAGCTAGCTGCTCACCCACCCAAGGGTCTCCAAGAGGGTGGCTTGGAACGGGTGTTCCCCAGAGGAAATGTCTGTACTGCCCTTTCCCACTGCCTCCAGTGGGCCTGGGAGATGCTAGGCCATCATTTGACTGTTCACCAGGCTCTTCCTTTCTCCTCCATCTGGACTGGGTGTTCTTGGAGGGTGGACAAGATTTTACCATCAGCCGAGTCCTCAGCATCAGCTTGGGTTGTGGGTACCAGGTCCAGGCAGACAGGACTGGGGCATCAGGACCTGGGAGAGAGGAGGCAGAAGGAGCTGTTAGAGAAGAAAGGCCACATGCCAAGCAGTCACGTTTTCAGGGAATAGGGGAAAAGTCTCTCGACAGAGTCGAGGCTGTGACAGTTACTTTGTTTCAGGAATGAGAAAGTTGTGACTGGATGAGGCAGAAGGCTTTGAAGACATATGCAGGCACTGGTTTCCTGGGCTTAATAAACTTGTATGAAATGCTTTATGTAAAGTTCTTCAGTAGGTGTGGCATTTGCTGGGGTTCGACCTGTTGCAAGCTTTGCTGGAAGGTCCTGAGGAGGGGAGGTGGAGAGGGAAGATTTTAGCCTTAGGTTCTTGACCTCAAGAATATAGAAGAGGGCCTGCTGTAGTAGCACGTCTCTAATTCCAGCTTGGTCTGAAGCAGGAGGATTGAGAGTTAAAGGCCAGGCTGGGGTACACAGCCAGACTCTGTCTCTAAAACAGAAACAGAACAAGAGTATAGAGAAAGGAGGGTCTGGGCCTAGAGAGTTGTGAGCAGGTGCCAAGGAAACTGGACCAGAGGAGCGTGTTCCAGGGTGGGGCCGTGGAGTGGGAAAGGAGACGGATACAGAAACCACAGAGATAAGAGACAACCAAACCACAGGCCAGGCCAGGCAACTGAACAAGCAGCAGGAGGAAGGAGAGGGGCCTGGAGCTAGCTTCCATAGAAGGGGAACTGGAGAATGAGGTGGGGGATGTCCTGAAATGAGGAAGTCAGCAGGGGGAACTGGTTTGTAGAGGCAGGAGGGGGAGGGAGGAGTGACAACAGTATTTAGTCAGGTGTTGCACCTGCAGAGACCTGTCAAGTACAAAGCTCCCCTCCGCCCCAGGCTAGGTCGATGGGATGAGGACTTCCTGCCAGAAGAGGGTTTTCCAGGGGAAAGGACAGGGTGTCAGCTAGCGGGGTTTGGAAGTATTCTAATATCTTAACCACTGCAAGCATGTCAGTGAGTATGCTAATGTCTGCCGGCCAACACCTCCCAGCTGATGGAGAAGGCAGCCTTCCTTTGGAAAGGATGTCTTGGGGAGACTGCATGAAATACGAGTGTCATCTGCTGTCAGCAGGGCTCCTGAGGTGAACTTGCCTTCACTGGCCTGGTGACTTTGTGCAGGTTGCTTAAGCCCCGCAGGCCTCTGTTTCTCCTTTGTGTAACAGTGGAGGTAATGCTAGTCTTCCATAAAACTCTGTGAGATCAAATTAGAGCGTTGAGCTCAGTGACAGGTACCTTGCAGTTGTCAGCTGTTCCTGTTGGCAAGTGACAAAGGACGTCAGGGACAGCTACTCGGGAGAAAGGGTGAAGAGATAAAGCACTTTGGGGGGCTGTTAAGATGGCTCAGTGGGTGAAGTCACCTGCTGTGAATTCCATCCCCTGGACCCACATGGTGGAAGGACAGAACTGACTCCCACAGTTGACCTCTGACCTCCACACATGTGCTGTGGCATGTTCTCCCTGTCCCCGAGGAAGAAAGTTTAAAGTTAAAAGAAGCACTAGCTGGGCAGTGGTGGCACATAATCCCAGCCCTAGAGGGGCAGAGGCAGGCAGATCTCTGAGTTCAAGGCCAGCCTGGTCTACAGAGCTAGCTCTAAGACGAAAAACTGAGTGGGGGCGGGGGGGGGGGGGAGCAAAGCACCGGATGAATGTCGGCATTTAGGAAGGAGGAAGGGACTGAAGGAGACAGCCAGGAAAGAGCCACCACAGGCGTCAGCGAGGAACAGGCTGAAGTTGAGAAGGTCCTGATCAAATTAAGTACTGCTCATGAAGAGTCAGCGCACTCTAAGCCAGTGGCTCTCAACCTTCCTGATGCCGTGACCCTTAGTACAGTCCCTCATGTTGTGACCTCCAACCATAAAATTATTTTCGTTGCTGCTTCATAACTGTGATTCTGCTACTATTATGAATCATAATGTAAGCATCTGATATGCAGGTGGTCTAAGGTGACCCCTGTAAAAGGATCATTCGACCCCCACAGGTCATGACCCACAGGTTGAGAACGGCTGCTCTCTAACAAATCTTATTTAAAGGTCCTATGGGAATATTTATTTAAAAGAACCTTTTGAGCCGGATGGCTCAGTGGGTAAAGGAACTTGCCATGAAGCTTGACGACCTGAGTTTGTTCCCGGGAGCACGCATGGTGGGAGGAGAAAACCCACTGTTACAAGCTGTCGTCTGTTTTCCACATGTGTACAGTGGCGGGTCCCCATCCCCCCCAGCCAACAAATTAAAACGTAACACACAAAATAAATAGCTAAATAAATAAGGGAACCTTTTGGTGGATCTGGTTTACAAGGGAATAATCAGTATTTTAAAAGTATATTTTAAGATTTATTTTATGCGTATGAGTGTTCTCCCTGCATGTATGTATAAGCACCATGTGCATGTAATTCTCTGGGAGGTGGGGAGAGGGTACTGGATCCTCTGGAACCGGAATTACGGATGATGGTGAGTGCTGGCAACCGAACTCAGGGCCTCTGCAAGAGCAGCGATTGCTCTCAAAAGCTGAACCATCTTGCAGCAGTTAGGAGGCTGAGGCAGGAGGATTCCTTTGAATTTCAGGTCATATATAGGCTGTAGAGTGAATTCCGGGCCGTCGTGGGCTGCAGAATGAGAACCAAGAAGCACAACAGAAGTCCAGGGGAGCAGCCTGATGACCTTTGCCTTATTATCTGTGCGCAGGCCTCCGTACCCATGACTTCTTGCGGCCAGTTGGTTCAGCAGCGCTATCAGTGCTGCGCGATGGTTCTTCACCAGAATGGGATGATAATCTGTGATGTGGTCCCCAGAGCTCTGGGGGAGGCTGCACCTCAGTGCAGGAAGAGTCTTCCGCACAGAGGAGAGACGGTGCTCTTCAGATGTGGGTGTACCCAGACAAAAGTGTCTTTCGGCTGTGGCCGTGCACGGGTGATTGTAGAACAAATTCTGGCAGAAAGATGGAAGCAGCGTCCTCCCCAGGGGATTTCCGGGAGCCTCCTTTGAGCAAGCGGTCCAGCCTGTGCCGACGGCTTCCCTGGGCCCAGGGCTCTGAGTCCTGAATAGCTTTCCTGGTCACTGTTAGCATCCTTCACCTGCCTGGGGCAGGACCCCTCCCTCTTCCTGGAGATTGTCCAGAGGAAGTTTTGGGGCCCTCCTAATTAGCTTGTGGCCCAGGTGTCAATCCAGAGCTGTTGCTGGAACTCTTCTGCTCTAACTCTTGGCCCTAGAGCGGGGCCTGTGTGGTATCTGGCTTGCTCAAGGCTTTTCTCAATTCTGTGTGCTTTGGAGCCGTGAGAGTCCGTGAGTCTGCCTTTCCTTCCTTTTTTTTCTAACACAGAAGGGGAAAAAGCTATATCAGCCATTGCATACTGACTCCATATTGTATTTTGCACAATATTTGATGTTTCTCTAATTTTTTTTTTTTTTTTGGTTTTTGAGCTAGAGTCTCAAACTTACCATCCTGCTTGGCCTCCTAAGTGTTAAGTGTTTTTGTTATTTTTTTTTAAGATTTTTTTTTTAATTTAAAAATTTTGCCTGCGTGTATGTATATGCACCATGCGCATGCTTGCTTGGTACCCTCAGAGGTCAAAAGAGTGTGTTGGAACCCCTGGAACTGCAGTTACAGATGGTTGGGAGTGCCGTGTGGGTGCTGGGAGCCTCTGCAAGGGGAACTAGCCAAGTCGCCTACCGCCTACCTGAGCCTCTTCATCCCCAGCTCTGAGCTGTAAATGCTGTCTTCTGGGAGACACTCCGAAGGCTTGTTTGCTTCGTTTTGCTTAAGGCAAAAGCCAGGTGAGTCATCGCCAGCTACCTTTCTCTCTCTGGTTCTTTTTTTTTTTTTCCCAGAACAGCTAGAAAAATGATCCTTAACATGCTTGGCAAGATTCCTTATTTTATTTGAAAAAATTCAGTAAGTATGGTACGAATCTTATTTTTTAGGAGAAAAAATTTAAATTCATAAGGCACAGATACACGGGATACATGGGAAGGAAAGAGGGTTTTGTCCGATAAAAACAAATACTTAAAAAAAGTATAGTAACCAAAGCGCATGCTTTGAGAAATCTAAATATTTCCTTATGACTTAGAATGGAAATAGTGTTTTTCTTGTACTTGCCTGTCTAACCCCATAGTCCTTCCTCACCGTTAGCTCTCTTTCTCGGTAGCTGCTACCACCTCCCCTCCCTTCTTTCCCTCCCTCCCCTAATGTGGAATCTTGCTTTGTTGTTCAAGTTAGTGTCAAACTCTTGGCGTCAAGAGATGCTTCTTCCTGCTGGGTGGCGGCGGCACTCACCTTTAATCCCAGCACTCAGGAAGCAGAGGCAGGTGAATCTCTGAGTTCGAGGCTAGCCTGGTCTACAGAGTGAGTTCCAGGGCGGCCAGAAAACCCTGTTTCCAACTACAACAAAACAACAGCAAAACAACAAAAGAGAGATGCCCCGTCCTCAGCTCCCTGAGTAGCTGGGTCTATGGCTGGGCACCATTGTGCCCAGATTGGACTTAACTATCTAACCATTTTAATTTGCTTTTATTTGATGCCTGTGAGTGTTTTGCTTGCACATACGTCTGTACACATTGTGTGTGCAGTACTTGAAGAGGCCGGAAGAGTGTCAGATCCTCAGGAACTGGAGTCATAGATGGTTGTTAGCTGCAGTATGGGTGCTGGGCACCGAACCCTGTTCCTCCAGAGGAGCAGCCAGTGCTCTTAACCACTGAGCCATCTCTCCAGCCCCTGCACTGTCTTGATGAGCTACTCAGAGAATTATCTACTGATTTTTACTGCTGCAACAGAGGCCTTGGCTCTCTTATGTTACCATCTTATCTCTCTATAAAATTATGCCATAAAATTTTAACTTTTGATTTAGGAAAAAATTCAATGCTCCTGAAATAAATAATTAATGTGTAATATTTCCATCACTTAGATTCTTTATCATTAAATACCATTTCTTGTTACACATACACACATACTCCTGGTACTTGGGAGGCAGAGGCAGGTGGATCTCATGAGTTTGAGACCATCCAGGACTACATTGTCTCCATGTGAAAGACAGAGAAAGAGAGAGAAAGGGAGAGAAGGAGAGAAAGGGAGAAAGAGAGAGAGGGCGAGGGCCCACCATCATTGTCTGGAGCCCCACCTCATCCCTTTCCTTTTAAAATACTCCAGCATGTTAGGTACTTGAAAAAAATTCTGTCTAAGCCAGATGTGGCGGCATGTAGCTGAAACTCCGATACTTGGGAGGTTGAGACACGAGGATATTGAGCTCCAGGCCACTTGGGCTACACAGTGAGACTGTGTTCCAAAACAAACTCACAAAAAACCCTTTCCCTCACATCTTTCCGTAGAGACCTGTCCCAGGAGCCCTGGTCCCTCTTTCCAACCTGGACTGGCTGTTTTCCAGGCCTGCTGCTCAGCTGCTATCATGGGCTTCCATTCCATGTTCTTCTGGTTTGAAGTTGCTATTTTCCAGAACTCAGGGCACTCTAAGAGCTCTTAAAACAAGTCACATCGTTCTTGGTACAAATTCTTCCCGTGGCCCCCTCTCCGCAACCATTGCCTCTGAACATGTCACCTGCCATCGCCCACACTGCAGCTCCCTGGGGTCACTCTCCAGGTAATGAACTGTTGTTTCCGCTAGCCCTGTCACCTGCCCTTAGCCTGGGTGCTCCCCTCAGTAAGGTGCACACGTGTAATCACTGTTTAGTATTTGAGTATTTCAGTTACAGTATCCGATCCCATATTTATCTCATAAATGTTTACTTCTCCGAATTACTAGTACTGGGTAGTACTGAGCTGCATCCCCAGCCCTAGGAACTATTTAAAGCACAAGAGATACCATTCTCTTCTTGTTTGGCAGGTTTATAATTGCCAGAGCTTTCTATAAGTACATTAAGATACACAAAGGTATTTCCAGTTTGTATTTGGCGTCTAATTCTGTAAACACAAGGCAGACAGAACCTGTCCAGCCCTGTTGCTGCGTCCTTCCGGAAGATCATTTTCTCTCTCCACAGTGATCATTTCATACCTTTTCCCCTTGAACCTCTAGCTCCCTGCCACGTTCTCACTGTGGTGATCTTCTATCCTCTCGATATTGCAATATGATGTTGTCATTTACAAATATGTTGGGCTGATTTCATAGCTATCCTGGGATACATGTAGCCCCAGGCCACAGGTCGGACATGTTTGCTTGAGTCTACTCCATTAGGAAACTGGACACCAGGCAGTGACATCTCACTCACATTCTTTATAAATAGGCTTAGGCTCAGCTGAGAAACAGGGAACCTCATACAGTTGTGACCTAGATAAGAGTCATGTTGTCTCTTTCATCACCAGCTCCCAGTGGCCATTGGAAGGCTAAGCCAGGACCCATATCCCTAGGTGGTTATGTCTGTAGGACCCGGTCTGGTGCCTTGCAAGTGACTCCAGCTCGGTTTTGCTGAGCAGTGAATACAAGTCAAAGCACCAGAGCAGCAGTTGCCTCTCTCCTCTTGCCGGTGCCTGGTCTCTCGTGTTTGAACACCTCACAAGTCCTCTGTTAGCCATGGTTTCTCTTTTTGAGTTTTCAGTTACATATAATGAGCTGTAGCTGAAATATATCCTATGGAAAATTCTAGAAATAGGTAATTCACATTTTAAATTGAGCACCATTTTGAGCCAAGCTGAAATCTCAGGCTTCCTCACTGCTCAGCCTGGCTTGTGAATAGTCCCTTGGTCCACTGTACCCTCTGCAGTTAAAATAGCTTCAAGCACAAGATTGTAATGTTGGTAATGCCAACACAACAAAGAGAAGTCCTATTTCCTTTCATTTTAAGTAAAGCAAAATGAAATATGTTTAGGGAGACCACATGCACATAAAAACATGTACTTAAGTTAATTTTGATTGTATGTGTGTGTTTGTGTGTGGGTATGTGCGCATGAGTGCAGGTATCCTCAGTGGCCAGAGACATCTGATCCCCTGGGGCTGATTTTATAGGCAGTTGTGAACTATCCAACTTGAGTGCTGGGGACCAGACTTAGGTCCCTCTACAAGAGCGGTGCGCGCTCTGATCCGCCAAGCCGTCTCTCGCCTGCCATGTATATAACTTTTTTTTGGTTTGGTTTTTTTGAGACAGGGTTTCTCTGTTGTAACTCTGGCTGTCCTGGAACTCACTCTGTAGACCAGGCTGACCTCGAACTCACAGAGATACACCTGCCTCTGCCTCCCAAGTGCTGGGATTAAAGGTGTGGGCCACCACTGCCTGGCAATATAACTTTTATCACAGTATATGTTACTATGATTATTGTATTTTCATTCCTTTATTTTATTTTGGAGATAGCATCTTGCTATAGCTATATAGCCTGGGCTGTTTTTCAAACTCACTACGTGTCCCAGGCTTTGAACTGAATATCCTTCCGTATCAGCTTCCCGAGTGATGGAATCATAGGCACGCAGCACCAAGTCCAGCTACTTTTCTACCCACACCCTCAGTACCGGGGATAGAACCAGGGCCTTGTATATGCTAGACAGGCACTCTACTGCTGAGTTGTATCCATAGCCCTAATTTTTCTACATTATTCTTTAGTTGTTGTTACTCTCATCCCATGCCTAATTCATAAATTAACCTTTATCACAGGTATGTGTGTATGTACAGGAAAAAGATAGTATGTATACAGTCTGGTACTATCTGTGGCTTCCAGAATCAATTGGTGTTCTTAGAACATATCCCCCAGGGATGGACCACCATACTCTATAAAGAACAGCTTCTGGCAGTGACAGGTTCTTAAGTGGCCTAATGTCCTCAAATGCAAACCGTATGGGGTTTAAGTCCCTGCTGCTTGAAGCATTGGTGGCTTTATCTCTGGGAACTGGCTGTGAGAATATACCTGCTTACTAAACACAGCAGCTTTGCCCTCTGGGACCCGACTTAGGGCTTCAAGTGGGACTTCTCTCTGAGGAGTAAAGACAGTTTTCGTCAGGCCTTTGTCAATAATGTGCAGGTGGCCAGGTCTTAGCCGCGTGGGTCAGTTCTATGTGCTGTCTGCCCCCAGGCTTCCTTGTCTGTCGTTTGTCCTGTCAGGGCCCCTTTTCAAGTCAGATTCACAGATTGCTGCCCACAGGAGTTGTTTGACCTTAATGGAACAGCCCGACTTAGGGTCGCTGTCAGCTGACAGGCTTCCCTGACATAGGCTGACATTGCCCTTACCATCTGTGGATGAGGGGACCGCCGTGCCATGATTTGTCTTTTCCCTCACTTTTCGTTTTGTGTGCCTGCGTCCATGTGTTTGTGTGAGTGCAGACAGACGTGTGCGTGGAAGCCGCGGAGCGCCTTCTACCAGGATTTGAGTCGTCAGGTGTGGGGGAAGCTTTACTCCCTGGAGTGCCTCACTGGGCCTGTCAGCGCTAAGTCAAAGGCATGGATGTGCTGCAGATTCGGAACACTTGATCTGGCTGCATGACCTGTCACCCCGTTGATCAGCAGGGCTGATCTGGCTGACCTGGCCAGAGAGGTGGCCATCTCCTTCCCTTGCTGCCTCAGGTGCGTCCCTTCCTCCCTCCCGAAGCTGCATGCTCTGTCAGTCAGAGAGGGTGACCTTCCTGGAACAGGGGAGGAAGGTCAAGGGCATGGGAGTAGCTGCACTGTCCTGTTCTCAAAACCCACGTATAAGAGCTCATGGCCCCTCCCTGCAGAACACACCCCAAAGGGCCCCACCGGCAGGAAGCCCATCTGTAAATGAGGTTTCAGATGGGGAAGCCCGAAAGGACTCAGGCCTGAGAGTCTGGGTGTGCAAAGACTGCCGCCTCTCCAGAGGACTTCCAATGGATTCAGAGAGAGCAGAACCAGGGGAAGGCAAGGCTGCTCGCTAGTCACCTGGCCGGGTGTCCCTTGAGGCCTGTCAGCTGTTTTACTCGGTGTGTGAGTGATTGCCGAAAGCCATCTGCCAGCCATGCTGGGCTTGAGCTATTGGTTGGACTGTGAAGATAGCGAAGGCTTCAGTGTACTCTTTGGACAGTGCATTTGGTGTGTCAGTAATGTCTTTGAGTTAAAGTAATGGAAAAAGATTGAGATGATAAATGAAGGTGAACCATTTTTAAAATTTAAGGAATTGTTAGAACAAATGAAACTTAGCTCCTCATGTCTCTCCATCATGTGAGTCCGGGGATTGAACTCAGGTTCTCAGTCTTGGCCAATGGCACCTTTACCTGCTGAGCCATCTCACTGACCCTGTTGTAAAACTTATGCCCAAGTGCTAGAGTTACATGCATGCACCATTACACCGAGCTCAATTAAAGAAATATATTTATTATTGTGGTAAGAAATGGCACATTTTAAAGCCAGCCCTTTGAGCAGCCCACCATTTTGTATGTTTCTTGGATGTTATGGATGTCTTTCTTTTCTTTTTCTTTTTCTTTTTCTTTTCTCATTTCCTTCCTTCCTCCTTTCCTTCCTTCCTTCCTTCCTTCCTTCCTTCCTTCCTTCCTTCCTTCCTTCCTTCCTTCCTTCCTTTCTTTTCCCTCCAATGTATTCATTGCAGTAAAGTTAAAAAAAAAAGCCGGGCAGTGGGTGGCGCACACCTTTAATCCTTGCGCTTTGGAGGCAGAGGCAGGCGGATCTCTCTAAGTTCAAGGCCACCTGGTCTACCAGAGTTACAACAGAGAAATCCTGTCTCGTAAAACAATCAATCAATCAAAACAATACAAAACAAAAACCTTTTAAGTATACCCCAAGCAATGTAGTGGTGAAGTCATGCGCAGGTTGAGAGCGTGGTGGCGGTTCTGGTGGAGGAGAGCAACTACTGAATGTCCCCACTGAAGACTGGTTCTCCTCCACCGGAAGGCTGTCCTCCGCCGCGGTCTGTGCATCCTCGGAAGAAGCACATAGACCGGGAGGGAGGAGGAGGGAGGCCACCTTACCAGCTGGATCAACTGAATCAGCCCTGGAGATCACTGGCGTGACAGATGTTGCAGCCAGAGTGCTCCGAATCTGTCACGTGCAGCTTGATGTTATTTAGCTTCCAAGGAAGCCAGCCCTGTGGAAAGAGGAGTCTTATTGAAGGGGGAGGAGGGGCGGCAGGGCCAGGACTAGGTGAGAGGACTGGGCTTGGTATAAAGTTTAAAGGGGTGCAAAAAAAAATTCCTCAGTAGTCATTATAAATCATTCTTTGACACTATAGAAAGTAGCTCACGATGAACAGATATCAAAATTGAAGCAGCAGCTGTGGCATTGACTGGCACTCACCTTGACCAGTCAGCGACTGAGAGAAGGCAGAGGCGGTGCATGTGCGTGGGGCTGCTCTAGAGGCTGGGTGACTGAAGCTCACCTAGATCCTGAGGGAACAGAGAGACGCAGCATGAGGAAGGTGGATGGTTCTCCACCTGTTTCCTCATCCTGATTTAGAACTAATCTCCCTAATCCATAAAAGAGAATGAAAGTGAATGGTGAGAACATGGAAAAAGGTTTGACCTCACTCATAAAATTCAAATTTAAAAATTCAAATTAAAACAAAAGCAGTGTGGTAGTTCATGTCTGCAATCCTTGAACTCCAGAGGCCAAGGAAGGAGAATCTCTGTGGGTTCAAAGCCAACCTGGGCTGCACAGAGTCCAGGACATCCTCTGTTGGAGTTGAGACCCTGCCTCTGAAAAATGAAAATAGGGATAGATGGCTCAGTAAGTCTGGCGCCTGCTGCCAAGCCTGATGACCTGAGTTCAGTGTCCAGGACCCATGGGGTGGAAGAAAGGACTGACCTGTGAAAGCTGTCTTCTGAGCTCTCCACACAGGCTGTGACACAGTGGACCAAGTAATTACAAAACGACAGCCACAAAGTAAGTCAGTAGCTGAATAGCACAGCTGAATCCTTGTCAGAAGACCTCCAACAGTTCATCCCGACTGGGAACCCATAGATAAAAACTAATTCTACCACGGAATCAAATTCAGCAAATTAGGGAGGAAAACCTCACTGCCGTTGCCTCCTGGGGGAGAAGGTGTTGGCCATTGCCCGTGGCGGGGGAATTCTTGGGTGTGTTTAGGAAAGAATTTGGCTGTATGTGTTAGAAAAACTCCACTCAGCAAGTGTGTACATTGGGACATTATTTGTCTCAAAGAAAAGCTTGGAGCAGTCTGGGAATGAACGGTCTGTGCAGCCTGGTCGGTGGCACATGCCTGTAATTCCGGCGGAAGCGTAGAGAGTTGAAAGCCAGCCTGAGCTACATAGCAAGACATTGTCCTAAAAAGAAGTAAAAAACAGAGACAGGAGTTTCCCCGTGGGACAAGGTGGCTGCCTGGCAGCAGATCAGGAATGGCACCCACCCTCGCCAACCGTCATAAAAAGCGCAAGAGTGTCATAAAGAGCCATTTGCCTGCGGCCTGGCACCCAGACAAAGCTTGTTTCCCCGAGGATTTCTTATTCAAAACCACCCTGCTTAATGGGTTCCAAACTGTGTTTCCTCTCCCCGCTCACCCCTGCCCTGCATGCACACCCTGAGTTTTCCATGTCAGACTCCAAATTTCACATTTTCTAAACAAAATAATCTTCTATAGCCCTGCTTTTTAAAAGTATTTTGTTTATTTTTTAAAATTTATGTACATTGGTGTTTGGTCTGACTGTGTGTCTGCGTGAGGGTGTCGGATCTCCTGGAACAGGAGTTGCAGACAGTTGTGAGCTGCCATGTGGGTGCTGGGAATTGAACCTGGCTCCTTCTGAGCCATCTTTCTAGTGCTGCCCCCACCATCTTGTTTTAAATTTTCTTTTTTTTTTTTAACCTAGAGCATTCCGTTTCAAGGTTTTCAGAATGTTTAGAATGCCCTCTGCTGCTTGGCCTCATTGCGCCAGCCCCAGCGCTGGGCTCCTCTGTTTTGTTTTTGTTTTTTTTTTTTTTTTTTGAGACAGGGTTTTTTTGTAGCTCAGGCTGGCCTTCAACTCTCTGTGTAGCCAAAGATAACAGGAGGAGGAATCCCCCAACTTCCGGCCTATGACACCAAGTGGGCTGGATCTCTGTACTTCTGCTGTGCCATTGATTGCACAAGGTCCTGGCGTGCGGAGTGGCACAGGCTTTGGTTCTGCATGGCTGTACTATTGCTGGTCCATTTTGGGCTGGTAGAAGAACTTCTCTGAGTGCCTATACTTGTAGCATTTGAATGATGCCAATCAAATCGAGAGGAACTCTTTTGCTCTCCATGTGGTACAAGATTGTGGGAGCTTATATACTGGCATGTGTGACTCCTAGTAGCTAAATAATGTACTATAGAATTAGGGATTTGGGTGATGGCAGAGAAGGAAATGCATGGAGTATATGAATTTCCTATTGCTTCTTTAACAACTTAGCAGAGACTTAGTGGCTTCTTCCTCCTCTTCCTCCCTTCTTCCTTCTCTTTCTCTCTTCTTCCTCCTCTTCTGTGCTTGGGGTCAAGGGGCTCAAACTTAGGAACTCATAAATGCTAGCTGTACCCGTCACATGTAAGTTTCCCTGGTCTAAAATCGACATGTTTCAAGGCTGCATTTCTGGGAGAAGACCGGAGAAGAAGAGCCAGGGCTTAGCCAGAACCTTTGCCTTGCTCTAGAGTCTGCCTGCGGGACTTGGGCTCATGGGCCACTTTCTTTAGCTAACTTTCATTAGCTAACTAATTTGTGTGCATGTGTATATGGTGTATGAGTGTGTGTAGGTACATGTGTTGGTGCGTGCTGGTGTGAAGGCTACAGGTTGAGGATCAGCTGTCTTCCTTTGTCACACTCCTCCGTGTGTGTGTGTGTGTGTGTGTGTGTGTGTGTGTGTGTGTGTTGAGACAGGGTCTCTGTTTCTCACTGAATGTGATGGAGTTTACTCACTGTCTAGACTGACTGGCTAGGGAGCCCCAGGGCATCCTGTTCAGCTCCCAGTCTTAGGATTATAGGCAAGCCAGCTTTTCCTGGGCATGTTGGGGATGAACACAGATCCTCAGGCTTTTGAAGCAAGCACGTTAGACATTGAGTCACCTCCCAGCCTATCACACCCACTCTCAAATGGAGTCACATTCAGGCACGGTGGATCGTGCCTGTAATCCCAGCATGTGGAAGGTGGAGGCAGTTTGAGGCCTGGGCTACAGTGTGAAACCCTATCTCAAAAAACTAAAAACAAACAAAAAAACAACCGAAACCCCAAGCAGTCACATTCCTTGTTCTTAAGAGTCCCTGTGGTTACATTGGGTCCACCAGGTTAATTTAGAATTACTTTCTATCTCAAAGTCCTCATTTTAATCATAATTGCAAAATCACTCCACCTGTTTATTTATTAAGTAATTCTGGAGATAAGTGCTTTTTTTTTTCCATGTGTGTGTGTGTGTGTGTGTGTGTGTGTGTGTGTGTATGTGTACCTTTTTCCTGCCACACTGAGTAACTGGTCGGAGACTTACTGATATGTCTGGGTGACAGTCTGATCTCAAGGGATGTCTCTGAGAAGGTGACAGGTGGCTGAGAGGTGGAGGGTGAAGTGGAGCAGCCCTGTGGAGCGCTGGGTAGGGGACGGGGAGAGTAGGAGGGCTGGAAGTGGCTGGTGTTGTCACAGAAAGCAGGCCAAAGTGTTGACCACCCATTTTAGAAAATCTGATTTGCCAAGATGATCAAATCACTAAAACCTGTTTCTAGCTACAGCATGCCATTAAGCCATTTTCAACGATTGAATTAATAATTATCTTAGTCTCGTGTAGTCTGGCTGGCATCAAACTTTCTCTGTAGCGTCAGATCCCCAGTGCTGGGACTTCAGGTGTGTTCCAGCATGCCCACCCCACATTTTCAGCAGATTTTAGTGACTAGTAGGCCTTGGTGAGTGTGGTTGCTCATGCCTGTAATTCTAGCAGAAGTGGTGGCTTTCTGTGAGTTTGCAGCCATAGAGAGCTCCAGGTCAGACAGACTACATGATGGACTCTGTCAAAAAGCAGAGAAAAAAGATCTACTGGTTGAGGAATTTTAGGTTTAAAAAAATCTCCTTCACCGATACTGTTATTTTAGTGGGCGTGTGTGCGTTTCAAGCGACACACTAATTTGTGCTGGGCTTCCCTTTCTGTGTTCTCTGCATTTGGACAACTGAATAATCAATCACTGACCCGTCACTGTAGTGCACCCGGACCGGTTTCACTCTGTGGAAACCCCTGTACCGTTTCTAGTTTTGCCTTTCCTAGTGCACCATATGACTGGAATCCTGCAGTATGCAACCTATTCAGACACTGTCTTCTTTCATCCAGTGTAGTGTGTGTAAGATTCTTCCCTGCTGGGCTTGGTGTCACAGGCCAGAAGTTGGAGAGATGAGTCCTCCCCGTCTCTGTGGCTTGATAACTCCTTTCTTTCGTCTTGGAACGGCGTCTCATTGTGTGGATGTATAGATTTTGTCATTTTTTTTTTTCACCTATTGAACATTTTGGCGATTATGAATACAGCTGTTATAAATAAGTGTTCAGATTTGTGTGGGAATAGCTGTCTATTCAGCCAGTCAAGTCAGCTGAGTGTCATGTTCATATGGCCACCTCGAAGACGATTGAGGTGCCTTCGCCCAGAGGTCATGTGAGCTGTTCCTGGGATGCATCCAGATAAGAAATCAGTGAGCTAGAGGAATCAAGATGGTGAACTTTGATGGATGTACCAAAAGAATCCTTCCTGTAACTTCCTTTTAAAATCCTGACTTTTAATACAGGCTTAAGTCTGAAACTTGAATGTATCAAAACACTCTATTCCTGTGGTTACGGCCTGAAGTACAGAAAGCCCCAAGCACACTGAGCCTTAAATGGTCTCAGCAAAATGGCAACTGTGGAACTAAAAATAAACCGGGGCTGGGAACGTAGCCCGGTGGTAGCTGCCCTTGCTCAGCATGCACAAAGCCCTGGGCTCCGTCCCTAGCAGCAGCACCACCCCCAAATGCCAAAACTAAAGGAAATCTTAACCAGGTTTAAATGAAAGCTTTGTTGAAAATATCCCAGGAAAACAAATTGTAAATTTTAAAAAAGGTTTATTTTTATTGTTTATAAATATGTGTATGTGCGTGGGAGTGTGCGGGTGAATGCAGGTGCCCTCTGGGGCCCGAGTCGTCAGACCCCCTGTAGCTGCAGTTACGGGAGTGGGTGGGTGGTGGTGGTGCTGTGTGGGGTGAGAGTTGCCCAGTGTGGATGCTGGAGCCAGACCTCTGGTCCTCTGCAAGGACAGTATACACCCTGAACCTCTCAATTGTCTCTCCAGCCCAGGTGTCACAAATTATTAAGATACCTTATTAGCTTAAATTATTAGGTTATTGATAACATTAAGAGTTAGTAGGAATAAGTAGAAACAAGAGTCATGTGTTTTTGGGGTTTGGAGAAAGGCTAACTTGGTTTTAGAGGACAATGTGGGGCTAGAGGAGACCCTGTTTCAAAAAGAAAAACAACCAAAAACAAAAATCAAACCAAAAAACCAAAACATACAACACGGATGAAGAGGCCATGCAGAGTTTGAGGACAGCCAAGGCTAACAAGGTCAAGTAAAAAAATAAAGTGAAAGTAAAAAAAAAAATATTAAGACTTTGGTCAAATTGTTTTGTTTTGAGATAGAGGTTAGAACAATTCTCCTGCCTCAGCCTCCCAAGCACTGGGATTTACAGGCATGTGCCGTCACAACCAGCTTGGTTTGGTCAAGTTGTAACGTGGACCTCAGTTCACTGTAAAGGTAGAAATGTATCATGTGGCTTCTTTCTAAGATGTTTCAGTACCGTGGTACCTTAAGGCCACAAGGCTATAGGAAAGCACACAGACCCTTTGATTCTGGAATGTTTAAGAAATGGGACGTTTTGATTAGTTGTACTTTGTGATTGATAAGTAGCTCTGATTAATTTCTGGTTCAAAAGAGTTTAAAGCCACCTTTGCCTGAGCATACCTAAGTCCAGACCATAAGGGAACTTTCTTGATGATCCAGGGGTGGAAGTCTCCAAGACAGAATAGGAATGAAAATCAGTACTCTTGGGCCTGGTTCTACCTTAGGACAGGGTTTGTTTCATGAACGTGAAATATTTTCTGTTAACTCATCGTTTCTTAAAGAGTAAATAGAGGTTTTTCAGTTAGCAGCCACACAGCACATGGCAGGGTGTTCTTTCTTCTACCGTGTGGTTGACCTCTCAGTTAAATAATCGCTTCTTAAGGCTTACCACAAGTGAAGCTAGGTGAGCACTCAAGAGGCTGAGGAGGAGCAGAAGTTCAAGTCATCTCCTCCTACGTAGTGAGTTTGAGGTCAGCCTCAGCTCCACGAGACTGTCTCAAAAGCCAAAAAGAGAAGTGGCTTGCCTGTTAAAAGCATTAACTGCTCAACTGAGACTGGAGTTTGGATCCCAGTGCTCACAGCCAGGCAGCTCACCACTGCCTGTGTCCTCCAGCTACAAGGGATCCAACGTCCACTTTTGGCTTTTGAAGGTACCTCATACAGACACATGTAAATACAATTATATATATATATTTATTTGAAAAAAGGTTTAATCCCAGCCCTTGGGAGGCAGAGGGAGGTAGATCTCTGTGAATTCAATTGTCCAGCCTGGTTTCATAGACTTCAGGCCATCCAGGGAGTGAGAACGTGCTTCAAAGTGGGGGAAAAAAAGACTAAAAGATTTATTCTCCTTGTTTACCTCCTTCAAGTAGCAAGATGCATTGAAGGTCTTTAGAACCGGAATGTTGTGCCGTGGATGGATGTCATGGAGGCTTTTGAACTGTTTGAAGTTTTCGTGGATTGGGCTCCGACCTTGCACTTGGGGTGAGAAGGAGTGTGTATCAGTTGGAACGGCAACTCTGGACATTGCCCTGGCTTTGACCTACTCTGGGTTCCTGGCTCCTGGCTCCTGGCTGTTTTTTTTTTTTTTTTTAATTACCTTGGGGCTGGATTGATGGCTCAGCAGTTAAGAGCACTGCCTGCCCTTTAGAGGATCCATCAATTCCCAGCACCCACATAGCAGCTCACAACTGTCTGTAACTTCAGTTCCAGGGGATCTGATGTCCTCACACACCAATGCACATAAAATAAAATCAATCATTTAAAGTAATTACCTACTTTCTAGTTGGCATACACGGCAGTGGGTTTCATTGTGATGATGTCATCATATATGTAATCATCCATACACATTGCCACATTCTGTTAAGGGTCTGGTCCTCCTCTGCCTGCCACAGCCCCACTGGCTCCTGCTCCATCTTTGCTTTTGGCTGTAGTGGCATCACATTTACTGTTTGATCTGGTGTTCTCTCTCCGCTTTGTGTCTGGATAACTGAGGTTGGGTATCTCTCTCTCTCCCCCTCGGTCTTGTATATGAGTACTCCATTCTATTCTGAGAGGAAGTGCTTCTCTGTGCTTGCCTGCCTCCTCAGACTTATGGAGCAAGAGTAGGGGCCAAATTTGGGAGATTCTCCAGGGAATGCGATGGACCAGAGAATGCTATTGACATCACAGATCTTTCCTTTGATGGCATGCTCCTGTTGAGTAACCACCAGACCTTCAGATTGTATTTACTAATTAATGTATTTGAAAATTAAGTAATCAACTGAGATGGAGTTTCACTCTGTATATAACCCAGGCTGGTCTCAGACTTACGGCAATCCTCCTTCCTTGGCCTTCTGAATGCTGGCTTTATAGGCATAAGCTACCATGGCTAGCCCAGATTGTTCTGACCAACTGGGAGAGTCTCAGCACCAACAGCAGCAGATTTAATGTTCCTTGGGAATCAAGGCATCTCTTTCAGTTCTTAGACTCTCTCTCCCAGTGGATTTGTAAATGTTTTTCTGAAATTTGGAGATTAGGTAAGTAACATCTACCATAACTGACTTTCTGAATATAAAATCTGCTAAATCTTGTGATTCTGTTACGTGAACAGGGAGCCAGGAGCTCATCGTACCTGAGCTAGTTGGCACTTAAGTGTGGACTGCTTCCTAGCACTGTGTCCAGTTTTGCTGTTGGCATCCAGTTAGAAAGCTGGGCTGCTGCTGTATGAGTCTCCAGACTGTGTCTTTCCCTGACAAATAATATATACTAACATAGATGGGCTTGCATATTTGCTCCGTTCCTTTTTCTCGTGATGATATACCGTGACTGTGCATACAATGCTTTCATAGTTGCTCAGTTTTCCCCTTTAGAATTCTTCATTGTTGAACATTAGGCCGATCGAGTGCCGATGTTGCAGTGAACTCCTGTGTGTGTCTTTTTACGTTATGTAGTTACTCTTGTGTAGTATGAATTCTTAGTAGTCAGAGGCCATATGGAGTTAAAGTTCTGATGAGTATTGCTTTTTTTTTCCTCAAAAAAAGATTTTTCCAGTAGCAAATGACAGTCACTATTTTTCTATACTTCCTCATTGATGTTGGGGATACTCGACTGTTCTCAATCTGATGTGTGAAGAATTATATCTTGCTTCTTAGCAACCCTTTTGCTAACTAGTAATGATTCTGTTACTTTAAAAATGCTTATTGGTGTTGAGTGAGGCGGCACATTCTGTGACCCAGGACTCGAGAGGCTGAGGTGGGAGGACCCTGAGTGGGAGGCCAGCCTGGTATAGAGGGAAGTCCTGTCAGGATCAAGCAAGCAGACATGTTTGCTCGTTGGTCGTCTGGTTTTCTTCTTAAGGGTGCTGCCTGTTTCTATCTTTACTCATTTGAAGACAATCCCTCTATTGCACCAGTTTTCATCTTGTGCTCACCATTGCTTTGGGGGTTGAATGGCTCCTTCACCAGGGTCACCTAAGACCATCGGAAAACGTACATTTCCGGTGGTTTTAGGAACTGAGACACCACTCCATCTGTCTCCAGGCAAGTGTGCCCACGTGTAGATACACCCCTACACTGTTACCTGGAAGCACATTAAAGGGGCGCAACGTTGGGAGGTTGAAAACCACTGCTAATGTGAGTGATCTTAGGTACTTGCTGCTCGCATCTTTGACTGGAGGCTGCTGTTCTCAGTTTGTCACTTGTCTTTTTATTTGGTGTAGAAAATAATTTGTTATAATAATTCATTTTAATCTTAAAAAATAATTTTAGATTTCCAAAGAAGTTGCAAAAACAGCACAGAGAATCCCCAGATACTTTTTACCTGGATTCCTCCTATTTTTTCTTTCCCTCAGTTCCTCCTCATTCATTCATTCATTCATTCTTTTTTTTTTTCTTTTGAGACAGGGTCTCACATAGCTGATGTTGGCCTCAAACTTGCTATGTAGTTGAGGATGATCTTCACCTTATGATCCTCTTGCATTCATCTCTGCTGGGATTTCAGGAGTATACCTCCAAGTCTAGTTTCATGGTGTGCTGGGAATCGAACTTACGGCTTTGTGTATGCTAGGCAAGCACTCGACCAACTGTGCTACACCCCCAGCCCAAGTCCTCTTCTTTCTATGTAAGTGCTCTATCATTGATGTATAGCCATACTTCACCCTGTCCACACCCCCTTTTGAGAAGTGATCTTGTTGTGTTAGTAGGCTGGCCTTAAACTCCCAGGTCTAAGCCAGCTTCCTGTCTCAGCTCCCAAGTAGCTGGGACTAAATATGCATACTGTGAAGGCTACCTCCACATTCTCCCCATCTCCCGAACCACTGACAATAAAAGAACAGGCACATGGCGATATCTGTAAATATTTCCTTAACCTCTTTCTAAATAGAAGGATGTTTTCTCACACAATCACAGTACTATGACTGACTGTAGAGGAATATTTAGGTAAAGAGTGATAATGAAATTAAGAATTTTACACCAGGTCAGGTGTGATGTGTAGAGGAATATTTAATTCTTTAATCCATCAGCACGGCTGCTCTAGGGTAAAAAGAGTGTTGGTACACACCTTTAATCCCAGTATTCATAAGGCAATGGTGTCCATACCTTTAATCTCTCAGACAGAAACAGAGTGTAGAAGCAGACACAGGAAGCAGAGGTCAGAAAGTCAGTGTCACATAAGAAGTGATCTCTGAAACAAGTCAGGGTGAAGGACAGATAAAATGACTAATCAGAGGAAGAGTTAGCAGATTGAGAATGAGGACGTGCCCAACTCTCACAATATGTAAGGTAGACTTTCAGCTCAGAATGAGTCAGTTACAGACGTCAGTTATAGCAGGCAGTATGTGGCGAGCAGTCTGAAGCAGGCAGAGGCTGAGTATGGAGCAGTGAGAGCTCAGGGAGAGACACAGAGGCAGCTTGGCAGAAGTAGTGAGTATCAGGGAAGAGTAAGTTTGTTTGAAGCTGAGCAGAGCAGTTCAGTCTGAGGCAGTCAGAGAGTCAGCCAGAGTAAGCCAGAGTCAGAAGAGTTCAGTCAGAAACAAAAAGCTGGCTCAGAAGGTCAGTTTGAACCAGTCATCCTGGAGAAGAGTTTGAACTAGAACAGTGAGTGAGTTGAATGGGAAGAGTCAGAGTGCAGAAGGAGCGAGTCGGAGTGGCTCAGTCGGCAGTGAGCCATGGTGGTTGATTAGATTGTACGGAGGTTTAAATGTTCTAGGTTGTATTCCAGTTCTAGGATTAAGAGTAGATTGTGTGGAGGCTGAAAAGCCCCAGAGCTCCAGGCTAGAATCGGTAATTGAATTAGCCAAAGAATAAAAAGCCTCTGCCCCAAATCAGTATCTACATCTGGTGAATCAACATCTACAACTGACAAAAGTCTGGAGAAACGTGTGGTGTTGCATACTCATTTTGGCACTCAGGAGGCTGAGGCTGGAAGTTTGGGAGTTTGAGGCCAGCCTGGGCTACCTTGTGAGCTCCTACCTGAGGTGGAAAAAAAAAAAAGGAAATAATATAAAATTAGTATTATTAGCTACTGTATATGCCATTTTTAAATTTCCCTAACTGTCCAAATAAATAACGTCCTTTATAACAAAGGAAGAAAATGGTTTTTTTCCTATGAATACTTAGCATTGCCTTTAGTGAAGTTGCTGTGGTCGCCTTTAACCTGGAGTGGTGCCCAAGCCTGGGCCGTTTATGACGGACACTTCCGAGGAATACGGGACAGTTGCTTTGCAGATCGACCCTCAGTCTGAGTGTGGCTGCTTCTGGTGACCAGGTTCTGGCAGGGGTGTCGCAGAGGCAATGCTGAGACCCGCAAAGTGAGGTGCAAGTGCAGCGACCCTGGTCCTTCGGCTTCGGTGCCTCTGTTAGCAACCTGCCGCTGCTCTAACAATGACCACAAAGTGAACCGAAACAGCATGCTGCCATTTTCCGGAGGTTAGAAAGTCCAGATGGGGTTTGGTGGGCTAGCAACAAGGTGTCAGCAAGATGGGTTCCTTCCAGAGACTTTAGGGGAGAATCTCTGTCTCTCTCTCTGTATGAGAGCCACGGATTGATTCAGGGAGTTACCGCCACTGCCAATCTCGACGCTCAAGCTGCCTCCCATGTGAGGACTTCCTCCGCTGGGTCCTTTCTCCTTGCTGTATCTCCACCATCCTTTGAACGCTTCCTTGCCTTTTGGCTCCTTCTCTTCCATGTTTAATCCTTGCCTCAGTCCAAGGATCTGCCATTTCTTTTAAGTCCTGGTCCCTTTAAATAAAGAATGATATTTAGAAACTAAGGTTTGTGCACAGACATGGCTATTGCTGTTTGGTTTTCATGGTTTCTGGGCTCTTTCAGCAGACAGAGCCAAGGAAATACATGTAAGCTGTCTCCAAGCTCCCCTCCCCCACCTCCACCGGCAGGGCTTAGTCCAGCCTGCTTTGCTTGCTCTAGCCTTCATCCCCTCCCAGTGATGTGCCTCTGAGGGTTTAGTAACCAGCTCAGTGAGTATAACTGATCTGATTTGGGTGAGCAGATGGCCCAGCGGGTTAGATTGCTTGTTATGCAAACCCGAGGACCTAAGTTGAGTTTCCAGTGTTCATGTGCTTGTAAACCTGGCACTGTGGGGCAGAGAGAGAGGCAGATCCTGGAGTTTCCTGGCTGGCTAACCTCAATGGAAACACCACAGTTTTAGTTCAGAGAGAGACCCTGTCTGAAGGCAATAAAGCATGGAGCAATAGAGGAAGAGAGCCGAGGCCTTCCTCTGCCTTCTGCATGTGTATGTGTGGGTATCTGCAAACACCCATGCCCCCCACCCAATCTGATTTTGAATTTTCTATGATGCAACACCCTCCCACCCTTCATGACCAGTTTCAATCTGCCAACATGGCATTACTTACTGGGCAATAAAGATTAATTATTACCAGCTCCAGCATGCCACTTTTCTCTTCTCTGTGAAAATCCCGATTCCTGTTTTCTATGACTCTCGATTCTAAGATTCAGCAAAAGCACTTTCACAGTCGTTTATGATATAATTGTGAAACAAGCTGGAGTTTAATATTTGTGCTTTTTTGGTCTTGGGTTAAGAAGATATAATAAAAAATGCTATGTCCAAAGTTAAATTGTATTGATTTTCTTCCCCCTCTCTGTAGTCATCTACAATGTAGTTAGGGAAGCTAGGCAGGGGAGTATGTGTCTGTAACCCTGGCGTTCAGAAGGCTGACTCTGAAGGATGATGAGTCTGAGACCAGCCTGCACTGTAGCAAGACTCTGCCTCAGTGGAAGCTTCACTCGTTAAAGCAGCTTATGAAGAAACTGCACGGAAGACACAGGCAGGGAGAAAAGTATTCAAGACACATCTATCTGTCAAAGGACTCATAATTGGAATGCATAAACATTTCTAAAATTAACAAAAATATGAGCAATCCAATGAAAACTGGGAAGAATACTAAATACTGAGCATCATAGAAATACACCTATAAAAGATATCTCTTTCAGGCTGGGAGACAGCTCGGGGGCTAAAAGGACCTGCTGGGCAAGCATGAAGACTAGAGTTCAGATCCTAGGACCCACAGAAATGTGAACTGCCCCTGACAGCTCCCCTTCCCTGTACTTTCAGCAGAGGAGGCAGAGAGCTTGGATACTAGTCAGATCGATGAGCTCTGGGTTCAACTGAGAGATCCTGCCTCAATGACTGAGGAAGACTCCTGATGTCAACCTTGAGCTTACACATGCACACACACACATGCACACACACACATGCACACACACACATGCACACACACACACATGCACACACACGCAAATACGCACCATGCAAGCACACATACCACAAACACATATATACACACAAGACACAAAAAATTTCTTTTGCCAAAAAGTTCTTGAAAAGTTCCTCCACATCAGGTCATCAGGAGAATTCAAATTTAAATCAAAATGAATGGCTGACATCACCAAAACTAAGCACAACTGGCACTCCGGTGTGTTGTGAGAGAGAGCGTAGGGTGGTGTGGTCATTTGAGAAAGGTTCACCAGTGTCTCAGCAAGCTGACCATGCCCATAGCCGATAACACAGAGTGGTCCACTCCCAACCATTTACCCAGGGGGCATAAAAGCACACATGCAGAAGAAAGACTCGAATAAGCAAAGACTCGTGTAAGCATATCTGTGGGGATTTTACTCACAAAGTCCCAAATTGAAAACAACTCAGACATGTAACAACTGATGAACGGATAAATACTCGTATGATGGGACACCGCTCAATAAAAAAGAAAAAAAAAAGGGAAAAAGCTAATGACTCTGTTATAAAAGAAATAAGAACACTGATGGTAGCCGGGTGGTGGTGGCGCACACCTTTAATCCCAGCACTCGGGAGGTAGAGGCAGGTTGATCTCTGTGAGTTCGAGGACAGCCTGGTATCCAGAGTGAGTTCCAGGACAGCCAGAGTTACAACAGAGAAACCCTGTCTCAGAACCCTCCCCCCCACCAAAAAAAAAGGCACAGTGATAGTGTAAGAACCAGGGGGATTGCTAGAGCTGAGTGGGCGGGGTCAGGAAAGAAAGTTCAGGAACAGTGGAAATGGGAGTGTCTATGTAACCCACACACCTATAAGTATTCTCTGGAGGGACACGAGTGTGCAAGTTGTATGATTGTGATTTTCAAAAAATTACATCTGTGCCTTTCGTTTTATGTACACTACACTTCAAGAAACTAAAAGACAAAGCAAACCAGATGTTGGGTTGCACACTTTTAATCCCGGCACTCAGGCGGCAGAGGCCGGCGATCTGTGAGTTTGAGGTCAGCCAGGGCTACTTGGTGAGATCCTGCCTTAAAAAATGGAAAGGCAAAACAAGATTAGGATTCAGGGAAGGATGGGAGGGAAGCTGTTATTAGACCATTAAGGCTTAGGAATGAGTCTGGCCTTAAGTCCTGGGTGAGGGGGGAGTGGCGGGGTGAGGGAGAGCAGGAGGAGCCAGGTCTGTGCTGTGAGTGAGCCTGCAACCCTCACAGAGACCTGCAAGGCAAGACTTACTCCAACAGATAAAAGAAGTGAATAGCGTTCTAATTTTGGCGGATAGATTAGTGAATGCTTTTACCATGAAGTCACTTAAAAATGTTTAAGAAAAAAAAAAAAAAAAGAACTTTCCAGAACCAGCAGTGAGCTCATGTGTGCCACATGTAGCAGACATGTGAGCCAAAGAGTAATAAAAACAGCCTTGCTGTGCACAGGCTGTGGGGCCTCCAGTGTGTTCCCCACCCCCATGGGGAGGGGAGCAGCATCCTGTGCTCCCACCCAGCTCTGTCTTCCAGCCTGCTTTTACTCAGTCTTTGGGACATATGCATTGTACCCCTCTTCCTGCCCAACCTGTGCACAATGCTGCAAGGGCTCCTGAGGACTTCTCTCCATGCCCCTCCCCACCTCTTCCACCTATTGTGTGGCCTGTGGGCAGAAGGCATAGAGAACAATCTAGAGGCAAATGGAGTCTGCAGCTTGTGCAGTCTCCCTCAGGGTTACAAGCACCGCATTGAGCATCCTCACGTTGGTCTGTGCTGCGTCTCACGTCCACATCATGTCTTCTCATAGGCTCTCCAGGCACAAGCTCCAAGAACCTTCTAGGCCACCATCACCCAGGCAGCTGTTAACCGTGTAGGTTCCTCAGCCCCAGCCCAGGTCTGCTAATCGTAAACCACAGTGGGCTAGTCGACTCCTCCAAGAGGCTGGAATGCTTCCAGATCCGTGGCCACGAGAAACAGAAAACAAATGGATCCTAATGGGTCCTGCCTGGAGGAGATTTCAAGAAGAGACTAGAAGCAGGCATGGGGGATGGGGAGGTGGGAGAATGGTGCCAGAAGAGGGAAGAGACTAGAGAAGACTCCATGGTTTGCATCTCATTTTAAAACCTCCAGTTTTGAGTAAAACATGCAAATTGGCATTGGTGCCTTTCGGAAGCCTATAGAGCCCCCTGGAACGGCGATGCCAGGTGATTGGCGCCTCAT
Source organism: Cricetomys ansorgei (assembly GCA_026225945.1). Lineage (NCBI taxonomy): Eukaryota > Metazoa > Chordata > Mammalia > Rodentia > Nesomyidae > Cricetomys > Cricetomys ansorgei. The sequence goes on along the minus strand of JAMJFZ010000236.1, from coordinate 628,823 downwards.
ACAAAGGCTGCATTTGTGTGAGGGCTGGGCAGAGAGGGCACAGAGGTGCAGTGCTTTGCATGCTCCATAAACGAGTGTGATGGAGCCATTTCCATGCTTCACTGTGGGAGAAAATGAGACGCGGGAAGCTTCACTCTTACACTGCCTCCAACCGCTAGGATTTTCACTGCCCACCAACAGTGTCGTCAGAATCCTTCAGTTACTTACTGGAACTAGAAGACCACCGTAGGCAGGATGAAGGCTGGCGAGTGCACTTACTCCCCTGTTTTCGGCCTTGACTTTCCTATTTGTTTACCACCTAAGTGGATCTAACTTTGCAAATATGGATGAATTATTGTTGACAATATGAGCAGACAACCCATCAACTACTTTACATGGAATATCTTGTTCAAGCCTTACAATAATCTTATAATATAGACATCATTATTATCTTTATTACATTTTAAAATAAATTTAGTGTGTGTGTGTGTGTGTAAGAGTGTCACAGCACTCATTGTAGGATCAGAGGATGACTTTTGTAGCAGTTAGGCTGTGGCTGACCAAGGAAGACAAGAGGAAGATATTTTCTTAGACTCAAACCCTGCCAGACCTCAGCAGAGGAAATCACCATCCTGGCCAGGGTCATACTCGATCGGCCGTGGAACCCTAAGCCTCTGAGCTCAGGTGTTTTATTGATTCAGAACTCCTTAGGTGTTCTACTGATACCATGTGGAGATCACAAGCATTTAAACATCCCCCACAGAAATCCAACCCTTGCAGACAATACAAAAGGCCAAAGCAATTATTTTAAAAAACAACTAAAAATAAACTTCCACAACACTTATGGAAGTCATTTTTCTCCTGCCATGGAGGACTAGGAATTGAACTAAGGTTGTCACCCTTGCAGGAAAAGTGCCTTTACTTGCTTGCTGCCCTTTTTCTTCATTTTATAGGACAAAAAGCTAAGGTTCAAAAATCTGTATTGTGAAACAGACTGCTTAAGCCACTTGGCCACACAGCTGTTTTTATTTCCTTATTTCTCTCTCTCTCTCTCTGTGCATGGTAAGTGCATACATGTACAGTATTTGCACGTGTGTGGATATGTAAGCACATGTATGTGTGTGAAGGTCAGAGATGGATATCAGAAGTCCTCCTTGATTGATCTTTGATTTATTTACTGAGCCAGGGTCTTCACTGACCCTGAAGCTTGCTGATTTGCATAGTCTAGCTAGTGAGCTTACCCTGGGGTTCCCTATCTCTGTCTCCCAAGTTCAGATTATATAGGCAGGCTACCATGCCTGTACGGCTTTTATGTGGGTGCTGGGGACTGAACTCTGGTCCTCATGTTTGTGTGGGAAGTTCTTTACACACTGAGTTGTCTCACTAGCTCTAGCTTTTCTTATTTGAGCATAGGATCTATCTAACTCTTGGCCTCTGGGTCCATGTATTTGTAGTTCTAGACGTGAAATGCCTACACCACATGAATTTGAGCCCCAAGGCTACCATTTGCAAGCAGCATGACTGTGGCAGATAGTTCTGTCTGTCGATTGGTGGACTGACTAGTCCGGGATGTGGGAGATATTGGAAGGATCAAAAGGGATAAGGTGTTTTGAGTTTGTCAGTGCTTTTTAGACTAAATGAGTCAAAGACACATTTAAAAAGACTAGTCACATACGCAGAGAAATGTGTTTAGGACATAAGAATTTCTTCATTGGAAGCAGATTCTGGTGCAATAAACATAGCTTGTTCTAAACTGTTTGTCATAATCAGCTGGAGAAACCTTAGCAGATGTGAAAATTGCTCTCTGTGCCTTCTACCACGTTCTCCTAAACACAAGCCAAAGTCAGTACAGTGGCTGTGTCCTTCCGCTTCATCTAATGAAGCAGAGATAGAGGGAGAAGGCAAGACTGACACCCATCCCAGCTCTGCTCCAGCGCATTGACAAAGAGCTGCTGTTTCAGCTGGCCCCTGCCGCCCTCAGACAGCGCTTTCCACACATGTCTAAATGGAAGGGTTGGCATCACTGCATTGTAACTAAGCGAAAGCAGAAGTCGAGAAAATAACTGTGGTATGCATGAACACATTAGCAAAGAAAAGCAGAAGAAGCCAGGTGTGGGGCTCGTGTCTTAGCATTCCAGAGGTTGAGGTGCGAAGGAGAACTGAGGTTTGGAAGCCAATCTAGAATGCGTAGTGAGACACTGTCTCACAAATGAGAGGGGTGGGGGTATGAATATGCACCCAAGTGTTAAGAATAATTGCCATCTTAGCATTTTTATGTATCGTCTAAATTTCCTGCAAGACTGCTGCTACTTTTATAATCTGAGGCCTTTCTCCCTGCCTCCATCCCTGAATGGGAAATTAAACGCTCCTGTTCACCAGTCATCTGTTCCCAAGCCACACTAAAATAGCAAATGATACATGGCAGCAATAGAAAACAGAGAAAGGCTAGCTGGCAAGCTGTGGATTGTGGGAAATTCTGCAGTGTCAAAGGCAGATGGCACTTAATGGACAGAGGTTGGAAGAAAGTTTTCTAACCCAGGATAACTGAGAATAAAGTCCACAGAAGTCTCTACACCAGGTCCTGGAACCGCAGCAACAAGCTCGGAGGCAGCCGAAGGGAGCTGCGATGGAGAGATCAGTTGGAGGACACAGGGCATGCAGCCAGGGCCCTCCCCACACGGATGAACATAGAGCAGCTGCCTCTGAGAGTTCTGCCAAAATGTCAGCTGATGGGGATTCCACCCTGCAGCAGGTGTCTGACATGAGCGTGGTGGCCGCCAGCAGCACGGCTTGAATCTAGCAGTCTTCAAGGAAAAAGGTCAGCGTGGCTCTGGGGCCTTCTGAATGCTCTCCTCTCTCCAGGACAACACTTTCCCCACCACGCCTCACTCCACACAGATGTAAAATCATCAGAAATTGTACCAAGAGGTCACCACCAAGGTGCGCGTGGGCGCGCGCGCACACACACACACACACACACACACAGGCAGCATGGTAAGTTGGCTGAATTTATTTATTTATTTATTTAGAGATGGGCTATATAGCTCTGGCTGGCCTGGAACTTGCTAAGTAGACCAGACTGGCCTTGAACTCACAGAAGTCTGCCTGCCTCTGCCTTCCCAGTGCTGGGATTAAAGGTTTGCAATAGCAATTTATGTTACTAATAACCACTTAAAACTGTAATTTAAAATACAGAGCCAGGGTCGGGCCTATGAGTGAGCAGGTAAGAGTGTTAGATGTACAGACTTGAGGTTGTGAGTTCAAATCCCCAACAGCCATGACAAAATCCAAGCGTGGCCATCTGCATACTTGCAACTGTAACACGTGGGAAGACCACTGGGACTTGCTGGCCAACCCAGCTCTGAATACAGTAAGAAACCCTGACTCGAAGGCTCAAAGGAATAAAGCAAGCTGGGTGTAGTGGCACACATCTTTAACTCCAACATTCAGGAGGCAGAGGCAGGCAGATCTCTGTGAGTTCAAAACTAGCCTGGTCTTCATTAAGAGTTCTAGGACAGCCAGGGGTACATAATGAGGCACCATCCCAAAACAAAACAGACAAAACAAACCAAGTCAGAGAGTGATAGAGCAAACACCCGACACCTGCCTCTGGACTCTGGGCACCTTCATACACACGTGTGCACGCGTCACACACATACGCGATGCTCACACAATACAAAGACCAGGGTTGGGTATGGTGGCGCGCATCTGTAGACTCGGCACTCTACAGATGGAAGGTTCAAGCTAGCCTGCTACATAGTGAGACCCCGTTCCGGAAAACCGAAAGTAGGGCCAGTGAAAGGGGCCAGCGGGTGAAGGTACTTGTTACACAGGCAGGTGGACCCAATTTCAATCTCCAGGTCCCACTGACTGTAGAGGAAGAGAAGCGATCCCTGGAAGCTGATCTCTGACTTCCACAAACACACCGTCGCAGGAATGTGATAATACCATCTCTCACGCCCATACTCGAGTGAGTGGGTGTGAATGCGTGAATGCACGCATGGGAGAACACACACACACGCGCACACACCTGAAAGCAACAAAAGTAAAAAATACATAACACCTAGGAATCAGTCTTTTAAGGTAAAATTATAAAACATTAAAAACTGTCTTCGTTGTAAAATTCTGGAAGCAATGTGTGTTCCCACTTAGGGAAGTACTCCTTAAACCACGGTACATCCGTGTAATCAAGTTCTGTGCGGCTAACAAAGAGGACTGGTGTGGTATGATGTTCAGGTTTTTATTCTCTTTGTGGTGGGGTCTCTCTATGTCACTCTGAGTGTCCTGGAACTTACTATGAAGACCAGACTGGCCTCGAACTCACAGAGCTCCTGCTGCCTCCCCCAGCTGAGTAGAGCACTACATGCCTGGCTGGTGTTCAGCTTTTAAGAATAACTGCAGTGTCCTAAAGCCTGGACATAATAGGTGTTTTATTACTGTTACCTTATAGAACACGACATGCTCATGGATATTATTGTACGATCTGTTGTCCTTAGTTAGCCAGTTACGTAGCCCATCAAAGCAGCATTTCTCTCCACCCCTGTGCAGCTTGAGGTGACTCACAGATGTTCAAGGAGCATGTCTGAAAAGACAGCACAGGTTCCCAGCACTTGTGATCTTGCTATATATTATTCTACCCTTTAAAGAATGTTTAGGATTTATTATGTGTATGTGTGTGTTTATGTGTGTGTGTGTGTGTGTACCCATGAGTGTGTGCTTTCAGAGGCCAGAGGTGTTAGATGCCCCAGAGCTGGAGTTACATTTATAAGTGGTTGTCAGCTACCCAGCATGAGTCCTAGGATTTGAACTCAGGTCCTCTGGGAGAGCAATAAGCACTCCTAACTGCTGAGCCACCTTCCCAACTTTGCTTTGGCCTGAGAAATGAAGTTTGTCACTGATAAGCAAGAGCCATAATAAGTGGCAAGGGTACACAGGATGGAACTGGTATAAAGGGAGTCTTTCTCTGCATATACCTTTTAAAGGAGTTGTGTCTTGAAAAGTGTTATGTATGTGCTAGTGTTTAGGGTCATGGATGCAGCATACTGGTGGCATGTTTCCTTGGCACGTGCCGGGCCCTGGCTTCAGTCTCTAGCACTGAAAAAGAATTATTTTTTCTTTTAACATGCGTGGGTGTTTTGTCTGCATGTATGTATATGCACTGTGTGTGCATTCCTGGTACCCACTGTGTGCATTCTTGTGCCCACTGTGTGCATTCCTGGTGCCCACTGTGTGCATTCCTGGTGCCCACTGTGTGCATTCCTGGTGCCCACTGTGTGCATTCCTGGTGCCCACTGTGTGCATTCCTGGTACCCACTTTGTGCATTCCTGGTGCCCACTGTGTACATTCCTGGTACCCACTGTGTGCATTCCTGGTGCCCACTGTGTGCATTCCTGGTACCCACTGTGTACATACCTGGCCAGAAGAAGTGTCAGATCCCCAGAAACGCTAGTTACAGTTGTAAGTTGCCATGTGGGTACTGGGAATTGAGCCTGTGTCCTCTGGAAGAACAGCCAGTGTTCTTCTGCCTTCTGTCTGTCTGTTGGTTTTTTTCTGAGACATGATGTCATATAACCTAGGCTGACTTCAAACTTTGCTATGCAGCTGAAGGAGACCTTGAATTCCTGATCCTTCTGCTTCCTCCTCAAGTGCCAGGATTGAAGGTGTGTGCTGCCATGCCTGGTTTTATTCAGCGCTGAGGATTAGGTCCAGGACTTTGCATGCTAGGTAAACTTTCTGCCAACTGAGCTCATTACTAGCCAGTATTTTTTTAAATTAAAAGTTAATTAATTATTTAAAAATAATCCTATTTAAAAAAAGCATTTATTTATTTATATTTATTTTGTGTCTGTGTGCACATGACTGCCATGCATATGGAGGTCAGATCTATATGTATCATCAAGCTTTACCCCCCTGAAATATCTTGCTAGTTTGTTTGCTTAGGATTTTAAGTAATGGGAAAAAACTGAAAATAAAGGAACAGGATGGAAGAAACTCTTAACAGGGGGTATGAACAGAAACAGGATTGTTGTACTCTCTCTCTCTCTCTCTCTCTCTCTCTCTTGCTTCCCTTCCGGGAGCATAGCTGAGCCATTGGCCGCCAGCTCAGCCCCCAGGAAGGAAAACACAGGGTGTGGGTCAACAGCATCCTGGCAGGTCCCAGACTGGGGGACTAAGAGTCGACAAGAGTGAATCAGACTCTTGGAAGAGGCTGACAGAGGAGTAGATCTCTCCTTTATTAAAGTGAGGGTGGTTACATTTATAGGGTACAGGCAGGGGAGGGAGGGTCTTTGGTACCCAGGGTTGGGATCCATTGGTTAACACAAGGATACTGGAGTTGCCCAATTTGCATGTGGAGTTCAAGTCTAAGTAAACATCAAGGTCTTGCAAGAGCACCTTCTGCTTGAGGTGTGGTCCCACAGGGAAAAGAGGAAGGCACCTTATCAGTAAATGGACTCATCCCTATGCTTCTGGCCACAATGCAGATAAGCACCAACTAAGCCCCATTGCTTTGCTAATGACCTTCTGTGTAGCAGGCAATATTTAATAATAATTTAATAAACTTGCTGGGTTCTGGCCAGGACGAAGGTTAGGAGAAGCCAAACGCCTTCTGTTCTCATCTCCTGAGATGACAGGGTTCCAAGCCAGCTTCAATTCACTTTTAGCTCTAGGACAGTCCCACACAGGTGAACTTGCTTTTATTTTCTGGCAGTCCTTGAAGAGCAAGCCTAGGGCCTTATGCATGTTAAGAATACTACTAGTTAAATCTCTGGCCATTGGCTTTAAGAATTTTTTCCCTAAAGATTTGCTAAGTCTGTCTATGGCAGTACTGTAGTAGTACGCTGCTGTGGGAGCTCAGCAAACAAGGAGGTATATTCATTGGTGCAAACTCTGCCAGACCTCAGCAGAGGGAACCACCATCCTGGCCAGTGCCATAGACAGTGGAACCCCGAGCGTCTGAGCTCAGGTGTTTTCATTCATTCAGAACTCCTCAGGTATTCTACTGATAGCACATGCAGATCATTAGCAATCAAACAACCCCCACAGAAATCCAACACCTGCAGACAATACAAAATGCCCTAGACAGCCCCTCACCCAACAGTGCATAAAACAATTATTTTATATATAACTAAAAATAAACTTCCCCAATATTTCCCCCTTTCTGTTTAATAAAATTGCTTTGCCTTTACAACGCGATTTAACACTACACCAGCAAAAATATTAACAAGAGGAACAATCATGAGGGTTGCTAATGCACAGGACCAAACATCTATCAAGCTTTCTCAATGTCTTTGGACAGCAGAAAAACATTATCAATGTCCAATTATCTAGAATTCACTCACGATCTTCTGGACTCTTCCAAAGGACTTGGATCACTTCTCTGGCTCTGACCTCTGCAGCACACACAGCTTGTCCTCCAGGATCTTGCTGGTTCCACTCCACTGCTGCTGCTGTTCTTGGTGGTCTGGTATTTTCAGAATGGGGTCTTCTGCTGCAACTGGCTGCACTTTCAACAATAGTCTTTCCTTGGCTCTTTTCATGGTGCCAAGCCTCAATTTGTCTGCATGACCCCTTCATCTGGGTCTTCAATTACTACTAAGGCTACACTTTTACCAATGGTCTCTCCTGGCCTCTCACAGTGCCAAGCCTCAGCTGCTCTCCAAAGGCCTCTTCATGCCTTCAAAACCAGCACCACCTGGGTGACTCTTACAGTACCAAGTTTGGCTGCCAGCTCGAGATACAACCTCGGCCAGTTCTGGAAGACAATTTCTGTGTGCTGACCATGAGGAAACACTTTCCAGATTTTAAGATAGAATCTGGTTTGCAGGAAAAATAACTAGTCCTTGTCTGCAGGAAGAATTCCCTCATGGGTAGAGTTCTTATCACCATGCGGATCACATGCAGATCATTAGCAATTAAACCACCGTAGAAATCCAGCACCCGCAAACAATACAAAACAATACAAAATGCCCTAGACAGCCCCTCACCCAACAGTGCATAAAACAGTGCATGAAACATAAAATATAAAGCAATTATTTTATATGTAACTAAAAAAACAACCTTCTCCAACACAGTATGATCCTGAGTGTGCCCAATCTCCTCTGATCTTGGGAAATTCACTGAATTCCCCAAACCTCTATAGTTCCTTTTCTTTTAAAAATGTATGCATGCGCTTGCATGTTCATGCATGTGAGTGTACACATGTATGTCCACATGGAGAACCTTGGTGTCATCCTTAGGAATGCTATACACTCCCTTTGAGTGGGTGAGTTCACTGGCCTGGAGCTCACCAATTAGGTGAGGCTTGCTGGTCAGTGGGTGTCAGGGATGCTTCTGTCTTTGCCTTCCCTGTGCTGGGGTTGCATGTGCACTACCAGGCCTGGCATTTTTTTTTTATGTGGGTTCAGGGGGCCAAACTCAGGTCCTCATGCTTTCATGGCAAATGCTTTATAGACTGAGCTGTTCCTTTTTGATTATTCAAGTTCTTAAAGATAATTTCCCATGTTCTCTTCTAAAAAACATTATATTTTAACTTTACATATAAATGCATGTTCATTTCGGATTGATTTGTGTGTATGGTAGAGGATGAATGCCAACTTTCCCCATCAAGTTTACACAGTTGTTCCAGGAACATCTGTTCAGAGGAATCAAACAGCATTGGCCCTTTGCCGAGGTCAGTTGGTTATAGACAAATGAGTCTATTTCTGTATCTTTTTCTGTTCCATCGCCTACTTGTTTATCTTCAGGTCTCTACTGTGCAGTTCTGATTATTGTAACTTCACGGAAAGTTCTCAATGCAGGTGGTATGATGAATCTTCCAGATTTTTTTTTTTTTGTCAGGATCTCTGGTAGCTCAGGCTGGCCTTGAACTTGCTATGTAGTCAAGGCTGTTCTTGAACCAATCCTACTGTCTCCACTTCCTAAGAGATGGGTTACAGTTGAGTATTACCTAGCCTGAATCTGGCTGAGTTTTTCAAACAGAACAATTCAACCAAACTTTTATTTTGTGCCTAGTTCAGGTCCTTTGTAATTCTTCATGAATTTTAGTTCAATTTGCAGGGTTTTTTTTTCCCTTTTTTTTTTTTAACAGAAGAGGATTTGGGGATTCTGATGGAATTATTTTGAATCTGTAGAACAATTGGGAGAAAACCAGCTTTTTAACAGTATTCACTCCTTCGAATAAGACGTATGGCCTCCTTTATTTAGGACTTCTTACATTTCTTTCAGCAATGCTTTTGTGTGGTGTGTGTGTGGGGGGCTTGTATAACTTCAGTGTTTATTCCAGAATAGTTTATATTTTATGTCACTGTAATATTTAAAATCTTCTCTTCTTTCACTCCCTGCCTTCTTCCTCCCCACTCTCCCTTCCTTTCTTTTCTTTCCTTTTCTTTCCCCTTCCTTCCTCCTTCCTTCCTTCCTCCCTCCCTCCCTCTCTCCTTCTTTCTCTCCTTTTCTCTCTTTCCTCTCTCCCTTTCTTCCCTTCCTCCTTCTCTCCCATCTCCCTTCCTTCCTTCCCTCCCTCCCTCCCTCCCTCCTTCCTTCCTTCCTTCCTTCCTTTCTTTTCTTTCTTTCTTTCTTTCTTTCTTTCTTTCTTTCTTTCTTTCTTTCTTTCTTTTCTTTCTTTCTTTCTTTCTTTCTTTCTTTCCTTTCCTTCCTTCCTTCCTTCCTTCCTTCCTTCCTTCCTTCCTTCCTTCCTTCTTTCTTTCTTTCTTTCTTTCTTTCTTTCTTTTTTTTTTTTTTTTCTTTCTTTCTTTCTTTCTTCACAAGGTCTCGCTATGTAGTCCTGGCTATCCTAGAACTCACTCTGTAGACCAGCCTGGCCTTGAACTCACAGAGTTTCACTGGCTCTGCCTCCAGAGTGCTGGGATTAAAGGCATGCATGTGCCACCATGCCCTTCTCTGAATTGGTTTTCTCTCATTGTGCAGAAGCTGTAAGTTTTATGTTTTTTTAAAGATGTAGAGCTATTCAGGTATCTGTTTCTTCTGATGGTCATTAGAAGAAATGACTTTAAAAGACTTTAAAAGACTTCATAAGACTTCATGATAGAGCTGGGTGGTGGTGGTGCATGCCTTTAATCCCAGCATTTGGGAAGCAGAGGCTGGCTGATCTCTGCGAGTTCAAGGCCAGCCTGGTCTACAGAGTGAGTTCCAGGACAGCCAGAGTTACAACAGAAAAACCCTGTCTCAAAACAAACAAAGAAACAAACAAGAAATAAAACAAAACAAAAAGACTTCATGATGTTCCTTGTGTTCCAGCAAAAATTTATTTTACTTTTAATTATGTATCTGTGTGTGTGTGTGTAGGTGTCCTCAGACCATGGGTTGGTTGGATCCCTTGGATCTGGAATTACAGACATGACCTAGAGCTGTCCAGAGTAGGTACTGAGAACTGAACTTTTGCTCTGTGAAGAATATCATGATCTCGTAACCACTGAGCTGTCTCTCCAACCCCAGCTTTTCTTCCTTCCTTTCCCTTTCTTCCTTCCTTTCTTCCTTTCTTCCTTTCTTCCTTCCTTCCTTTCTTCCTTTCTTCCTTTCTTCCTTTCTTCCTTTCTTCCTTCCTTCCTTTCTTTCTTTCTTTTTCTTTCTTTCTTTCTTTCTTTCTTTCTTTCTTTTCTTTTCTTTTCTTTTCTTTTCTTCTCTTTTCTTTTTTTTTGAGATAGGATTTCACAGTTGTTCAGGCTGGCTTTGAACTTGAATTCTCATGCCTCAGCCACGTAAGTGCTAGAATTACAGGTGAGTACCACCTCACCCTGCTACTTTTAACTTAGTCCACCTGTAGAATCTGTATTGATTGAAATCTGTACTGGTGCTCAAACTCTCATTCTGATATTGGCAATTCGTATTTGATATCTCGCCCTCTAGCTTTTGGTCAACATCGTTTATCAACTTTTTTTAACTGTTCAAAGAACCCCTTGGTTTTATCAGTGTTCTCTAATGTTTGTTCATCTTTTTCTCATTCCAATATTTAAATTATTTTCCTGCCACTTACTCTACGTTTAACTAGCTCCTTTCTTGAACTACTTAAAGCAAAAGCTTAGATCAGTAACTTTAAAACCACCTTTCTCTTTTGTTCACTCTAGTTATGTATGTGTTTGCTTGTTTAAGACAGGGTCTGATCTACTCCAGGCTGCATCCTAACTCACTCTGTAGCGAAAGCTGACCTTGAACTCTTGGTTCTCCTTCCGGAGAGCTGGGCGCACAGGTGCCTCCTCACTTGGCCCCCGGAGTGCTAGGGATTGAAGCAGCCTTGTGCTTGCTAGACAAGCAACCTGCCGGTGGAGCCCAGCTCGTACATTCTGACATTTTTATTGTCATTGTATTTGAAATGTTCTTTTGTTTTTCATGGGAATCCTGGTCATTTTAAAGGACTCAATTTAAACTTTATTTCCTGGCCAGAAGTGGTGACGCATACCTGTAATTCTAACACCTGGGAGGCTAAGTTCTGAGGGCTGTGAGTTTCAGGCCAGCCTGGGGTGAGCCCCTACCTCACCTGCCCCCCCCCTTAGTTTCTCCTTCTCTCCTATATCTTGGCTTCTTTTTCTGCTATATTAGTCACACGCGTTCTTCATATGACCATGTTACATATTGTCCTCATCTCTAACTTCCCTTGCACATCCGTGTTTATTGTTTTATATATGATTTTTACTGACTTTCTGGAATGAATGGTAGGCTTCTTGGTTGCAAATTCTCAACCTCAGGCTGCCTTTATAAATCTGTTAGTATTCTGTGTGTAGTTGGTATGAAATTAACATGTATGTCGAAAGATATTAATGCGAATGATAAAGTTTGTGCATAATCCAAATTACTTATAACGACTTAATCATTTTAGGATAACTGGGGCTGGGGATGTAGTTCATTTGGTATTGCTTCTGTAGCGAGCAATGGCCCTGGATTTGATCCCCAGTACCATGTAACCAGGTGCGATGGCTGTAACCCCAACACCGTGTAACCAGGTGCGATGGCTGTAACCCCAACACTGTGTAACCAGGTGCGATGGCTGTAACCCCAACACCGTGTAACCAGGTGCAATGACTGTAACCCCATTTCTTGGGAGGTTAAGGGAGAAAGATCAGAAATTGAGGGACAAAGGGAAAAAAAGATACTTCCTGACACGAAACAGTCTATGCTAATGGCCAAGTGACAGTAAACACCCCAGCACTCTAAGGAGGAACAGGGGACAGTACATTCTCCCAGGGAGATGCCATTCGGAGAAGAAATGGGATTTGAACAGGCTCTGAGACAGAGGTAGGATTTAAGCAAAGACAGGAAACCTGGCATTCCCTTTGAAAGAATATTATGTGGAGAGGTCTTAGGGTAGCAATGTGCGTGGTTCCTCCTGGAGTTGAGAGAGGAGACCAGTGTGGGAGAAGCTGGGAGAGGGAAGCCATAGCTGTGCACAAAAGGCTCTGGTTACGAGGCTGAGGATTGGAGCCAGGGGTTTGGCATTCCCACTTCAAATGGCAGATTGTGGTATGATCTTCTTAATTTCTTATTTTGCTATTTATATTTACATTTGTTTTTAAAAAAGGTTTGATACACACACACACACACACACACACACACACACACACATATACGTATATATATCATGGGGGTATGGGGCCCAGAAGAGGGGCATCAGATCCCTGGAGTTACTGGTCGTGCCTGATGTGGGTTTTGGATCCAAACTTGGGTCCTCTGAAAGTGTAGAAAGTACCCTCCGAGCTACCCCTCTACCCTCACTAGTCACATTTTAATTTTCAGCCGACCTTCCCTTCCCTCCCTTCCTCTCCTCTTCTCTGTCCCTCCCTTTCTTCCCCTTCTGTTTGTGTATGCACACCTGTGTATAGAGGTCAGAGGTCAGCCTCTGGCAGCTTCCCCCAGGAGCTGTCCACCTTGTCCTCTGAGGTAATCTCTCACTGGAGCTAGCTGGCTAGGCTGGCTATCCAGCGAGCCGCAGGCTCTGCTTCTCTCTGCCTCCCCTGTGCTGGGATCACGAGCACATGTCATTACTCTTGCCTTCTGTGTGGGTGCTGCAGACTGAGCTCGGTTCTGCACATTTTTGTGGCAAGCATTTTATCCACGAGCTCTGCCCAGGCTGCCGTGGTGTCCCCTGGGTGCTGTCTGTCTTGGTATATCCTGGGCTGTGTGTGCATGCCTGTTTTGCTCCACCCTGCTCTCCTGCTCTCTGGGTGGCAGAGGCCAGTCCTCCACCACTTTGGGCTGGTGTTGGGTACTTTGCTTTTTCTGAGAATGTCTTTTCTTGTTACTTCTTGGTTTCTTTCTTCATCGACTCAGTGACCGGGCAGCTGTTCTGTTCTGTTTTTGACACTGGCAGGTGGGAGGCCTGTGTTTTGGTTTGTGTTTCCAGGAATCTCTGCTGTAGCTTCCTTGCCCCACCAGACCTAAACTATCTGACTTGACTAAGAAAAGGGAAACCACCTCCCAGATGTCATAACTTAGAGAAGTCAAGCCTTCTTCATGGGTGGGGATGGGGACAGTGTGACCATGACCTGCTGTTTTCCTTTGCTCCTTTCCCCGGGAGGCCCTGCCTTCATCATTCTGCTCTTAGGGATGCCGGAGGCCCCTCACCCTGCATGCAGGCTTGTGAGGTGCATGTGAAGGGTGTGGGGGTGGCAACAGTGTTGAATGGAACTCTAGGCATGTTCAGTAGACTTGGAAAGGCCGTCCGTGTGATGTACGGTAGTACCGAATGGTACAGAGCACCAGGCGCAGAGGACTCGGAAGAGGGTACTGGGCGACCCTGAGAAGACTTCCAGAAAGTGTGAGAGTTCAGAGACCAGCTTTGGATTTTGCAAAGCATAATGCAAATACTGCATTAAAGAGGGCGTAGAGAAGTTGCTAATTAAAAATTTAATATTCCTTTCCCCAAACAAGGACCCAGAACCACGTGTAGCAATGCAGATCCAGACGCCCACTCCTGGTTCCAGCTGCCAATGGCCACTTTCTTCCACTCTGTGGCCTGCCTCCTTGCCCTTGCCTTGTGGGCTATCTGGCTATGGAAGGAGATGTCAGGGTCAACTTTGGTGGCAGGTTTAAGGACAAATTGAACGTTGGATAGAGGCTGATGAGAAAGGCCTGTGGCCTGAGGCAGTTTCTACCCCAATGTGAAGGCGTGTACAGCAGGAGGCTGCAGTGGGAACCTTCGAAGTCTCTCCTGGCCTGATTGAGGTGTGCAGGGAGGCCCAGGGATGGACATGAGCCTGCCTGGCCCTCAATCCTATCCTTATTCCTCTGTCCCTTCTGTCTTGTGGCCTTCAGCTTCATTGTTTTAATATTCTTCCCAGCTGTTCCTTTTTTACTTCTTTTCTGTATTCTCTTGGGTAACTCTCATTGCGGGCTTCCTGCCCCTTCTGCCCCACCCATTCTTCACGCTTATCCCTGGCCTGATGCCATGTTGTTTGTTCTGCCAGAGCACGGACATTCTCAGCACTGTGGGCTATGACAGCATCATCCAGCATCTGAACAATGGGCGCAAGAACTGCAAGGAGTTTGAAGACTTTCTGAAAGAAAGGTAAGAAGCTCAGGCCTCCTGAGCCAGGGTGCCCCACCCCCACCCCAGACCAGCAACCATTGCTTTTCTCCTCTTCTCTTTCTTTTTTAGAAAAGTTATTTCCTGTTAGTGCACGTCCATGCGTGTGTCACACAGTGTGTGCTCGGGAGTCAGAGGATGCCTTGGTGCAGCCGGTTCTCTCCTACCCTTCCACGGGTGCTGGGGATCGAACTCGGGTGGTCAGGCTTGCCCAGCGAGCATTTTACCCTGAGACCTCTCACCCACTTTCCATTTGTCGTTTTTGATTATGTTCACCAGTTCTGAAGACCCTCTGCAACAGCGTCGTGTGAAACTGTCCCAAGAAGTGGCTTGATATTATTCTAGAACTAATATTAATATGCCTTCTCAGTGAGAAATTATTCTGGATACTTAGAGATTAATAAAGGGGGGGAAAAAGCTTTTTAGCATTGCACGAGTCCAGGTTTGACTAATGCCCATGGAGGAGCCGGCCGTGAATAGATGTTTTTAGTAACTTATGTATACCTTAGGCTTATGCATTCCATGTAGGCTGTCATCCATAAGTTTATTTCAGGTCCAGTCCCTAGGTTACACTTTGAACAATTTAAACGGAGACAGGAGACTGCAAGTCTAGCCACTTGAGTAGATGGGAGATTAACATAGCAGATATTGCCAGAATTATTTCTTCTTTCTGTTCTTATATTTTAACAATTTATTCTTATTTTATGTGCACTGGTGTTTTGCCTGCATGTACGTCTGTGTGAAGGTGTCGGATCCTGTAGAACTGGAGTTACAGACAGTTGTGAGCTGCCGTGTCGGTGCTGGGAATTGAACCTGGGTACTCTGGAAGACAGCCAGTGCTCTTAACTGCTGAGCCATCTCTCCAGCCCCAGAATTATTCCTTAAGTACACCAGTATTGTACTTTTCCAGTAGTTGTTACCCAGGTTCATCTTGCCCACTTGGAGAATTATGCTTTTCTGGATAAGAACACAGGGGAATTAATGGCAGGCCAGGACTCAGTGGTGGAGGTGACCCTGTGCTGCCTCTTGAACTGCCCCGTCGAACCATGGTCTATGATATGCAGGTGAGCCTAATGGCCATTTGTAATTCAGGGGTTTCTCCTCTTGTTATGGGAATGGAGCCTAATTGGAGATCAATCTTTGTACACAAACATTAGCATCCCAGCATCCAAAGTTTCACTCTCTAACAGGCTTGGTAGAGCACACTACTTATTGACCTTTGGTGTAGTTTGGAGGCAGGGCTCCCTTAGCTAAATTCTTTCTACTTTGTGTGACTTAAATGTCTCCAAGCAAATCTATTAGTACACCCTTTATAGCGTCAATTCTACCACTTCAAGTTTTTTTTTTCCCCCCCTATATCAGAGCCACTTGGCTCTGAATATTTGGAATGCCTTCTCAAACTCTGAGAAGCATTCCCTGCTGGAGCCTTTCTCACCTGCCCTCCACTGCCAAGGCATTTGAAACGTTTGCTTTTTTGACACAGGCATGCAAGGAAGGGGGTCCCATACTTCCAGGGTATTTAGAAGGCTGGCAGCCACCAGCCCTTATTGGGGAGGGACAGTGCCTGGGAAGATCAATGCCTGTCCTGAAGTTCTTAGGAACCAATTTGAAAAATAAGATTTATCAATGTGACAGCAGCCAGAATGTAGCACGCACACAGAACATATTAAGAAGTGTGATATCAGCAACACCGAAGAAGCAGATTAAGAAAGTACACTAAACAAGCAACTGAGACCACCACAATGTTCTGGGGTAACTTCTTGGAAGAGGGGATCCGTGCAGGGCCCCGACAGCTGTGTCCACAGGGGTAAGAGGGAGGCAGAGCTCCATTAGCTGAGGAGCTGTGGGAGAGGTGGGAACAGGGCCTTGCTCCCTTGAAGGCTCCAGGGAGAGTGTGGCTCCTGTGGTTTCTGCTGTCACCAGGAGTCATTGATGTGCCCTGGCTTTCAGCTCCCTCACCCCAGCCCACTTGTTACCACAGGAGCTCCTGACTTGTGTCTTCCTGTTATTGTCTCATAAGGACACCTGCCATGATGGACTAGGAGCTGACCTGCAAGGGTGACCTCTTCCCAGCTAATTACACCTGTAGGGACCCTGTTCCAAAGCAGAGTACAGTCTGAGACCATGGGGGTGGGGAGTGGGGGAGGGACTTGGACATGGTTATTTTTTAAAGAGTGATAGTCCATAGCATGCAATGGAACAGGCAGGAAGCCCAGCCCTACAAAAGAAAGAACACTGAGATAAGAGTCTGAATATTTCCTCTGCTGATCCTTCCTTGGTAACTGGCAGGGACGTGCATGACCTCAAAGGCTTCTATCTTTCTACGAATTGGTTTCCTCTTCAGTAAGCAGAAGCCATTGTACTTATGTTCTGTAAAATCTCCAAGCAAGGAGCCTGGATCTTGCAAAGAAATGAATAACTCAGTAGAGACACTTGTACACCTGCTGTGTGGGCTCACCAAGAGAGACATGGAGACATTTTCATAGGTATAGTCCCTGCCAGACCTCAGCAGAGGGAACCACTGTCACAGCAAGCGCCAACTGGACAGTGGAACCCCGGGCGTCTGAGCTCGGGTGTTTTTTATTAAAATAGAGTTTATAACACGTGCAGATCATGTACAATCTAACATCCCGCCACATAAATCCAACACCCGCAGACAATAGAAAACGCTAAGACCTAGGCAGCCCCTCACTCAACAGTATACAAAACAATTATTTTAAATACAACTAAAAACAAACTTCTATAACAGGCACTGTTTGGGGAATACGTAGTAAAATGAGCAAAACCAGCTAAATATCAGGTACTTGGACAAAAGATTTGATTTTGACTACCCAGTATGATTTTGTGACTTCCTCCAGCTCCAGGCAGGGGACCGTCAGGCCTGATGAAAAGGCTGTATCTGATTATGGTGGCCATGAGTTCTTGAAGGAGAGCTGGACACGGATTGTTTCTGGTCTGGGAAATTTGGAGGAAGAGGTCAGAGTGATCAAGGGGTTCTAAGAAGTGCTTGGTGAGGAGGCATATCTAGTCAAGTACTGGGTTTCCAGGAAAATGGACGAAACCGGAGATCGCTGTCACACTTAAGTGAAATAACGTTGACATGGAAAGACAAATATAACATGCTCTTCTCTCATGTATGGAAACAAGTAAGACCTGAAAGTAAAAAGAATAACAGAGCGGAAGAGAGAAGGAAAGGCAAGAAGAGCTGGCAGGGAGGCCAAGCACATGAAGAGAGATCACAGTGAAACCTAGTAAGTTTTACAGCTAATATAAATTAATTTTTATAGTAAAAAATAAATTAGCAGTTAAAAGTAGAGGAACCCTACTCTTCCCTGTCTTGTACTAGTTTCTGAATTCTCATACGGCCCTGTTGTAGTAAACTAGAGTATTGATCTTCACACCCACTGGCTCCACAAGGAAGCTCTTCCGTGTCAGTCATTCCGTGGTCCTAGCACCCAGAAGGATGCCTAGCACATAATGATCGTTTCAGAAATGACAGCTTAAGGGCCAGAGAGACGACTCAGAGGTAAAGAGCACTTGTAGCACTTTCAGTGGAGCAGGCTTCCATTCCCAGCATCCACATGGCAGCTCACAACCATTTATAACTCCAGTTCCAGAGGATCTAATGCCCTTTTTTGGTCTCTACATGCTCTGCCCACACATAGTACACAGACACACATGCAGGCAAAACACCCATACATATGAATTAAAAATAAATAACTTAAAAAAAGAAGACAAATTGATGAACAGGTAAGAGGGAACACTGGGGCGGGTGGTGGGGAGTGATCTAAGTAAAGGTTTGTCCAGTGATCTAGGCTTAGGTTTGTCCAGTCAAAGGGGATTTCTGCAAAGTCCTGGCTGGTTCCTCCCTTGGCTATGGCCCGGGGACCCAGCACTTCCCCTACACTTGGGATCGTCCACTGTATGTCAGTGGTGCTCCCCCTGGTTTCATAACATGACACTTGGATTTCACTTCAATGAAGAGAGCAGACTAATGTGCTTGCTGGGAGTGGAGATTCTGCCCCTCGTTGCCTTAATGCTAGAGCGCCTCCCCCTGAAGCCATGAGGGATTCTCAAGAGCTCTTCTGGAGTATGCTGGAAGGAAGACAGAGGACAAGAGACAGGGACGCTCTGCTAGATTCTGCAGGCAATGCACTGCGGAAGCTGGAGAACGGCTTTCAGAGTGTTGATGTTTAGCTGTTACTAGTTTTAATACCAAAGT
Organism: Cricetomys ansorgei; assembly: GCA_026225945.1. Lineage (NCBI taxonomy): Eukaryota > Metazoa > Chordata > Mammalia > Rodentia > Nesomyidae > Cricetomys > Cricetomys ansorgei. The sequence continues at coordinate 610,088 of JAMJFZ010000236.1, read as the reverse complement.
AAAATAGGGAACTTTCCAAAGCAGGAGACAAAGTCCTGGAGGGATTGATTTCAGGATCTATCTCACTTTCAGCGAGAGGAAACTGCAGATGATGAGAGTCATGACAACACAGAGAGGCTCAGAAGGTCTGCACTTGTACTTCCAGTAATAAACGCTTTAACATGCGGAAAAAGAGGGAGTGGCCAGCCAAGCGGTACATAGCAACACCGGCAGAGATCCAGGACAAGTCTCTTCTCAGCACTGGGCAGCCGTGGGATGCCATTTTAAAAAGACCTCTGCTGACTTGGTGTTTTGGTGTCTGAGACCTCTTTGAACCATGCTCTGGGGAAACCCAGAGAAAGTGTCATGGGACTGTATGCTGAAAGCCAGCCAGAATGCTTCTAGACTATAGGAAGAAACTTTGATCAGAACTGTGCAGTATTCGGTGAGACCAAAACCTCGTTGGAGCAGAGTCTGCAGGAGGATGTAGATAGAACCAGGTTCCAAGCAGCAAACTGGACATTGGGAAGGACTACCCTAGGGCAGGCCAGCATTGACAACTGGACTCCAGAAGAGTTGTCCATAGGTGTGACTAGCATCTATGACCCAATCTTTCAAAGGTCGTGTGTGTGTGTCAGGGTGTGACAGCTCTGGGAGCCAGAGACAGGAACAGTTAGAGACTAGCGAGCAGGCTAGACCTCGTCAGACTCCATCCTGCACTTGGCTCTCTCCCCTTTCTTTATCCTTCCTTCCTTAACGCTAGTGTCAGGGCAGCAGGCCAGTTCTGGTCTCCTTCCTTTGTCCTCAGTCTCTATCCTTTCCTTTTTCAGTGAGCATGGCTTGTCCTGGTTTGTAGGGTTTCTGTTTCTCAGCCTCCTGAGATCTGGATGGTGGTAGATTATCTGATTCATGTATGAATTTACTGATGCCTTTCCATCTTAGTTTTAGCGCAAGCTGACTGATCTCTCCTGCTGTTCCCTTGACTACTCATGTCTCTCTGTTTTTCCTCTGTCAATCCAGTACTAATCACTAGTCTTTCTCTGTGTCCTCCCCCTTTCCACAGTAGTTAACATTGCTTACCCTACACGGTATTATCAGCGACCCAGTACTTCCTAAAATGATTGGCATTAAAGGTTTTTTTTTTAATTACAGTATTTTTATACAGATATACCCTTTGATAGGGATCCTTTTGAAGACAGTATTCTAATTTGAAGGGCGTATTGGGAATTGAACCCGGTGTCCTAGACATGAGTCTAGCAGAGAAAAATGGTAATTCAGTCCTACTAAAATCTATCCTTGATGAATGCTAAAAACACTTTCCCTGAAAGAATTAGGATTACTTAAAAAAAAAATTCAACCAGTGACCCAAACACAGATGCACAAATCCCAGTGCAAAAGTACAAGAAATCTGAAAAACCAAGACAACATGAACATGATCTCTCTAAAATTAGTAATGCAGTAGTAATGGCCTCTGGTGAGGGTGAATTAGATAAAACCACAGACAAAAAGTTCAAAAGGATGGCTGTGTGTTCAAATAAATAAGAGAGGCCATAAACTCCTGAATGAAGTCAAGAGAGCACAAATAGTTGAATAGAACAACATAATCAGTATAGGATATGGAAGTCAACAGAGAGAGAAATACTAAAGAAGCTGGGCAGTGATGGCACATGCCTTTAATCCCAGCACTTGGGAGGCAGAGGCAGGTGGATTGCTGTGAGTTTGAGGCCAGCCTGGTCTACAGAGTGAGTTCCAGGACAGTCAGAGTTACAACAGAGGAACCCTGTCTTGAAAAACCAAAAAGAAAAATGAAAGAAAGGAAGAAAGAGAGTACAAGAGATTTTGCAACAGAAACTGTAAAAGGTAGAAGTTCTTTAATGTCTTTAATTGAAGGAAAATTAAAAACTTTCTGCGATAAAAAGAGGTTAAGAAATTATGACCACCAACTGAGTTCTGCAGAAGGAATCCTTCATACTGAAAAGGGAGATAAACATCTACGAGACTACAAGAATAAGCTACACTGGAACAATGGGTAACCAAATGGGGATGGTAAAACACCACAAAACCAACATAGTGTCATGAAATGGTACAGACCTTTCAATAATAATTCTGAACACCAATGGCCTCAAGTCCCTATTCAAGAAAACACAGACTAACATATTGGAATAAAAAACAGTTCCCATGTGTGTTGTGTCTTAGAAACACACCTCACCATCGAAGACAGATGCTACCTTAGGGTAAAGTATGAAAAAATTTTTTCAAGCAAATGGACCTTGTAAACAAGCAAGTGTTACTGTTCTAATATCTGACAAAGTTTACTTCAAACTAGTCAGAAGATATAAAGAACACTACTTTCTACTGATTAAAAGGAAACAGCCTATCAAGAGGACATTATAATTCTAAACATGCATGCACCAGACATGAGTGCACTCAGTTTTATAAAGCAAATGCTTTTAGATATAAAGACACAAAGTAACCCCAGCACAATAGTACTGGTTACTTTGATACCAGACCTCCATAATAGACTGGCCACCCCACGGCGGGCTGTGTGTGTATGTGTGTGATATGTATCTGAGTTAAATAACATTAGAGACCAAGTGCAACTAAGAGACCTTGCAGAACACCTCATCCACATGTGCAGGATACACATTCTCCCCAGCAGTGTTTGGGACTTCCCCTAAAGGAGAACACATGACAGGACACATAACAGTTCTTAGCAAATAAGGAAATCATTCCTTGTAGTTTTGATGACAGTGGAGTAAAACTGGAAACCAACAGCAACAGAAACATAACAGCATACGCAAGCTCATGGAGATTAAACAACACGCTATTGCGTGGTGAGTGGGTCACTGAAGAAATCAAGGAAGGATTTAAAACTTCCCACGTTGGATGAATGTGAGCACATCATATGAAAGCTTTTAGAATTCAGTGTAAGCAAGTCTGAGAGAAAAGGTCTTAGCTACATTGCCTACATTGAAAATTAAAGAGATCTCAAATAAATAACTTCATGATCACCCTTAGGGCAAGAAGAAGTTGAACACAGGATCAGTAGATGAAAAGAAATAATATCAATCCAGAAATCACCGAAACAAATAATCTAGAGAAAGAATAAATGAAGCAAAGAACTATTTTTTGAAGAGATAAACAAAATAGACAGACACTAGCCAAACTATCCAAAAGGGAAAGAAGACAATAATAATGATGATGATAATAATAATAATAATTAATAATGGCTAATGGAAGGGAGCCTATAGCAGATACCAGGGAAATTCAGAAAACCCTTGGGACATACTTTAAAAATCTATGCTCTTATTGACATTGGAAAATGTAAAATAATGGATGAATTTTTGATGCATATGATCTCCCCAAAGGTGAGATAAAGAATTTAAATAGGGGGCTGGAGAGATGGCTCAGTGGTTAAGAGTACTTGCTGCTCTTCCAGAGGATCAGGTTCAGTTCCCAGCACCCTTGTCATGTGGCTCTCAGCCATCTGTAACTCCATCTTCAGGGGACCCAGTGCCTTCTTCTGTCTCTTTTGGGTATCTGAACACACGTGCACACATGCATGTGCACGCATACACAAATAAAGTAAAATAAAATAAATAAAATATATTGATGATTGATAAATTGATGAGATTGGGGCAGTAATAAGAACAATCTCCCAGCAAGAAGAAGTCCAGGCTCAGATGAATTCATTGGTGAATTGTATTGAACATCCCTTCCCTCCCTCCCTACCTCTCTCCCTCCCTCTTTCCTTCCTTCCTTCCTTCCTTCCTTCCTTCCTTCCTTCCTTCCTTCCTTCCTTCCTTCCCTCCCTCCCTCCCTCCTTCCTTCCTTCCTTCCTTCCTTCCTTCCTTCATTTCTTTCTCCCTTTCTGTCCAGGATCTCACTAAATAGCCCTGGCTGGCCTGGAACGTTCTATGTAGACCACTCTATAGCCCTTGCTGGTCCGGAACTCACTATATAGATCAAGTTAGCCCTCAGGTTCACAGAGATCCACCTGCCTCTGCCTCACAAGTGCTGGATTGCAGGTGTGCGCCACCACACCTGGCCGTGCACTGCCCTTGATGTGCCCTGTGTGGTGCACTTTACCCACTGAGTCATCTTCTCGGTCCCCATTACTTTTGGCGGATGTAATTTGAATAGTTTATTATTGCCCCCCGTTCTTGCCTATTTTAAGATACTGAAAGCAGGGCTGGCGATGCACGGATGTAATCATAGCTATTTGGGAAGTTGCTGCGAAGATTTAGGTTGGCATGTGTTACAGAGCGAGACCCTGTCTCAAAGTGAGAAGGCAAAGAAGGCGGACATACATCCCAGTGGCAGAGCTCACAGCTTTTTGAATTCTCACATGAGTAGCTGTTACTCTGTGGTGCTGGCGATGAAGCCCAGGGCTTTGCCAGGTAAGTGCTATACCACTGAAGTGATCGCCCGGCGGTGGGGCCCTGTCTTAAAAAATGGAGAGATGGTGGTTAAGAGTGCTTGTTGCTTTTGCAGAGGACCAGAACTTGGTCCCTTGTATTCACACTGGAAGCTCCTAGCTGCCTATAACTTCAGCTGGTCTCTTTCTTCAGATTTTCAAAAATCCTAGACCCAAAAATGGAATACAGTCTGAGGGCAAAAGAAACAGATGGGGGCTACAAACGGCTCAGTCGGTAAAGTCTCTGTTTCATAAGCATTAGGGCCCTCTGGACTCTGAGCGCCCAGGTGCATCTGTGACGGAGATGGAGGTGAGGATGAGGTGCTGCTCAGTGCTTACGACAGATCTCATAACGCCCGCGCAGCTGTTTTTGTGACGTGCCAGCTACGGTTTATGTCTCGAGACCCCCTTCTCTCTGATTAGCTGTGCATTCGAAGTGACTAAAGGAGGAGCTCAGGAGGGTGGAAAGGGCCCTCTTAGAGAAGGCCCCACTTAAAAACGACGCCCCAGCCAGGCACAGTGGCATACGCCTGTTGTCTTACCTTGGGAGGCTTACTTGAGGTCAAGAGTTCAAGGCTGTCCTTGACAACATAGGGGCCTTGTCTCAAATAAATAAAACTCAAATGAATAAAAGTTAAAAAATAAAAACTATAAGAAGCTCAGTTTGGCTGTGATGCCTATCTGTGGAGGGGACCTCCGGCCTGAGAATAGCTAGAGTCAAAGGCCGCTTGTGCTTCTTCCCCTTAGAAGGTCGGGGTTTGGTAGATACTGAGCTCAGCAGAAGAGGGCTTGCCTAGCAAGTGTGGGGCCCTGGGTTCAGTCCCCAGCACCCCAAACAAACCAAAACAAAGGCCATTAAAAACAGAACTCTTATATTTAATGTACACACACACACACACACACACACACACACACACTCACACACTTATAATTTATTTTTCCTATGTATGTGTGTCTGTGTGCCAGGGAGGCCAGAGGAGAGCCATCCTCTGGAGCTGGAGTTATAGATGGTTGTGCGCTGCCTGGTGTGGATGTTATGAACCGAACTCAGGTCCTCCAAAAGAGCAACAAGTGCTCTTAAACATGAGCCATCTCTCTAACCCCAACTTTTGTTTTTTTGAAACAAGGTCTCATATATCCTCGGCTGGCCTCAAATTCTCTGTGCAGCTAAGGTTGCCCTTGAACTCCTGGTCTTCCTGTCTTTCCCTCCCAGTTCTGGGATTACTGGTGTGCACCACTGTGCCTGGCTTTGAGTTTTTTATTTTATTGCTTTATTTTTATTTTTTTTTAATTACTGAGTCTTATATCTCGGACAGTGACATTACATCTGAACTTCTACAGTGAATGACTAGCCTCCCTTCAGGGGCAGTGTCTTACGTGTCTCAGCTGAAAACTCTAAGGAGGACCCATAACCTTTTCTTCTGTTCCTTATAGGGCAGCAATTGAAGAGAAATATGGCAAAGACCTGCTCAGTCTCTCCAGGAAGAAGCCGTGTGGACAGTCGAGATCAAGTAGGTGCCAAGTGTCTTTCCGACTCCTAGGCTAGCTGAGACTGCCCCAGGCCCCGCTGTTTCAGAAAGTGGAATTGAGTGACAGTTATGCAAGATTGAAAGAATTAATGTTTTTCCTCTTTCTTTCCAATTGTGAAAAATCTGTGTCTTCTCAGAGATTTTCTTGGGACACATAGGATTTGTGGTTCCAAATTACCACACTGTTTTGTTTTGTTTTGTTTTTGTTTGTTTGTTTGTTTGTTTTTTTTTTTGAGACAAGGTTTCACTGTTGTAACTGGCTGTCCTGGAACTCACTCTGTAGACCAGGCTGGCCTTGAACTCACAGAGATCTGCCTGCCTCTGTCTCTGAGTGCTGGAATTAAAATCATGCGCACCATGTACTACCACATCCAGCTTTGAACTCTTTTTAATCACCTTGTTTTCATTATTGAAATGACAACATGTTCTTATGAGATAAAACACAGAGTTTTTGCATTTTGTTCTATCTAGGGCAGACAGTCTAGAACTGTTTATGCTTTGGGTTAAGGAGGTTGGCCTTAAGAAGTTTTGATCTTTCACTGTTTTCTGAAACTCAAAGGCGAATCTGGAACCTCCATGTTAAGATATATGTGGAGAGAAGCATGTGAAAACATTACAATAAAATTATATAGACTATTTCCAGAATTGAAACTATATACGTACTTGTTTTTCAGTACCTTGAAGAGAGCCCTTGAGGTCTTCAAGCAGCGTAAGTTAATTATTTAAGAATTAATTTTATTATATGTGTATGTATGTTGCCTACACGGCATGTCTGTGAACCATATGTGTGCCTGGTGCCCATAAAGGCCAGAAGAGGGTACCAGATCCTCTTGAACTGGACTTACAGTGGTGGTCAATCACCACATGGGTGCTGGGAATTGAACCTGGCTCCTCCAAAAGAGTAGCCAGCACTCTTAACCGCTGAGCCATCTCTCCAGCGCCTCGTATAAAACTGTCTTTTCCATCCTTGGTTAAGCTCTGTGCCTTTCTTCTAGTGTGAGTTCTAATTTGAACAGTAATTTAGCATTGGGTAAAAAAATTCGAACAACCGTAAGGTGAGAAATAGCTCTGCAGAGCAGAAATGAGCTCCAGACTCTCACATCTACCTATCTCTATTGGAGAGTTGGTGGTTAGCACGGATTCATGGGCCTATCTGAGGTTCTGGCTCCGGAAGTCTGGAGCAGGGCCTCAGATTCTGCATGCTCTTAGGTTCCAAGTGGGAATAGCACCATGAAAGGACTCTCTGTCCTGCTTTGCTTTAGCTCAGCGACAGTGTCACATGAGTGTCTGTCTGTACTCCAACCTGATTCAGCCAGACTTTCCCAACCCCTTAAGTGCTCTTGGTGGCTTCTCAGAGACACTTCTGCAGGGCTTCAGTCACTGGGGCAATGGTGTAAATGTCTTGCCATTTCTCCTAGGTTTCCAGACATTTTTTTGTAATTTTCATGTAGAAGAAATCTTTATCTTTTAGGGTGTGCATGCACGTGTGTAAGGGTGTATGAGTGTGGAGTCCGAGGACAAATTTTGAAGGTTGGTTCCTACCTTTAGCCTTGTTGAAGCGGAACCTCTCTTGTTTTTTCTGTGTGGTGTCCTCCAGGCTAGCTGACAGGGAGGCTTCTGGGAGATTCTCTTAACCCTGCCTCCCATTTCCCTGGGAGTATTAGATAGATCACGGATGTAGGGCACCACATCAGGCCTTTTTCATGGTTCTGGGGATCTAACTCAGGTTGTCAGACTTGCTTGGCTAGTGGTTTTACCCAACGACCCCAGCTCTACCAGATGTTTTAAATTGTGACAGTCTTTAGGGGACATTCAGCCTGGCCATTCTTTTCTCCTGTTGTAACGTGGCATGTGATGCCACCGCTCCCCTAGACCTGCTCTCTCAAAAGGGACCAGCAATCTTTCTCTAGTCCAGAGTGTGTCAGAGCTGAGGCCCCACGGACTTTTCCTGCATGCTCTGGCAAATCTGTTGGTGTTGTCCTTGCCTGGTTGTGAATCTGACTTGGGATTACCCCAGCAGATTCTTATTAGTTACAGTAATATGGTGACAACCAGGAGCTGGGGGTCCGCGGTGAGACCCGTCACATTGCTGTTCAAAGAGTCCCTCCCAGCTCAGTGTTCCCAGGTCTTTTGCTTAGAACCTGATTCCGGGGCTTTCTATACTTCCACATAGGAAATTTCCAGGTGAAGGGTGTCAAAGGCACAGTGTGTATGACTTACGCTTCAAGTGTTTCTGTAGCTGGCTAAGTCTCTTCAGAACCTTCTGTCATACCACAATCAGCACAGGAGACTTCTGACTCATTGCATCAGAGGAGTTTTGCCCTCCATGGCAACTAAGCAATTTCTTCTGTGTTGGATACGAGCCAGTGTCCTCTAATCCAATTCAGTTGCTACATTATCAACCCGGAGGTCGTCAGATCCCGTAGGCTAAAGTCTAAGTTCCCATGATAGATACCAGCCCCAAGACTCCCCAGCCTGTGTCACCTGTGCCGACTAACAGGCTAATAACCAGGTTCCCACAACCCCCATTTAGTTCAATTCATTTACCCCAGTACCCCCCAGAACTCAGGGAAAGAAGTACTTTCTGATTCATAATAAAGGATACCACAAAAGAAAACTGATGATGTTGGGGGCTAAAAGAAGGGCTTGGGGAGCAATTTCTCCCTTTCTGAGCACGCTGTGCAGGCATGGGCCCAGTGGGCTTCAGCCATGCCATCCTGTTGGATGAGCACAGCACTCGGCAATCTCCACAGGCCTGGCTATTAGGAAGCCCCCAAAGCCACGTTCGTATTGATTTTTATGGAGACTTCATTGGATAGACGCTCTTGTTGATAGACCCGGTGTGGGAAAGCCAGTGAGACTCTTCAGAGTCTTCCTGGCCTCTCCATTTATCATTTCTACCTGCAGGGCATAGGTTGGGGTCCCTCTGGAGGGAACAGGGTCCTTTGATCTACTGCCAGACAAGATAAAGAAATTCTTTATGACCCATTAAAGGCAGGGGCGAGTTAATTTTCACAATCTTTCTTGGGCTGGGGTCACAAGCCAGTAGCGGTGTGAAACCAAACTACATACACCATAACATTGCAGGTGTAAGAGATAGGTAAATAAGTACTCCTCTTAGCTTCTCTGTAGACAATGTCTTCTTAATTCAGTGATGGGTCTGCTTCTTGTAGATGTAGTGCCTTTCCATGCTCCTTATTTGCATACGTACCATGGAGCCAAGTATGCTAAAGAGCTTCAGAAAGCCTTGGCTTGCCTAAGTAATTTTCTTTTTTGCTTTTAGTTGTTTTCCCTCTCCCTCAAAAAAAGTTTTATTGTTTCTGTTGTGGTAGCACATGTACTTGTAATCTCAGCACTCAGGAGGATCATGAATTCCGGGATAGCCTGGGGTACACAGCAGGTGGCTTTACCAAAGAAGCAAACAAGCAACGAAGCAAGACAAAAAGTCCTCAACAGTTTTATTTTTCTTATTAAAATAATATATTAAAACTATTACATCTTAAATGTAATATAATAGATATGCAAAATTCAAGCGAGACAGCTTATTCTACAGAGGACAGCGAACACAGGAGTTTTTATTTCTCAGTGTAAAGTAGTTCTTGGTGATTACTTTGTCAGGCGTTTAAATGTACTTTATTTCTAAATGTACTTAGATACACCTGTATAACAGATATGAGCCTATTCGTATACACAAATAATAATGTCATGAGAGTTGCTCTCTGTGTTGGAGCCAGAGCATATACTTTCACTTTTTGTTTTATTTGTTTTTCAGAGCATACATTTTAATTTAAAAAAATTACATTAGCAATTTATCATATATCTTTGAAAAATTTCATTCTATGTGTATAGGTGTTTTGCCGGCATGTATGTATGTGTAACGTATGTGCGCCTGGTGTCCGCAGAGGCCAGAAGAGAATGCTGGATCCCCTGGATCTTACATTATCTGTGTTTGTGAGCCACCGTGTGGGTGCCGGAGATGAACCATGCATGCTCCAGCCACTGAGCCATCTCTTCGGCTCACAACCTTTGTTTCAGTCCTCTATGCTCACTTAGATGTGAGTATTTTTATATGAGGATATGCCACCATATTTCTCTAGAGCTTGCCGTTTAGTTAATACCTGTTTCAGGTCATGACTTCTGCCTCATTCCCTTACAGCAACAAT
>JAMJFZ010002367.1:0-90598 GCA_026225945.1 Cricetomys ansorgei | reverse complement strand
GCTGGGATGTGGCTCCTCCTGCTACAACAGAAGTCTGAACACTGTTTGATTCCCTGAGCTATTCTGGCTGGTGACTGCATTGCCTTCACTTAGATTCGAGTTTTATTTTCCGTTACTATGATCTATTTCTTTTTCAGGAAGTTTGCCAGTGATTGCTGTAATTCCATTTGCCACTACCTGGAATCAAGCATTAGGATTTGAATGGACATCTGGTATGGCTCAGCCTTGCCTTGTAGGTCTGCTAAGAATTAAAAGAAGTGTCCCTCCATTGTAAGGATGTAGACTGCTTCGGAGAGCACAGACACTCAAACGTATGTGCTAATGTGTGTGTAACGTGCCTCCACCACAGAAGACTTGGATCTCAGTGCAGTGCCCAGGAGCTCTCAAGTGTCTCCATTTGAAGATTTGATACTCTGTTGAAGCTACAGTCCACATTGATCACCCTCTACATGACATTATACTTAAGATTTGCATGTAATACAGGAACAAAAGCAACTGTAGAATAGTTGATGTGCATGCTTTCACAAAGAGGCTAAAGGTAGCTCAGATTCACAATTCACACTGCTCACATTTCCATTTCCCTCCTCTGCTTCTTACCTCATGCAGCAGGAGAAGCTCACTTGCTACCTCCATTCTCACCATGTGAGCCCTCTGCCCTCCAGGCTTCTAGTTTCTTTACCTTTGCCCTAGGGCTATAGTTCTCAACCTGTGGGTCATGACCCCCTTTGGGGTCAAATGACCGCTTCACAAGGGTCACCTAAGACCATCTGCATATCAGATATTTAACTATGATTCATAACAGTAGCAAAATTACAGTTATGCAGTAGCAACAAAAATAGCTTTATGGTTGAGGGTCACCACAACATGAGGAATTGTATTAAAGGGTCACAGCATTAAGAAAGTAGAACTACTACCCTGGGGTAATTCTCCACTGTTAAAGTCATTCCTTTTTTATAAAGATTTTATTTTGTTTTTAATTAAGTGTGTATGTTCGTATCTCTGTGTGGATATGTACACATGAGTGAATTTTTGAAAGCTAGGTAGGATCCCCAGCAGTCACAAAGATTTGTGAGCTACCCAACTTGGGTGCTGGGGATTAAACCCAGGTCCTCTAGAGGAGCAATACATGCTCTTAGGCACTCAGCCATCTCTCCAGTCCCGCACAGTCATTCTTAACATTTTTCTAAGATTTACTTATTGTCATATGTATGTTTTGTCTGCATGTATCTATGTGTACCACATGGGCTTAGTGCTCTTAGAGATCAGAAGAAGGCATTGGATCCCTGAAAATGGAGTTAGAGACAGTCTAACGAATGGAGTTACTCAGACAGACTAAGTGGTTGTGGGGAATTGAGGATGGGTCCTCTGGAAGAGCATCCAGTGCTCTTAACCATTGAGCTATTGCTCCAGCCCCTTCTTAACCTTTCTTACAAAAGTCTGGGGGTTGGTCTGGCAATGACAAATTGAGAGATTACGAGACAGGAACAGAATGGGAATAAGTCAAGATGAATCCATCTGGCAATTGTATTCTCTTTGGTGGGCCAGGAGAGGGGAAATCCGTGGACAATACGGATTAATACTGCCTTCCACAACACAGTCTCCTGTTTATAAAGGATAGATAAGTGTATCATCATAAATCTATTTTACTTCATACTTTATTGCAGTATTGTATAAAAGCTATACCTAAGCTTTCTCTAAAAAGAGTTTATGCATAGATTATAGCAATATATTATCTTTAGTCCTTCTTTACCTGTTCATTTGTTTAGAGACAGTCCTAGCTGGACTAAAACTCAAAATCTCCTGAGTGCTAAAATTATAGGCAGGCACCACTACAGTTTATAGTCTGTATTTTAAAACATCCAAAGGTATTCTAAATCATCATCTCTATAAATCCCACATTTAGAAACGTATGTCTAAGATTCATTGGCAAAGACAGGCAGTAAACAAAGGAATTTTAGGTACTGTGTTATTTGCAGTAATCAAAGACTGGAGACAACCGCTTCGAAGAAAAGCACAGATGATTACAATGTGAATAAGCTTCCAGTGCAGCAGTATTGAGTGAAAAAAGGACTAAGGATTGTCTCTACAAGATATAGTGATGCCCAGGGCATCCCCTCGCCTAAGAATATAGGAGTGGGGGCTGTAGAAAAGAACCTCGCCTTCATCTAAGGGGGAAAGAAATATTTAAATATATTAAGATAAATGGAGAGGTAACTCATCACCCACTAAGGAAGGGAAGAATGGGTGGAGAGAATAGAGACAGAGCATCAGATACATCCAGGTGTGCTTTTACTAGTTCTTGTGTCATGTTTTACCTGATGATATATCAAAATTGAGCTTTTATGTATCCTTAAAACTTGAAATATAATAGAATAAATGAAGGTTCGTGGGTGAATTGTTTTGATTGAACCTAAAACATAATGATTTGACTGTATTTCCGGGTATCCTCAGGCTGGTTGACTGTAGTAATGGAAGTAGACCTGCCAAAAATATTGAACTATTTTCAGCAGTCATAATAGTGATTATTAATACATTTTTTGAGACAGGGTCTCCCTATATAACCCAGGCTGCCCTGACATTGCCCTTGTAGCCCAGATTGATCTCAACTCTTGACCCCCATCTCAGCCACCTGAATGCTCGATTTATAGGCAAATCTCGTTTTTCTGTCGCACGTGCGTGTGTGTGTGTGTGTGTGTGTGTGTGTGTGTGTATGTGTGTAAGCTAGCCAAGCATCAATATGAAGTATCTTCTTCTACCGTACTCCACCTTTCTTCTGTCACAAGGTCTCTCATTGACCCTGGAGCTCACCTGTTGTAGAAGTTTATTTTGAGTTGTGTTTAAAATAATTGTTTTTGTACTCTGTTGGAAAAGGAGATGCATAAGCCTTAGCATTTTGTATTGTCTACAGGCGTCGGATTTATTTGGGAGAAGTTGATTGCTTATGATTTGCACCTGAGGAGTTCTGACTCAATAAAAACACCTGCGCTCAGACACTCGCGGTTCCACTGTCATGTAGGGCACTGGCCTTGATGGTGGTTTCCTCTGCTGAGGTCTAGCAGGGATCACACCTATGAAAATGCCTCCCTGTCTTCCTTGCTGAGCCACCCAGCAGCATACAACTACACTCACCAATTCAACTTGACTGGTGGTCAGTGAGTGTGGGGCTGTTCTAGAGCTAAGAGGGGGTTGAATCATACTTTGAACTCCAGAATTCTCACTCTGAGAGCAGAAGATGTTTAGCTGCTCTGCCCTCCTTGCTCTAACAAGTCACAGCCATGCTGCCTGCTTTCACAGCATGGCACCACCTCTTCAAAGGTATGGGACCTGGCTAATGTTTCCCAGACACTGTGGCCCCAGTCAGGGCTCCCTTCTCCCTATATGACTTTATAAGTTCTCTCCCTCTGGTCTCTGTGAGACTCATGTCTATGCAAAAGAGGCTCCCCCACAACTTTGGTCTCAGCAAATGACAATATGACCACCTAGGTCTAGGTCATGAGCCCCCAACATGCAAATATGCTATCATATCAGCACTGCCCAAACCAGGGACATTCGCTGATGTCCCTGGGTGCCAAGGACCCTTCCCCTTTTTCACTATAAATGTGACCACCATTCACTCAATAAACTGAGCTGCATACACCGAAATCTGCCTCCCAGGAATCCTGTCCTTCCCACAGGCTCTCGGAGCCTCTGATCTAAGATCTGCCTGGATGCGTGGACCCGCCCCTGTGCTTTTCTCTCCAAAGCTTAGCTGGTCAAAGGCTGAGTGCTGTCCCAGGGAAGGGAGCAGACAAGAAGAAATCCAACAAGTGAGCTCTGGGGTCCCCTCTGTTTCTCTCACCCCTACCCTGAGCCCTAACACTGGGTTACAGGTGCATGCCTTGTGAACAGCTTTTATGTGGGTGCTGGGCATCCAAACAACGGTCTTTATGCTTGCACCAAGCACTTTGGTTTCTGAAGTTTCTCCCCAGCCCCTATTCTTATGGCTGGTAGAGGAAAAATAAGACTTTGCTCTAGCCATTGTATTAATGTCATTAAGAACCAATATTTCCATGTCAATAAAACCAAAATGAGAAATTCATAAAATGTACCATAAATGAACTTTCAAATTGAAAGTATATTATATCATTATAAATCTGTGTTGCCAATGAATATTATGAAGCTTCCTGGGTATCATGGTGCATGCCTATAATCCCAGCATTCCAAAAGAGATAGGACTGTGATTCCAATTTTGTCCTCGGCTACATAATAAGACCCAGTCTCAAAAAAATGAAGTTTCTATTTTTGTTCACTAAACAAACTTCCAAGAAATCAATTCCTCCATCTCAGATACAATGAGCACTCTTAATATCCAGATAGTGATATCTACAGTTCTGTCTGCCCTGTCCCCATGTTCTTAGGTAAGAGCACCACCCATCCATTCCCCCATTTGTGCTCCCTGAATTGTGTTCCCCACTAAAAGTGATAAGAATTCACTAGAGAGACAATTGCTTCCAATCTAGGTCAATAAAACATAAAGTAAGCCTGGACAGTGTTACTGCACCAGCTATCAAAGATTCCTGGAGTCATGTCAAAATTAAGAAAGACAAATGAGATACATTTGGAAAATTTTAAATGGGTCATCTCTGAAACAAGCGGATCACCAAAAAGCATAGTAATACTTCTCCAGGGTTTATTCCATGGACCCCCCAAAAAAATCAAACTGAGTGAGGTAACCAATACCCAGAAAGATAAACATTGCGTGTACTTTCTCATCAGAGGCTGCTAGCTCCACATCTTCAGATGGGAGTACATAACCCGGAGCAACTGCAGAAACCAGGAAAGTGAAGAGAGACTACAGCCTGAATGGAGGTGTGGGGATCAGCAGAAAGGGGAGTAGCAAGGTGTGAGTGATCTGATCATGGAAACAGGAAAAATAGAGGCTCTAATTTAGGGAATGGAGTTGGAGATAATACAGAAGAAGGATAGTGGAGAGGATATTAATAGTAAGGATGTATAACAAAATCATAAGCACCATACTATTAGCTATCTACTTAAAAAAGCTACAATGAACATAAGTATGTATATAAATACACATTTGTAGTCTAAATGAAATTTTCTCATCTGGCCTGACAATGCTCCCTCCAAGAGTCAAAGACCATCTACCAAAAACCCAACACCAAGCAGGAGAAACCTTCTTCTGAGCTATTAGTCAGAGTTGTCCAAGAGACTCCCAAAACATCACAGGCTGTTGCTATTACCCTTAGTTGCAAGAGAGGTGAGAAGTAAATCCTTATTGCTTAAGATATCATGCACTTCAGACCCAAGGCCCAGAGGCCTCATGGTACCAGAAGGCACCATGCAAACTTCCAAAGGAGCCAACAGTCCTACCCAGCTATACAACAATGATCAGCATGACATAATAACCCTAGGGATGCAGTAGTGGCTGACATACCTTGATGAAAACCAACAACTCCCTAATTAGACTTAAGACCTACTCAACAAGATGGAAACCTAGCCAACTAACCAGAGTTGTTTAAGTCATGGATCTTGGAGGAGAATCTACAACTTCTAATTTACAAAACCAGAATAATTCCTAGCAACAATCTATAAACATATGACCTTATACCCACAGTTTTGGAACTTAGTCCCAGTAGTTATAACTACCAAACAACCCTCATACCTAAGGCTCAGTGAACATTGTGGAATTGGGGCTTGGCACAAAGATTGTAAGAGCCAGGGGAGCAGGGAGTTTGCTATGAGATTGTGTCTCCTAGTTATGTCGGAAGCTATATCCACAAAGTCTCACTAACATAGCCGTCTAAACATGAAGGACAACTATGGACATGCTAAGGTGGATGGGGGAAATCCCAGGAGGCTCCATCCCTACATAAAGAACTACAGGCAAATAAGGAATGGTGAGAATAGGAGAAATAGTTTTCCCTAGGGAAGAATATACAATTGGTTACTCAAAGGTCTGCCCTGAAAACATCCATACAAGTAACAGTACACAGACTGAAGAGGTTATATTTATATATTTAGGAATATGTGTGTATATATATACATACATATATATCTGTATATACATATATGTATGTATACATATACATATATATACATGTGTGTGTGTGTGTGTGTGTGTGTGTGTGTATATATATATATATATATATATATATATATATATATATATGACAATAATTAGTTTTAAAAGAGGCCACAAATTTGAAAGAGGAAAGGAGATGTATGGGAAGGTTTGGGAGGAATGAAAGGAAGTTGGAAATGATGTAATTATATTATAACCTCAAAAAATAAAAGAAGTAATAAAAATGCATGGCGACTACAGCTGATTGAAGTACATCAGATATGCTTAAAATCTATAACTGTATAATATTTTAAGACGCACACTAATTATTTTAAAAACAGGGAACAGGAAGAAGTGGCAAGGATTTACCCTTGCTTTATTATCTCAGTTTCTTATGTGACGGTGTTTTACCGACATCCATGTTTTTTGCACCATGTGTATGCATTTCCCACAGAGGCCAGAGGAGAGCACCAGATGCCCTGACACTGGAATTATAGATAGCTCTATCTATATGCTCTTGGGTACTAGGAATCAAATCAATGTCCTCTGGAAGAGCGGCTAGTGCTGTTAAACACTGAGCCATCTGCCTAGCCCTGTGAGTTAGTCTTTAGAGACAAATTTAAGTTACTAAGAAAACGTGGTGCTACCAATGTAGCTCAGTGGTAGAAGTGGCAGGTAGGCCTCCCTATCATGCAGGAGGCCCGACAGGTTATTGTCTAAGCAAATGATGCTCGGATTATGCTGTCCTCTGTTATCTCATCTGTTTACATGAATGCTAATGCTAATGAAGGGGATTTCTGTAATTCCTCCTCAGCAACTAAGAAGTAGATTTGGAAGCATCCATGTCTCTCAGTCTTGACCTTCACCTAGTGGCAACAGGTTGGCTGACCTGACATTTGGGGAAGTGGATTATAGGATTCTGTTCATTAATGCAAAAGAAGACTTTGTATCTGTGGGCAGAGCTTTCAATCAATAAATCACCTGGGTGATCAGGCTGAGGGCTCAGTTGGCAGCTCAGTTCAGGCCAGGGCTCAGCCCAGGGAGATGATAGTCCTCTGCCTAGGTCATTCTGGCTTGCATCTCAGCAAATTCTCTCTTGTTATTTACCAACCCATGCAAGACAGACTAACAACTGTAATTGGCACCTGAGGTTCTATCCAAAGTTTCAGAGGCTGTTCCTTCTGCCATGGAGAGTGTCTTCCTTATCGAAATTGGACCTGCATATTGTCCATCTACACTCTGACCAACTACCATTTGACACCCATTCTAAAACCCCCTGAGGGAATGCTCTGGTACATGGCCTCACACCCGTACACACGCAGGCTACACTAATGGACTCAGTGGAATTTTTTTTTTTCTTTTATGGAGAAACTTTCTTTTATGAAGTTGGGTGGTAAAGTTGGGGGTAAGCAGAGAAGAGGGAAAGGGATGGGGATTGATTTGATTCAAACACATTATATGTGTGTTTTTAAAGAATGATCATGAAAAAATGTGAAATTTATGACAATTATATTTGAAAGCTTTATACTAAAAATTATTTTAGCAGTAGAAACAAAAGCCCAGGAGGGAAAAGTAGGATTATAAAGGAGATCAATCCAAGAGAAGCATTTGGTGCACAAATTAATTCTATACATACCTAGGTGTCTCTTGTGGGGGTGACCACACTGGTTCTGTGTCTGTAGCCACCAACACGAAAAAGGAAACAGGAATAGTAAGAAGGCTTTCAGTGCCTCTACGAGAAAAGAAGTAGGTTTTCAAGTACAGCACCATTCCACTGCCAAGGCCTAAGCACAACCTCTCCTTTGGGTCCTCATTAAAGAGTTACTGGAAGGAACCATGGAAAGAATCCTCAAACATACTCAAAACAAACCCAAGCATCCTCTCTTCCTAACTTGATTAACCAAATGTTTTAAGTGTCCCCATACCCAATGGCCAGACTATAAAGCCAAAGACCCCTTCCTATAACATTGAAAAGATGTTGGCTGAACTCTATTATATCTCTGTACATGCATGAAGCATCAAGTATGTTTATAAATAAGGTGCTTCTGCACCCAGGGAGCTCAGAGTCTATTGGGAAATGCTGCTGTTCATAAAACTACACCGTTGTGAAAAGATAAAACATGTCACCAGAGAATAGCACTGATCTCTGCAAGTATAGCAAGGGGCTCAATTCTAATTCTCAGGACAAATTAAAGTATTTTTCTGAGAAATGGCATCCATGTATGGTAGGTAGTACTAGGACCAGAAGATCATTCCACTTGAAGAGCCACCGAGTTGGTCTACATATCCTTCCATGGTACTTAGCACAGTAAATAGTATTAAACAGGTATGCATAATTGCCTACTGGTCAGAAGAATTATACCCAAACTGATAGTTCCCCATAGAGGCGGTGTTGTTCTCTTGTGCTATCTTCTGTGAGTAAAAGTAACAATTAATCAAGAAGACATTAACAGGAGTGGGAGTTGGTTCAATAGTGTTTGTCTGGCCCTTGAAATGAACTGGGTCCTCTGTGCTAACTTACAGAAATGACAGGCTCCTACAAAATGAGGCCTGTGTAAATTACAGATAGAAGCAAACTTATGTGGTTCAACAGACAGTGTTTTCATTTTACTGTGATATGAAAAATGACACACATTCAGCAGAAATAAAATTCAAAGCTTGAGTTCAACTCTTTCACCAGACCAAGAGTATGTAGCATGTACCCTTTAATGATAAAGCTCCCAGTCCATCATACCACTGCAGCAATAGACAATTGACCGTGCACTGTGTCACTAAGATATTAGGTAGGCTAATGGCATCATATATATTTCTGCTTACGGTACCTTCAAGTATAATAGATTTACTACAATGCAGCCTACAATGATAAGCCAAGGAGCATATTTGTCTTATATGCATGCTATTTGATTGTTTAAGCACATGTCTGCCTATAGAAGAATACATGTATATGCATATATGCATATATATATATATATATATGATTCACATGCTGTTTATGTATGTTCTATTTTTAAAATTCTGGTAGGGGTGTATACTCTCAATATCTAGAGAAGAATTCCATATGTGTTTACATCAAAATACAAGTGGCAAAATCTACAATGAGGTGATATCTCTCCAAAGCCAACCATGGACCCTACTCAAATAGCTAGAAACATTTGCCTGTCCAGTGCTCTAGAAGACTGCTAAAATTAGGTAGAGGAAAGAAAGGATTTATTGCTTAAGCATGGCCACAAGCTGAGTCCAATGACATAACTGTCTAAAAAAAAACCTATATGCTCCAAGCTAAAATGGAGTTCACAATCCATTCCAGTTCCAAGGATGAACGTCTTGCACAACACTAAATTAGTTATTATTGTAACATAAAAAGTTATTCTAAAAATACTGAGTATTCAACAGCAAAAACAACAAAATGCTACCAAAATCTTTTTACAGTGCCAGTGTTGTCCTAATAGTAAAACCAGAAAAAAAGTGCATGCATGCCTTTAGATGGCGTAGGTCCCAGAACTCTGCTAGAGCTGACAAGGGAATGCACAAATGACAGGCACACAGACACAGAAAGTCTGGGATCAGGTAGACTGGGCTCTCAGACGGAGGAGCGGCAGCATTCAGAAGCTCAGTGTGCTTGTTCTACATGGTTGAACAGCGAGGTAAGATTATTATGCAGCGGGACAATGAGATGGGGTTAGCTTAACTTGGTAGAAGCCCCAGTAGGGGAGCACTGGAGTTTCATCCAGCAAACATCTGGAGAGAGATGCTATGGTGGACTTTTTTCTCACACATCCACACTGACCAGAAGAAGGCTCTGCTGTGCTCATGTTAACAACACACACTCATACAGGACTTCACTCACTCCCAACAAACACAGCAACAAGGAAGAAAATTAGGGGCTGATGAGATGCCTCAGCAAGGAAAGGCAGTACCTGCCTGCCAAGTCTATGAACTGAATTTGATCCCATAGAAGAAAGAGAAAACTGACTTCTGCACATTATCCTCTGACTTCCACATGTCTGAGTTAGGGTCTTATTGCTGTGAAAACACACCATGACCACCGCAATCCTTATAAAGGCAAATGTTTCACTGGGGCTGGTTTACAGTTCAGAGGTTCAGTCCATTATCCTCATGATGGGAAGCATGCCAGCATGCAGGCAGACATGGCGCTGGAGAAGGAGCTGAGAGTTCTACATCTGGATTGGCAGGCAGCAAGAAGAGAGAGTGAGCCACTGGGCCTGGCTTGAGCTTCTGAGTCCTCAAAGCCCTCCCCCAGTGACACACTTCCTCCAACCAGGCCACACTTTCTCCAACAGGGCCACACCTCCTATGGGGGCCGTTTTCATTCACACCACCACACCGCATATTGACAGACAGATGTGAATAAATTTTAAAGAAAACTATGGACTATGCTCCCTGATGCATAGTCATGCAAAAATTTTGGATGAAATAGTACTCACTGCTGAGGGAGGAGCCCCCACGGCCTAACCACCTCTTAAAGGCCCCGCTTCTCCGTATCATCGCAGTCCATTTAGTTTCAACTCCTGAGTTTTGGAGGGAGTGCACTGAAGCAGTATCATTCACTGTTCAAGAAGCTCTCAAGAGCTAAAAGTGTAGCACAGGTGTAGAAATTTGCCTGTTATGTGCCAGGCTCAGGGTTCCATCCTAAGATGCAGAAATAACAACAGAAGAGCCTTCCAAAGCTGCAAGACGGCTGCGATCTCTGTGAGCCTTCAAAACACAGGCAGAAAGGATCCAGAGTGGAGAGATCCCACCCAAGGCTCACTGTGGGTGTCATTTATTACACTGTGGCTATAATAGAAATGGACCAATGTCATAACAGACAGCTGGGTGGGAAACATAAGGCAGATATGGACCGCTCATGATGTCAGAGACCCAGGCGTGTTCTAGCTTGTTGCTCAGCTAAATATCTCCTAGACTTCATAGTCACGTAAAGCAGCATCCATGCTCCAAGAAGCAGTAGAATATAAAGAAAAAGCAAGCTCTTTCTTAAACAAAGTTTCTAGTACATACATGTGATACTTCTCACATATCATTGGCAACAATCAAGTCCCATGGCCACATACATTACTGGAGAGTCTAGGAAAAGCAGTCTGTATACTGGTGACCTTGGTCCCAGCTGAAAATTCCACTTCCATGGACAAAATGGAAAGGCCTTTAAGGCAGTGGTTCTCAAACAGTGGGTAACAACCCCTTTGGGGGTCAAACGACCCTTTCATAGGGTTGACTTAGACCATCTGCATATCAGATATTACATTACAATTCATAACAGTAGCAAAATTACAGTTATGAAGTAACAACAAAAATAATTTTACTGTTGGGGATCACCACAACATGTGGAACTGCAATAAAGGGCTGCAGTGTTAAGAAGGTTGAGAACCACTGCTTTAGGGGATAATCAACTTAAAGAACCCTGGGTGAGATTCAAGCTCACTTAATGTTAGCCAGACTTCGATGCCAGGCTTTTAAAGCCCAGTGTATCACATGCCAATATGTGGCAGAACTATATGTTCTTCAAAGTGCCTTGCCTGTTGTGTTTATTTAGTAAATTAGAAAGTGCTACAGTCAAAAATCTTCATGGTTTCCAGGATTGGCTTGGAGGTTATAAATTTACATCTACTGCACACAGTTTGATTATGTAGAAATGAAATAGACTCTGGTGATGATTGATGTGACAGTTAATTTTGTGTGTCAGTTGACCTGGACATGAGATATTCAGCTACTTAGTCAAATGAATTTGGGAGCATTCTGTGAGAACGTTTTTGGTGTTTAAAGTGCTAGACATGGTAATACAGATTATCCTCACTAAGATGAGTGGGCCCAATCTATACAGGTGGAGACCTGGATAGCACAAAAGTCTACATTCCCATCAGCAGAGAGAACTCCCTCCCATCTGGTTGGCCTTCAAAGTAAGAGATGAGATTTTCCCTGTCTTGCCACTGGAACCAGAACTAGTTCTTCCTGCATCCTGCACCTCCTACACTTTGAATTAGGGTTGCACCCTGTAGTAGTATGCCTACTGCTCAGCTCAGCTAGGAAGGCAAGGAGGCATAATCATAGGTGCAAACCCTGCCAGATCTCAGTAGAGGGAACCACCAACATGACCAACGCCATACTGGGCAGTGGAAGCTTAGGTGTTTTTATTGATTCAGAACTCTGCAAGTGTCCTACTGATAGCACATGCAGATCATCACCAATCAAACATCCTCCACATAAATCCAACATCTTCAGACCATACAAAATGCCAAGACCTAGGCAGCCCCTCACCCAACAGCGCACAAAACAATTATTTTATATATAACTAAAAATAAATTTCCACAATAGCATCCCAGACCAAAAAAAAAACAAAAACCTGTTTTCCTGTCAGGCCTCTGCTTTCATATGCTACTTCCCGCCAGTGGCCAGAAAGACAGCTGCAAGATGTGCACTACATTACACAGTACTCCTTCACAAATTTTCCAGTGAATCCCTGTTCCCTATGGGAAGCTAACGTCTGAATCTATCACATCTGTGAGTCCCCATCCATCTTTCTGAAGAAGTAAGAGACCACTGCAAAGGACAAAGAGTACATAAGTTTTGGGGCCTTAATGGTTACTCCTTAAAAGAACAAATGTTGCTCCTTCTGCCTCCATCCTCACACTCCCTCAATGGCTTTACCATAAAACACGTAAGTAGGCCACAAAGCCCAAGCATGGGCGACCCTTGTGGCTAGAATAGCTAAAACTGATGAAGCTCAAGAGGACAACACAAGACCCAAGACCCTCAAGACAAATGTAAACAAAGACAAGGTGGGATCTGTTAAAGCAAAACCCTCATTTTATAAAATGCCCTCATTAAGCCCCCAAGTCAATTCAGGTATCAGGCTGCCCAGCACAGTCCCCTCATAGGGAATCTCTCCCCCCTGATGTAAGTTGCCGGGGCCACCATGGGAAGATGTAACACCTATTGCTGCTTACCCTGTAAGTCACTGATTTTGAAGGTCACAGCAGTGCTGGGCAGTGCACTGTCAGCCCCACCCTAGGACCGCTAGGGATCATGCTTCTGGCCTTTGGCCTCTGATTAACAGTTGCTAAGGTTACTTTGGGAAACCTAAAAGCTGCTTTTGCTAAAAACACTAACTCTTCCCTTGAGCCTACAGATACCTGATGAGTGGCCACCCAAAAAAACTGAGATAAAAGCCATGACGTCTCTATTACCATACTGTGTCCACTTTACTGTCTTAACCCTCAGGGTAGAGTCTCCCCAGATCTGTGTGTAGATATGTGGATCATAGTTTAAAATGCTTTGGTCAAGATTAACATGGAGTAAAGTAGCATAACGTTGGTTACAAGCAGGATGAGTTTCTTGGCCTTGCCCTCCAATTGTCTATGTAGCTCAAGTGCCCCAAGTTGCTAGTCTTGTGATAAGGCCAGGCCACACCACAAGATCACTGTTTAAGCAGGATGCCGCTGACAGCTCTGTGAATAGCTCAGCAATTCCTGGGTTAAGTAAACCACCCATTAGCCTGTGAGCTTCAAAGCCAGAATGTTTGTAGACACAAGGCAAACACATTTTGAAACCAGGCCTATGTCCAATGAAAAATTACCAAGCCTTAGCACACCCTAGAGAAACGATAAAAGCTGCTGCAGCCTTGCAGCCTGATCAACTCTTTGACAAACACTGTCTCCCTTCCCCTCGTGAGCTGAAGTCCCTCTAAAGATGCCGAGCCTGCCCCAGTTGAACATGACCTCACTCCTCTTTCTGCTGTTCCTACACTGTGCGTTCCCACTGCAGAACACCGTCTCCACCTGTCTCTTGCTGCTCCCAGCCTTCCTTTGCTGATCTCCCCGTCATTTGTCTCCCTTTTTCAGATTTTGTTCCATAAAATTATATTTTTTATTGTTTTATTTTTTTCCTTTTGTTGAAAATAGATTTTTCTCATGTGACATACCTTGATTATGGTTTCCCTTCGGTCTACCCCTCCAAGTTCCTCTCCTCCTGCTTCCCATACAGATCCACCTCCTTTCTGTCTCTCGTCAGAAAACAAATAGGTTTCTAAAGGATAACAATAGAATAAAATAAAATATACCGAGATAAAGCAAAAACTAACACATTGGTATAAGACGAAACAAACAGAAGGAAAAGAACCCAAGGAAAGGCAGACACAAAAGACAAAAACAAGCAAGCAAAAAAAGGCATAGATTCAGACACTGCTCATTTGCACAATCAGGAATCCCATTAAAACCCTAAACTGGACACTACAATGCATATGCAAAAGACCATTAGGGTAAAAAGAAAAAAGAAAATGTGTGTGTGTGTGTGTATGTGTGTGTGTGTGTAATAAAAAATAAAAGAAAATTTTAAAAGAAAAAGAGAAATCCCTGACACGGCATTATGTGACAAGGAACCTCCAAAGATGCCACTGAGTTACATTTTTGTTTGCCATCTACTGCTGGGCATGCAGCCTGCCCTTAAGAGTTGTTTGTTTCCCCAGTGAGACTCTTACCCTAGAGAAAACTAAATTTTCATTTGCAAGTGGTTATCAACTGGAGATAGGGTTAACACATAAGGACATGTGTCCACTTCTTTCAGCTCTAGGACCCCATCTGGAACAGACCAGTGCAGGCCTTATGCATGCTGCCACAGTCTCTGTGAGTTCATATGTGTACCACCCCTATTGTGTCTATAAGATCTTGTTCTCCTGGCTCTTCTACTCTTTCCCATTTAGGCTGAGTATTCTACGGTCTCAATCTCTGGATAATGTCTGTCTGTAGGTCTCTGTATTTGTTCCTATTTACTGCAGGAGGAAGCTTTTTTGATGATGTCTGAGCAAGATATTGATCTATGAGAACAGCAGAATGTCATTAGGAGTCATTTTATTGCTACGTTTAGTTATTATTTCTAACAATAGTACTTGATTTTACCCTAGGTCCCTGACCTATTCAGTATCAGGTTCTTGGTCACTCAAGCAGTATTCAATATGGGTTCCAACTTGTGGAGGGGGCCTAAGTCAAATCAGATATTTGTTGATTACTCCCACAAATTTTGTGCCACCATTACCTTACCATATGTTGTAGGCAGGACACCATTGTAGATCAAGGGCTTTGTGGCTGTGTTGGTGTTTATCTTTCTCTTCTTGTAGGGTACAGAGTATTTTCCTATACCAAAGACACTAGCACAGAGGAATGAAGGCACTATGTAGGCACCAACTCAACTTCTATGTTCAAAGAGTTGCGTAGGTGTTGTCTTCAGCAATGGGGACTTACCCCCCAGTTTTGTTTGTGGAGAGAAATCTATAGTATTGACAACAGCCTAGGTTGTTTAGGGATTTCCATGGGAACTCTTTGGCCAATAACTCAATTAGATATAACCCAAACCCAGTACTGAGGGCTTCATTTGGTGACAAGAGATGTCTACTTGGGACTCTGTTTCCCTATTATTTGGAGATTTCATTGAGATCACTTTCATATATGTATATATTTTAGGATGCTTCTACTGTATTGTTTCCATACATTGTTTCCCTCAATGGCCTTTAATTTTAACTGACTCTCCCCATATTCCCTCCCCCATTTCCTTTTTTCCTCCCTCTCCCCACTTGGTTTTCCCATTCCAATCCTCCCATCCATCTATAACTGTCTATTCTATGTCCCTTCCCTGGAGAGATCTATCTGTACCCCCTAGTCCCTTGCTCTATGCCTACCCTCTGTGGTTCTATGATAAACTTGGTTATCATTGACATAACAGCTAATATCGACAAATATGTGAATACATACAATATTTGTCTTTCTAGGTCTGGGTTACCTCACTCAGTATGATTTTTTTCTAGTTCCATCCATTTACCTTCAAATTTCATAATCTCATTTTTAACAGCTGAGTGATACTCCATTGTGTGAATGTACCACATTTTCTTTATCCATTTACCCATTAAGGAACATCGATGATTTTTTTCTCAAATTTTTTGCTCTTATGAATACTGCAGCAATGAACACGGTTGAACAAGTATCTCT
Organism: Cricetomys ansorgei; assembly: GCA_026225945.1. Taxonomy (NCBI): domain Eukaryota; kingdom Metazoa; phylum Chordata; class Mammalia; order Rodentia; family Nesomyidae; genus Cricetomys; species Cricetomys ansorgei. The sequence continues at coordinate 74,548 of JAMJFZ010002367.1, read as the reverse complement.
GCAGTAGGATGAAACCTCCTTTGGGTATATGCCCAGGAGTGGTACAGCTGGATCTTGAGGTAGATCGATTCCCTTCTTCCTGAGGAACCACCACATTAACTTCCACAGTGGCTGTACAAGTTTGCACTCACACCAGCAATGATGAATGCTCTTACTCCACTTCCTCACCAGCATGAGCTGCCACTTTTTTTATTGATCTCAGCCATTCTGATGTGTGTAAGATGAAATATCAAAGGAGTTTTGATTTGCATTTCCCTGAAGACTAAGGACATTGAATGTTTCTCAGGCATTTGAGTTTCTTCTTTTGAGAATTCTCTGATAGATTTGTACCCCATTTTTAAAGATTGGGCTGTTTTCTTCAAGTCTAGTTTCTTGAGTTCTTTATATATTTTGAATACTAGCCCTTTATCAATGTGTAAAAATCTTTTGCCATATTGTAGGTTGCTGCTTTGTCCGAATGTTGGTGTCCTTTGGCATGCAGAAGCTTCTCAGTTTCATGAGGTCCCATTTATGAATTGCTGACCTTAGTGCCTGCACTACTGTAGTTCTGTTTGGAAAGTCTTTTCCTGGGTCAACAAGTTCAAGACTATTCTCCACGTTCTCTTCTATAGTATTCAATGTATCTAATCTGTAATCCTTTGGAGTTGAGTTTTGTTTGGGGTGATGAGTACGGATCTATTTGGATTCTTTTACATGTAGTCATCCAGTTTGACCAGCACCAGCACCATTCATTGAAGATGCTGTATTTTGCTCCATGTGCATTTCTGGCTTCTTTATCAAAAACTCAGGTATTCATAGGTGTGGGGACTTATATCTGGGCCTTCAATTTGATTTCATTGATAAATGTGTGTGGTTTTATGCCAGTATCATGATGTTTTTATTATTATAGCTCTGTAGGACAGCTTGAAATCAGGGATGGTGATACCCCTAGCGGCTCTTTTATTATTCAGGATGGTTTTAGCTTCTCTAGTTTTTTTGTGTTTCCATGTGAAGCTGAAAATTATCCTTTCAAGATCTATGAAATGGGTATTGTGTTGAATCTGTAGATTGCTTTTGATAGGATGGCTGTTTTTACTATGCTAATCATACTGAACCATGAGCATCTTTCCATCATTTTTCAAACTTCCCAACCCTTTTCCATCTCAAGGCCCTTCCCACTCTCTGCCCTTGACTTACATTGTTATTTTATTTGTGTTTCTAGTATCATTTTCTTTGAGTGGTTTTCTACAAATCATTCTTGTACACTTAGAAGTAGATTGAAGTTTGTTTTTGTTTTATCTTATTATATTATTCGTTAGATGGCTATGTAGAGCTGGATGGGAAGAAATGGGGGGCTCGCAGGAGTAAGGGGGAGCCATAGTTAGAATATATTGTATGAAAAAAATCAATTCTCAATAAAGAAAAAAATTTTAATTCAAAAGAAGTAGATTGTAGTAGTTATTTCCTAGGCATTTGTTGTATTTAGTTTTATATTTTCTGCCAGGAAGATTTGGCACTTAATAATACCAGGTAAATAAAGAATGAAACACCAATTAAAATGAATGTGACAGACTGGGGAGATAGCTCAATAGAAAAGAGCTTGCTGTGCAAGCATGAGGCCTGAGTTCAGAGTCCTAGCCCCACATAGACACCAGATGGGCAGAGGGGGCTACCTGTAATCACAGCACTCAAGGACAAAAGATAGGGTTTCTGGAGCAAGCTGACTGGATAGATCAGTTGATTTCTTGAGTTCAGGGTTCAAGTCAGATCTGCCTTGATGTATAAGGAGTAAGAGGAAGACACCCAATGTCAACCTCTCACCTTTCCAACCAGGCACACACATCCACACATACCTGCACCTACATGTGAACATGCAAAGACATATATATGATGAACCTGTCTGTTATGTTTTTAGAGTAGGACTTGGTACAGGACTTAACCACACGGTAAACCACACTGTCTTGGCCAGCACTCCAGTAGGTAAGCACCTGAGCACCAGCCCCCTGTATCTAGCAAATCTACTTGGGCCAAATTCCTTTCTGATTGGATGACAGAAACCTCAGCCGACTTAGGCATGAATGAAAAAGGAAGTAATAAGGAAAAGAATATGACTGCTCCTAGGTATGGTGAAGGAGAAAGTTTATGTATATATCAGGGAGAATGTAGTAGAGATGAGAGAGAGTAGCCTTGGGCAGAGACATCTGGGGCACTCCAGGGTGGACATGACCAGACTGAGCTGCCAGGCCATGTGAGCAGAGGGGGAAGGGAGAGGAGAAAGAAGGAAAAGAGGGAAACCTGGAGTAGTGGCCAAGAGATCAAGGGGCCAAGAGAGAGAGAGTAACCAAAATGGCTCGAATTATATGAGGAAGAGGAGCCCAGCACCCTGGGCTGGAGAAGCTATGCAAGCCAGGAAGATCCTGTAGCCGGTAGGGGCAGAGGGAAGCTGGAAGAACCTGGCAGCCATTGATATGTTAAATAGGTACTTCAGCCAGCAATTTGTGAGTTTGAGACCTAACAAGGCAGAGCTGAGCTTTCCTTGTAACAAAATCTGTTTCACAGCAGAATGCCTCACAATTGAGTAACGTGGCCTCCTAATCTCCTAGCTGTAATCTGAGTAAGCCAGCTTCCCGAAACTCTAGTCTGGCTGCTTTGGGGTACAGTTGATTGCCTCTGAGGATTGAGAAAAGGAATCATACAAAAGGTTGTTATAACCATCGTAAAACACAAGGGGGCAGAAGTTTCTGCACTTTTAAAATCTGAAACAGGAATTTTGACAACTGTAATAAGGTGTTCAATAGATTGGATAAATCACAGTGTATTAGCCACCATTGAAAATGCAGGAGCTATAATATAAGCAACAACAATATGGGAGACTCTCACAACACACTGCCAGGCACAGCAATATATATATGGTATGGTGTGTGTGTGTGTGTGTGTGTGTGTGTGTGTGTGTGTGTGTGTGTGTAAAATATTTCTGTGTACATGATGATGTTCAGAAATGGGCCAAACTGAAGTGTCTTGTCTATGATGTATTCATATATGTAAAATTATAAAGAATAGTAGGAAAATAACAGTCTCCACCAGGACCTTGCCACAGTGGAGGACCCAGATTTGGGGTGGTAACCAGAAGGCTAATGGGACCTGCTGTGTTCTGTTCCTTCACCTTGAGAGACGGTACACAAGTTCCCAATGATACCTGTTAAACTTCACATGGTGGTTTTGTAACCATCCTGACAGTAGAGTATATTCACAAGAGAGTCACCTGGGCCCTCCTTTGGCTATCGCACTATTGAAACAAAGGACCCAAAGAAAGGATTCACATTCAGGAGTTCAGACAGTTATGTCAACTTAAATTAACATGTGTATGTTTCCTGGAGTTTGTCTTTCTTTCTTTCTTTCTTTCCTTCTTTCTTTCTTTTCTTCCTCTCTTCATCTTTTCCATAGAATTGAGACACTGCTAAGGGAAATTGGGGTCCCCTTTGGGGAGGGTTCTTAGTATCTTTAATAAAAGAATTTTTTTTTTAAAGTCAGATAGAAATGCCAGGACAATTTTATTCAAATTTAGAAGGAAAACTCCAAGGTAGTAAGCTGAAAGTATTGCCCAGGGAGGAGCGTGGAGAAGGGAACGGCTATGCTGTTTGAGTTGAGCTGGTTTGGAAGTCAGCCACAGGAAGGGCGAGCAGCTACACGGCAAGGAGAAGAGATTTAGAGGAAAAGTAAAGCCCATCACAGTAGGGAAAGCATACTTAGAAAGGGGGTAAGAAAAAGAAAGGACAAATCTATGCTTTTGTGAGTAATTCAGAAAAGTGAGCAGACTTACAAAGCTGCATGACTGCACTCTGAAGGAGATCGTGCTGGGGGTAGGGATTCTGGGGAGGAAAAATGCATTACCTCATTAAAGGAATAATTATTCCTCCTGCTTAATGTGGATCACCACTCCTGAGGGGTGGTTCCTTGGCCAGTTGATTGACCTGCCCACCTGGATTATCTTTCAGTAAGGGAGACAATAGTATGTCATTTATTATTCCTTAATGGCCTCCAATGCTGCTATAACCCTACAGATAAAAAGAGAAAGAACTAAAGATATCTTAGATTCATTCTCTCTCTCTCTGTCTCTCTGTCTCTGTCTCTCTCTCTCTCTCTCTCTCTCTCTCTCTCTCTCTCTCTCATTTGGCAAAATAAATAAATCCATCTCCCTTCACCATTGTTGCCTAATCTCTTTTGCATGCAGCCGCTTCCTGGGCCAACAGCCTGTAATGATTTGCTGCCTTGGGAGGAAAACAAAGAAGCGGTTAAGGAAATGATGAAAACACCAGTGGGCAGTGGCAGATGTATGCAAGGGGCGCAAGAGGAGCAGTAAAGAAACTGCCAACATGACTGGCTCATTTGAGGTTGTATTGCAGAAAAGAGAGAGAATAGCCAGAGGCATCTGGGGGTGGGGGGTCTGCCGTGGCTACCTCTCAGCGATAGAGAGAGGAGCAGAGAGAAAATGGGAGGAGAGAAGCAGACTGGTAATTGCCAGGGCTACAAGAGCAGAGAAGATAGTAAAAATGGTGAGAGTCCTGCTGGTTGTAAGAGGTGGTAGGAGGCCAGGTTAGCTGGAGCAGCCTGGGGACTATCATGGGGCTCTGATCTGTTGGAGACTTGTCTGAGTTAACAGAACTAGACACCAGCTCTGGAGACTGGGAGGGTTGTAGGAGCAAATAAGCAAGTAATGGTTTTTCCTTGCAAACAGAAACCCACTATGCAAGTTGAATGAAAAAAGTAAAAGAAAGGAAAAGACATGACTGCTCCTAGGTAGGGTAGAGGTGAAAGTTTATTGTATATATGAGGGAGAATATAGTAGATCTGAGGGAGAGCACAGCCAGGGGCTGAGACATCTAGGAAAGACCAAGCAGGACATGACCAGACTGAGCTGCTGAGCCCTGTGAGGAGATGGCAAGGGAGAGAGGGAAGAGAGGAGAAAGAGAAGAACCAGGAGACTAAAGACCGGGAGGCCAGAGAAGCCAAAAGAGAGGTCAAAAGAAGGCGGTAAGCAAAAATTACTGGATTATATAGGTAAGGTCAGCCAAGAGAGACTAACCAAAATGGCTGGAATTATATAGGGAAAGGCAGTTCAGCCTCCTGGGCTGGAGAGTTCAGGGAAGGGAGCAGGGCATGCAAGCCAGAAGAACCCTGTAACAGGTAAGAGCCCAGGGATGCTGGGAGAGCCTGACAAGTCAGGTTCCTGTTGAGATGCTAAATAGGGGTCTCAGACACAAGTTTGTGAGTTTGAGACCTAACAACAAGGTTTCTGAGGAATGCTGAGTTATCAGGCTGAGACCAATTTACTAGCCAGCTAGTGACCAGAGTTACTAGCCGAGACCAGGCTGAGCCGAACCCAAACTGTCCTTTGGGGGATTGGGACCTGACAGCACACACCTCTAATCACAGCACTTGGGATGCAGAGGCGGAAGGATTCAGAGCTCAGGGTCAATCCTGACTAGTTTAAGGATGGCTTGCGTTAGTCAGACTCTTGTGAGATAGAGACGACCACCCAGACACAGGGTCAAGATGATAGAAGTATTAGCCAGTCAGCAACTACACTGAGTATTCGGACCTGAGTGCAGTCCCGGGTCTTTCTCAGAGTGGACTTTTAAACATAAACACGTCCTGGGCCGACACACCTCAGTTAGCAAGAACGGTTAGCCAGAAGTGAAACTACAAAAGGCAAAAACAAAGTTAGTGTATTTAGGTGACGAACTTTCTCAGAACTATGGACCTTGATGGATTACGTCTTTATTCTCATTTTGGCAGATGTTGCTGCCTGTGTGCTGGGGTCAAGGGCCTGAATGATACTTCCATCATGGCATCAGTTATGCTAAGGTCTGGGGGGCCTATTACAAGAGCCTGTCTCAAAGACACAAAAGGAAAAAGAAAGGATCTGTTAAACCTGAGGACTGTGAAAAGAAAGACCAAGTCCGTTATTGTCTGATCAAAGCAAGCTTTATTTTAGAGGTGCACTAGGGACTGGTGAGAGAGAACAAGACCTAATCTCTCTCTAAGTCAAGATTTTAAAGAACAGCCCTTCTGGCCTCTTGAAGTCCCTTTTATGGGAGAGATAAAGTGTTTACAGGGCTGAGATAGCTGGCTTTTAGATATTGCTAGAGAAATACAATGAAAAAGGAAGAGAAAAAGACAAGGAGATGCATCATGTAAATGGGGTCCCGAGTTTAGTGTAGACCAAAAAACATGCTTTGTAGGTAACATCAGATCTAAGAAACAGGAACTTATTCGTAACAACAAATAGAAACCTGAACTTACAAAGCATATTGTTCCTGTTTGGTGTCCCAGGCTGGGGGTAGAAAGGGAAGAAGAATGGTGAATAAAACAGCTAGAAAAAAAAAAAAAAAAAAAAAACGGTACTGGAGAAATAAAGGAGTAAAAAGAATCTTGGAGTTAAGGGAAAAAAGATTCTGAGAGAGACTGTAAAAAGAAACAAAAGACAAGAAGAAAGAGAAATGGGAAATGAAATGTAGTAAGGAAGCCATAAGGAGAGACAAAGCAGAGAATGGTGGACCAAGGAGAGATGTTGGGGCCGCGTTAGGTCAGTTTGCAGAAACTGGACCCCTCAGTCCTGAGCCCCAGAGAGTCTCAACCTTGCAGCAAGTTGTAACTAGAAAACAAAGGTGCAGCAGAGTTAGACGGCAAGGTGTCCAGAGACCTTCAGTGTTAGCAGAGCTCCTCTTCAGCAGATCCGTAACGCACAGACTAGGCAGGATCTGGGCCCAAATAGATGGATGATCTGTCTCAAACAAGAAATGATAGATTCAAGACAGCACAACTATCCATCTTTTTGGAGTCTTCTAGATAAAGACTACTAGCATGCTTACTCTTTGCCTGGCTCTCTTACATTTGCATATACTCCTATGTACTTGTCAGTGACCCTGGATTGACAAGAGACATCTGTAGTCTCTATGATAGGAAAGCAGTTAACATACGCTAGGGTCATTCTCCATCCCCCAGCTCAGAGAAACAGGTTTATCCAGAACTGTGATGCTCAGTTGTATTGATCTCTGAAGCTGCCACAAACAGTTGTGTTGATCTGTGAAGCAAAAGTTACCCTCCTCCGTTGCTGGATATCGTACCCATACCTACTGTCTCAGCTGCCCTAGGTGTTACTGTAAGCCCGGGTCCAAACTTAATTAATGACACAGAATATATGCTTGCCCCTGACTGGATATGGGCAGGAAATAGTCAGGTAGGAGGCAGAAATACCTAGACAGGAAACAGGTAGGCAGGAGATGCCCAGGTAGGAAATAATTTAAAAAGTGCTCACCCCGATTGAGCCTAATAGAAAATACTTAGCCCCATGGGAATCTGCCTTTAAAAAATAAAAAAAAAAAACCAAAAACAAAAAAACCCAAGAGCTGTAGTTCTCGATCATCATGGGGGAGTATTAGGGGGACCCCCATGTGGTCCTGGCCATCATGGAGGAGTCCTAGGGGGACCTCTATTTGGTCTGGCCATCTTGGAGTAGTCGGGAGGGGGGTCTCCATGTGGTCCAGGCCATTATGTAGGGATCCCAAGGGAAAATCTCCATGTGGTCCTGGCCAGCTTCCACCATCGCCTGCCAGTATTAAAAACTTTCTTATAATTTTACCAAACTTTATGGGAATTTATTTTTCTGGCCAGAATTAGGATTTGCATTACCAGGAGTATAGATCCTAGGCATAGCATCGTTTTCTTTTTCTCCAGCTCTGCTTTCTTCCTATATTCAGAGTGTGCCTCCTCCAGACAGAGACTTTATCAGAAGCAACCCTGGAAGACTGAAGCTCATCTCCGGTTTGCTTAAGGGAGCCTTACTTCCCAAGGAATATAATAATCCAGCCAAAGCTCAGCATCCACACTAGAAATTTGTCGTGTGCTACCTCTTCAGGTTCTCATGTGACAAAGGTGTTCTCAGTGGGACCCAATAATGACACGTCAGAAACTGTAATGACTACATTTTTAGCACTAGAAGGTTTCCATTTTGCCCTCTGCCTGGTGACTAAAAGCAACCAGCATACTGTGAATTATTCCTTCAAAGAAAGAAGGAAATTGCTGAACTGAGAGAGCACAGGAGAGGATTAGAGGAAGCATTAGACGTCTTTGAACAGTACAGGAGAGAGTGGGGTGCACACCACTCCAGCCGCTGATCTCACAAAGGCCTGACACAGTGCATAAAAGCATGCTTTCTAAGTCCAAAACCTCAGAGTTATAAAACCTCAAAGTTTTGCTTGTCACTGAAAAAATACAGTGAGTAGGAAATGGCAGGTCCCCTGGACATGGCTTGTGTTTATTTTGTGTATTTAATTTTTATTCTTTGACAGTTTCACATGCGTAGACAACGAATTTTAGTCCTATTACACTCTCACCTCCCTCCTGCTTGAAATACTTCCTCCCATATATGTCAGGCCTACTGGGCTTAAGTAGGTTTAGCTACATGAGCATACGCAGGGCGTTATTTACTGGAACATGGGAAACGTAATAGTGGTTACAATACTGAAGAAAGTGACAGCCTTTCTCCTAGTCAGTATTGCTTAGAAATAGTCCCTCAGGGAAGGATGGGCTTCATAAGCCTTCCTCCATTCCATGCTGAACATTGATGACACAGTCATGCGTGGATAACCCCAGCTACAGTGAGTTCATGAATGCATCCATGTGCCCGGTCCAGGAAACACTATGTCACAGAAGTACCCCACTCCAAATTCCAGCTTTCAAAATCTTTCCACCCCTCTACCCTGGTGTTCTGTGGACTTGGAGGGGTGATACACATGTCCCATCTAGGACTAAGCACCCATGGTCACTTATTCCCTGTCCGTTGTGACCTGTGAGTCTCTTTAACCACATTAAAATTAAAATCTCACTAACCACAGTCCACCATAAAGAGGAACTTCTCTGGGGAGGACCGAGAGCTGCACACATCCATGGGCATAAGGATAAGTATTTAGAGGACAGTTTAAAACCACTGGATGTTTTGATATGAAAAGTCAAGGTGGCAAGATTGACGTATACTGGCACACATACTTTGAGACAACATGCTACATCTGTGGAAGGAGAAGAGAGGCTTGCAAACGGAAAAGGCCACAGCTGTGTTCTCCCATTATAGGGAAAAAAAGCATAATCGAACCTTAGACTTAAAAAATAAATAAATTCAGCTAACAGGCTTACCTAGTTCAAACAATACATGAAACTCCCATAAATATTTAGGGCACCCAAAGCTTACTTTCTTTAAGACTTCATCAAAAAAGAACCAGAAAAGGCCTGCGCAGAATTATAAGAACAACAGAGAAAAACAACAAGAAAATGGGTAGAATCCAAACAACACTTATCAAGGAAAAAAGTTACCTTAGACATTCTGAAACTTCTGGATATTTTACCATGAAATTTTAACACACGTGCATGTGTATACACATGCACACATGCATGCATGTACACAGGATTATCAGAGCTGGAACAATTTGTGAGGGAAAGTAAAACCATAATAGAAAAAAAAAAGATTACCATGGGAACAGCATAGGGAAAGTACAAACCAGGAAACTAATGGCACAAATTAAAAACTGAGAAAAATAGACCCAAATCAAATGGGAATAAAGATGTCAGAGGAGTTGTGGAGAAAATATGTAGGGAAACCACACAAGACACAGTATGCATTGGAGTCTCCATGTTTAACCTGTGACACGGAATCAATGAGATGATTCAGAAGCACTTTCCAAAAATAAGAGTGGGTTAAAAATTGAAATGACGTGCAATGTCCCATGAAAATGGAACACAGAGGCATAATAAAATAAAAGTTGCCATCTTCAAAGACAAAGGACTCTTTGGGAGACTATGGAAAAATGTTGTCATTTAAAAGGAGAAAAAATAAGGCTGGCCTCAAATTTCCCCAGAGTCAAACTCTAACCCAGAAAACAATGAAGACCTGCCTTACAGTCCTCAGGAAGGCAAAACTGAAACATTGGCATTTTGAATACGTGGTGAACCCTTCTTATATAAAATGCTAACTGCTGAACTTCAGTCTGCCAATGGGTTAACAAAAAAGCAACAGAACTCACATTGAGATTGAATCTATATTATTACATGCCAAGGCTTAGTGCTGTGGAAGTTTATTTTTAGTTGTGTTTAAAATAATTGTTTTTGTGCACTGTTGGAAAAAGGGGTGCATAGGTCTTTGCATTTTGTATTGTCTGCAGGTGTTGGATTTCTGTGGGGGCGGTTGATTGCTTATGATCTGCACCTGAGGAGTTCTGAATGAATAAAAACACCTGAGCTCAGACACTCTGGGTTCCACTGTCATATATGGTATTGGCCATGATGGTGGTTCCCTCTGCTGAGGTCTGGTAGGGTTTGCGTCTCTGAATATGCCTCCTTGTCTCCTTGCTGAGCCACCACAGCAGCTTACTACTATTGCTTAGAGGAATTCAGGGACTGTGGTAACAGAGCAGAAGGCAAACTTGTGAAAATACTTGCCAGAATATCTTTATACTAATGAAGGTTGAATCCTGAATTGAAAGGAGTTAAATGATAACATTAGAAGATGCTAAGTCAGCTAAAAACATTGAAACGTTATTAATAAGACAAAGGAAACTGTTAAGAAATAGAGCATTGCATTGGATAGAATAAAGGAATAAAATAAAAGGAATAGAAATAAAAGGAAGAGAAAATAAATGGGCTAATTTGATGACACAGAATGGAGTCAGAAGATTCTGTCTGCCAAAGGATTAAAGACTTTATCCTAAATCATGGGTATAGTAGTAACCTTCACACTAAAAACAATACTCCGAGGTATTAGAGGACACATACAAATTCAAAAATTCTGCCAACGACATTTCATTATAGACACAACACAAAAACAAATAATCTGACAGCGTTGAGCGGTCCAGGTCCTAGCCACGCTCAACAGCCATGAAGTGCAGGGGAAGGAGAAATGGCTTGGTTAGCATCTCTGTTGGCTTCCCTGGTATACAGACTCCTGCCATAGCCAGCTTCACGCTATCGATCTGATACTGCTGATGTTGACTTGGGAGGAAATGGATACTTTTTCGCACTCAGGAATTGTGAGCTGGCTTTGTCACAGGAATAGTAACAGCAATAAATAGAATTCAGATAAGAAAAGAGGTTTTGCATTGGATAACAACACAAAACCAATTTCAGGCTGTTGACAAGGGGTCCTCTCTAAACAGGAGAGTTGAGTGTCCTGACAGCACTGGCTTGTGTGTTCTGGGACAGAAGAAGTTCTCAGATAAGACAAATGTGAAGAAAATGGTATTAAATGAGATGTTTCAAAGTCATAAAGTATAGTGATAATAATACAAAATACCAAATGTGAATAGGTATGCACAAAAATATAATATCCATATTTGTGAACAAAAATGCTAGGCATTGCAAGGAGAAACAGATAAAGATGTTTTAGTTAAAACAGATTTTATCACTCCCCTGCCAAGAAATCTCAAGTGAATAAAAATGAATAAATAAGGATATAAAATACTCAGATGATATAGTAAACTACCAAGAAAACATAAGTTTTTCTATTAAATCAGCTATGAAGGGGTCTTGCCTTCTTTATCAGAAGCCACGAAAGGACAGTCGAGAAAGCCAATCACATACCAGACCATAAGAAAATTGTAATACATTTTTTAATGAAGAAAACCTATTCAGGCAACTTTCTTTATCATAAATAATAAAACTATGACATAGTAAATTTTAAAAAACATTCCCCTACCATTTGAAAATTTCAGCTTTATAATTTTAAAACGCTTCTTGAATCAAATTCAAAACTAAAATTACAGAACATGTGAGAGCAAATAATTATTATCACATTATATCCAGAACCCTGGGGCATAACTATAATGTTCAGAGAAAAATGAAAGGAATGCACACAGTAACCAGCAATAGAGAGCTTTCAGAACTGAAGGAAATAGCTACTTATTCAGGTCAGAAAAAAAACAACTAAAATGAATAGTAATGAGTAGAAAGAACTCCAAAAGCTGGAGGTATTATGACCTCTACTATTTTAGAAGTCGGCATGCAAAAGCCCAAATGTTTGTTCTTTAGAGGACCAGAAAGAAAGCAGTAAAGTTGATCTGCCGTTGGTCTAATTTTATACAAACTGAACTTCAATAGAGGAAATTATTGCAGACAGAACCATGAGATGCTTTTGCAAATCCGGGCAACTAAATTTAAAAATGGTGATGAAATACATAATTTTCTAATAAAGCTAATTTTATTGAAATATAACTCAACCAAAATTGGTCTAAATAGATCAGTTGTTACCACAAACTTATTTAAAACTTCACAAAGGCCTGTCTTACCCCTCAAAATACCACTTCAAAACAGTTTCACGTGGGACTGTTTCTGAATCTAAAATAAACAGACAATCCAAGGACTTCCATTTTGGAACCAGTTCCTTCAACAACAGACAGAGGAGAGATGGAAAGAGGGAAGGAAGGAGGGAGGGTGGAGGAGAAGGAGGAAGGCAAGGAGGTGGAGGAAAGAAGGGGAGAGGAAGATGAAAGGAAGAGAGAGGGGGAGAACGGGAGAAAATCTGCCCCCGTACAACCTTACTCGGGTACATATATAGAAACTCCTAACTAAAAATTCAGAAATGAAGCAACATATTCAAGAACTTTCTCCCCTGACCAAGTTAGCACTGTGAGACAGGACAGAGGTTCCTGTGTGGAAAAGTGTGAATTATGTGAGAATCTCAGGAGGCATGAGGAGCATGGAACCTGGCTTTGGGAGTAGCTGAGTTCTGGATTTTCTGAAGCTTCCAGCATCCTCAAACCCAACTCCTGACGCTGAATGAAACAGGCAGATATGGAGCAAGAAGGGCTGGCTTGGCATCATCCTGCTCTCTGGCTGCTGGTGATCAGGGAAACGGTGGTTTCTGATATTGTCCTGGCCCTTCAGTGCCTTGACAACTCTTTTGTCTCTTTTCCAGATATTGGCAACTTTTATTTTTACCAATCAGCCTAGTGTTGACACTATTGACGTGTCAGGCCCCCAGACCTTAGCACAACTGACATCATGATGGAAGTACCATTCAAGCCCTGGAGCCCAGCATGTAGTTATCTCATGTAATCAATACCAGCTGGACATTATGTCTCCACTAAAGTCCAAAAACCCTACTACAGTAGGCCCCGAGAAACGCACTGTGGCTGAATCACAAGACACAGACTTCAAAATAGCCTTTAGAAATATGTTAGAGGTCATTAAGGAGAAAATTAATAAATCCCTTAAATCTATGAAACCGTAATAGAGTGAAATAAAGAAAATAATTCGAGGTTTGCAAATAGAAATAGAAGCAATAAGGAAAACCCAAACTGAGGGGAATATGGAAACGAAAATACAGAAACCTGAACAAGAGACTCAGATGAGACTCACCATCGGAAAACAGGAGGTGGATGAGGGACTCTCAAGTATTGAAGACAAGATAGAAGAAACAGATACATCAGACAAAGAAAATGTTAAATCTAAAAAATTACAGGCACAAAACATCCAGGAAATCTGGGACACTATGAAAAGACCAACTCTACAAATAATAGGAATAGAGGAAAGAGAAGAAACCCTGGTCAAAAACAGAAAGTATTTTCAACAAAATCATAGAAGAAAATTTCCTTAACTTAAAGAAAGAGATGCCTATCAAGGCACAAGAAGCTTATAGAACACCAAATAGACTGAACCAGAAAAGAAATTTTCCATGACACACACTAATCAAAACATTAAATGCATATAGCAAAGAAAGAATATTAAAAATTGCAAGGGAAAAAGATCAAGTAACATATAAAGACAAACTCATTAGAATAACACCTGAATTTTCAATGGAGACTCTAAAAGCCAGAAGGAAATGGGCGGATGTTCTACAAACTTTAAGAGACCACATGTGACAGCTCAGACTACTGCAGCCAACCAAAACTTTAAATCATAATAAATGCAAAAGAAAATTATTTCACAGTAAAAATGAATTTTAAAAGCATCTATCTACAAATACAGCTCTATGGAAGGCTCCAGAAGGAAAATTTCAATCAGAAGAGGTTGACAACACCTAAGAAAACAAAAGGAATAAATAGTCCCAGACAGAAAATCAAAAGAAAGGGGGAATGAACCCACACCACATCAACAAATAACGGAAATCGACAAACACTGTTCATTGATAACTCTCAGCATCAAAGGTCTCAATTCTCCAATGAAAAGATACAGACTAACAATTTGGATTTGGAAACAGGATCCATCCTTCTCCCACATCCAAGAAACATACTTTAACATCAAGGATAGATATCAGTCCAAGGCAAAGGGATGAAAAAAGGTATTCCAAGCAAACAGACCAAACGGACCTAAGCAAACAAAGTAGCCACTTTAATACCTGACTCAACAGAATTCAAGTCAGAACTAATCAGAAGAGATATGGAAAGATACTACATACTTATCAAAGGAAAAATCTACCAAGAAGATAGTGCAATTCTAAACATCCATGTACCAAACACATGGGCACCCAAGTTCATAGAGGAAAGACTACTACAGCTTACATCATATATTGACCCTCATTCAGGGATAGTGGGAGACTTCAATACCCTATCTTGCCAGTAGACATATCATCCAGGTGAAAAGCAAACAGAGACATGCTAGAGCTAACTGACATCATAAACAAATGGACCTAACAGATACTTACAGAACATTTTACCCAAACACAAAAGAATATACCTTTTTCTCAACACCTCAGGAGACTTTCTCCAAAATTGGCCACATACTTGGACATAACACAAGACTCAACAGATACAAGAAAACTGAAATAACACTCTGTATCCTATTGTAAGTCAGATCCATTAATTAATTAATTAATTAATTAATTAATGACTGACACAGAATATATGCTTGCCCCTGATTGGATACGGGCAGGAGATATCCAGGTAGGAAGCAGGGAATACTCAGAAAGGAAACACGTAGGCAGGAGATGCTCAGGTAGGAAATATGTCAGGATGTGTACTTACCCCTGATTGGGGCTGATGGGAAACACATAGCCTCATTGGATCTTCCTTTAAAAACCCCAGCTTCCACCAGCTCAGGACCATCATGGAGGACATGTATGTCCTAGGGGGATATACACATTGTCCTGGCCATCATGGAGGGATCCCAGGGGAGGACCTCCATGTGGTCCTGGCCAGCTTCCCCATTTACTGGCCAGTAAACTTAAAATTCAATCAAACTTTGTGGCAATGTTTTGTTTTTTGTTTTTTGTTTTGTTTGTTTGTTTTGTTTTGTTTTTGTTTTTGTTTTTCTCGACTGGTTTGGGATTTATATTATCTGTCCACCACGGATTAAAGCTGGATATCAACAAAAAAACTTACAAACTCATGGAAACTGAACAACTTTATATTGAGTGAAAAATGAGTCAAGACAGAAATTAGGGGAAAAAATTAAAAACTTTCTAGAACTGAATGAATATGAAAACATTATGGTACATAATTAAGGTGGTCCTAAGAAGCAGGTTCATAACTCTTAGTGCCTATATTTAAAAAAATGGAGGTGATCTCATATTAGTAACTTAACAACACACCTGAAAACTCTAGAACAAAAAGAAGAAACAACATCCAAAGAGAATAGACTGCAAGACATAACCAAAATCAGAACTAAAATCAATAAAGTAGAAAGAAAAAATAAGAATACAAAGAATCAGTGAAACAGAGTTGGTTCTTTGAGAAAATCAATAATATTGACAAACCCTTATCCAAGTTAACTAAAAGGTAGAGAAAGAATATCCAAACTAACAAAATTAGAGATGAAAGGGAGGCACAACAACAGACACCAGAGAAATCCAGAGAAATCATAAGGCCATACTTTTAAAAACCTGTACTTCACAAAATTGGAAAAGACAACAAAAGTAAATAAATTTCCTGGTAGATGCCACCTACCAAAGTTGAATCAAGATCAGGTAAGCAATTTAAACAAACCAAAAACCTTTACTGAAATTGAAGCAGTCTCCTAACCAAAACCGCCAGGGGCCTGTGGGATGCTCCCTGCAGGCTTCATAGTGGGCAAGGAAAGCAATCATCATGAGGTAAGAATGAACTCAATCAGCCCAGTTTAGGTAACTGGTGCTGGGCTAAGACCCCTTGGGGTTTGAGATCAGTTTGTTTATTTTTGCCATATTTAAGGCTGGCAGAATTTTTGGGAGAAAAAAGAAGTTTTTCTGATAACAATTAAGTCAGCCACAAGAATACAGCAAAGCTTAAGCTATGTTTACCTTGAAACTTTTTACAAAGTAAACATGGCTTCATCTGCAAGACGGGTTCTTCTTGACTCAGAAACAATGTTCAATGTAAGGGCCTAGGGAGAATGACTGAGGTAAACATAATGTCTGGCCCTAAAATAACATAGGAGTCACTTAGGCTGTTATAAAGTACAAATGGCATCTCTCACAGGAACGAGTTTTATAGCGTAGAAGTAATGCTCAAGGTTTTAGAGGGGAAAAGTCTGGGATAAACAATCATAATATTCTGTACATAAGGGCAGACCCTGGTGCAACAGGTAGCAAAGGATCAGTAGGTTGTTAGCTACATTTTCCCTCTGTGTTCCTGGAGAACAGCAAAATATCTTCTTCCTTTTGAAGGATCAGCTGTGTGTTTAATTGTTCCTGGCTTCTTCGGTGCTTATCTGTGCACATAAGAACCTGGTTGCCCTCTACAGGACCAGATGGATTCACTGCAGAATTCTACTAGCCTTTCAAAGAAGAGTTAATACCAATATTCCTCAATTATTCCACAAAATAGAAACAGAAGGAACATTGCCTAATTATTTTAACAAGACAACAATTAACCTGATACATTAACTGAATAAATCCCTAACAAAGAAAGAAAATTACAGACAATCCCCTTAAGAACACAGACTTTCAAAATGATCAATAAAACACTTGCAAACCAACTATAAGAACGCATCAAAAAAATCATCCATCATGATCAAGTAGGCTTCATCACAGAGATGCAAGGATGGCTCAATACGTGTAGATTAATAAGTATAATCCACCACAAAATCAACACCTGTTCATGACAAAAGCCCTAGAGAGAATAGAGATAAAAGAGACATACCTCAACATACTAAAGGTGGTTTACAGAAAGCCCACAGCCAACATCAACCTAAGTGGAGAGAAACTCAAAGCATTTTTATTAAAACCAGGGTCAAATAAGGTTGTCCTCTCTCTCCATACCTATTCAATATAGTCTTTAGCTAGAGAAATAAGACAACTTAAGGAGATCTACAGATAGAAATTGTAAAGGAAGATATCAAAGTATCTTTATATGCAGATGATAGAACAGTATACATAAGTGGTCCTAAAAAAAAAAAAAAACTTCACCAGGTAACTTCTCTGGTTAATAAAAACTTTCAGTATATCAGGATATAAGATTAACAAACAAAAATCTGTAGCCTTGCTATATACAAATGACAAAAGGACTGAGAAAGAAATCAGGGAAACAACACCTTTCACTATAACTTCACATATACTTACATATATATACGTTGTGGTAACTCTAACCAAGCAAGTGAAAGACTTGTGTGATAAAAACTGTGTGACACTGACTGAAGAAAGAAACTGAAGAAGACATCAGAAGATCAAAGATCTCCCATGCTCATGAATCAGTTGGATTAATATAGTAAAAATGGCCATCCTACCAAAAGCAATTCACAGATTCAATGCAGTCCCCATCAAAATGTTTAGACTGGGCTTTAAAAAAAACAAAAAAAAAGTATGGGTATTGTATTTATATACTATGGTTTCTAATTTTGTGTTTCTATGAAATTTCTGTGTCTCAACATCTATATGTTTTCTTTTGCTTTTTCTTTGGCTCTTTTCCTACTGTTTGTTCTGTTTTATTCTTTGTGTTGTTGCTGCCTGTTTGTTTTTTAATGAGATAGAGAAAGAAGGGACATGAGTTTCTGGGTGGGAGATGATCAGAATCTATCCTATGGAAAAAAATCTATTTCCAATAAATATTAAAATGATAAAAAAGCCAAAATAAAAGTGAGAAGCTTTTGAAAGCTTTTGAAAAGGGACTTTGTTCAGTGTGGCCACTCTCTAAAGAGGGACAAATAGATCAAGTGACCCCTAAATCCATCTTCAAAGTTCTAGCAAGAGGACAAATTTTAAGTAGAAGGCTGTAATTTTATATAGCTAAGCAGTCTCTGGTCATGATCCACCGCTGTCTGGGCTTCACTCTCTCCTGCAAATGGTCTGACAAGTTGTTAGAACTGTGTTAGAACATCTTTCCAGATGACAAGTTTCCCCTCTGGCTGGTACAGGCTGGGTGTTGTTTCTCTCCCTGTATGACATTTCAAGTAACCCCAGTTCCCTTAGGCACCTCATTGCACAGTCTGATAGCCAAAGGCAAATATCTCCCAAGGGTATTTCTCACCTTGGGGCTTTGTCAGGTTGAATTCAGTCTCCCTGGCTTATGATTATTCTCTAAACACTGCCATAGAGCATCCCAGTTACAGCTCTCTAAGCCAGTAAGACTCCTTTCCTCTGCTGGCCTATCCTACCAGACTACAGGGTCAGGAAGATCACAGGGGAGGCCTGTGAGAGCTGTGGGTAAAACTGCCCACCTATCTGTCAAGGATACCTGACATGTGACTGTGCTCTTCTCATGATCTACTGGAGAGCTGTCCCTTGGGATCTCTGCTTGGCTGGGCTCTTGTCTTCTCGGAGCCTTCTTTTCTCTGCATTCTTCAGCTGTCCTATCACGCACAATGTGAGTTTCTGAAACTCCTCTCCTCTTTCTTTGGAATAGAGTCTCCTTTCTTTTCACTCTGACACTTCTTCTTTGTCAGGTCACACAAAGGCATCTTCTAGCCTGTTATCTTACTATATCAACTTACTGTATTAGCCAGGGTCCTCCAGAGGTGCCAAACCAATTGAATAAAAGGGAATTTATTAAATTGTCATACATGTGGGTAGTACAGCAACAACTGCCTTCACAATGGTGAGGCTGAAAATCCTGCAGCTGATCAATCTGTGAGACTGGGTGTTTCAGCAGTTCCAGTTTGGGGCCGAAGGATTCCTGAGGAACCATTGATCTTTGTAGTGGGAAATTCAGTAAGGCGTTTGTGTTGTTCTTTTGTTCTCTGATTCCCTTTCCCCTAGATATAGCCAAACCATTGGCCAGCAGCTCAGCCTAGGGAGGAGAGTGCAGGCAGGGACTAGTCATGGGTTTGGAGGTCTTGGTTGGAGGCTGAGAGCTGACAGAAGAAACAGACTTCCAAGGAGACTGCAGTCAATGTATACAGCTCATTTTATTGTTTCAGAGTCAGAGTATATAAGGGCTCCTTAAGGCAATGGGTCAGCACCTAGTTGGTTATACTATAGGTATCCAAATTACCATACGGGCAGAGTGGGAAAGTGTAGGGTCACCTAGAGTTTGCAGGAGGCTCTGTGACAGGATCCTTTCCCAAATAAGATTGGCGGGGAGTGGAGGGCAAGATTAGAGATGCTCTCCAAATAAAGTCAGGCGGGCAGGGGGAAGTCCTGCCCACAAAGTCAGTGTTCTGTTGCTGTGAAGAGACAACATGACCATGGCAACTCTTACAAAGGAAAACATTTAGTTGGAGCTGGCTTACAGATTCAGAGGTTTAGTCCATTATCATCATGGTGGGGAGCATGGCAGCATGCAGACAGACATGGTGCTGGAGTAGGAGCTGTGAGTTCTACATCTGGATCAGCAGGCATCAGGAAGAGAGAGAGCCGCTATCCCTGGCTTGGACTTTGGGGTTCAAAACCCCAAAGCCCACCCTCAGTGACACACTTTCTCCAACAAGGCCTCATGTCCTAATCCTTTAAAATAATGCCCCTCCCTATGAGCCTATGGGAGCCATTTTCATTCAAACCGTGATAGCATCCACCAGCCCAGGGGTGGCACTTCCCACTCTCCATCTTGATGAGCCCTAACTACAATTCACAAATTAGGAATTCACAGGAGGAGGAGGAGAAAAAGGAGGAGGAGGAAATGATGAAGAAGAAGAAGGAGGAGGAGGAGGAGAAGGAGAAGGACAAGAAGGAGAAGAATGAAAGGATAGGAGAAGAGAAGAATAGAAAAGAAAAAAAAATACTCCAGAAGAGCTTTTAAGTATAATCCTAACAACTCACCAAATATCCCTGAAAATACAATTAAATGAAATAAAAAATTTTCTGAATAGCGAAAGAAACTATCAACAGTGCTAACTGAATGGAAGAAAATCTTTGTTGCCTATATTTCAGCCAAAAGATTGTTACGAAGAGCTATAAAAATTAAACACTTAAAGCCCTAAAATTACCTGTCAATAATGGACCAATGAACTGAACAGATAGATAGTTTTCCTAAGAAGAAACACAAATGCCCAATAAATATTTTAAGAAGTGTTCAACATCTTTCGTCACAGGAAAATGCAAACTAAAACTATTTTGAGCTCATACTTCACTTAAGTCAAAAAGGCTATCATCAAGAAAACAGATAAGAACTAATGCCTGTGATGACGTGGAGGAAGAGGAATCCTTACTGCTGATGGGGCTGTGAACTGGTGCAGACACTTTAGAAATCAATATGAAAGTTTCTCAGAAAACTAAAAATAGAACCACCATTGTCGGAAGCCATGTCAGAGGAATTGTGGCCAGTGTTGGGGCTTGAGGAGCAAAGCCCACTGTTTAGCAGGGCAATGATGGGTTTACCTTGAAATGGCAAGGCCTCCAGGAGACTGTCTCCTGAATAGTCCCTTCTGCTGCTGCTGCTGTTGTACTCTGTCATGCTAATTGCTCTCACAGTCACTGTATCTCTCTTTTGGTACGAAAATTCTGCGGAGGTCTTCAGTCCCTCACTGAATAATGAATGTAATCGTAGTCCATTACAACAGTGGTGATTTTCTAAAAGGCAATGCCACTCAGTTGAATTAATGGTTCAATTAAAACTCTAGGAAAAATAACTAAGAAACATGTATAGTTAGGAAAACTCTGTGTTTTTCATGTATAATTAAAAAATATCAGATCAAGGTATTTTGCCAGCCGCTTTGGGATTAGTAACCTAGGAAACATTAGTAATCTAGGAAACAACATAAAATTAAGAAAACACATTTTTGATGGTCGGGTAGGGGATTTGTTTTGGTCAGGGTTAGAGAGCAAGAACAAAGGAAGCTTAATCACTAGGGCCCATGAGTTTCACCTATGAGAGACAAGCCTACGATCAAAAATAAGCAATGACTTTCAGTGCCCACTGTTAAGTTTGAACTTCCTTGACCACAAATTACATTTGATTTTTCCTGGTTTTACAATTATGGATTCACATATGGGTTTTGGTGTGCACTTTGAAGACACAGAGCTGCGTAGCTAAGCTAGATAGATTCACCTTTTACCTAAGAAAAACAAAAAGACCCCTGACTTCGAGTTTGCTACTTAAAAACAAACTTGTTTCACTGTACTTGCTTCCTGAAAACCGCAACACTGCTGCCTGTCAGAAACGGACTGAAAGAACTCTTGGCTTGCTTAAACTCTGTGAATCTATATTATAAAAATTATTGCTTGTGGGATATCGATGTACTGTGAAAAACAGTACATGGAGAACTAGGTGTTCAGGTATGGGTTTCGAGACAACTTGTTTTCAAAAAATATGGAATTCGCAATAATTGAAATGTAACACTTGTAATCATCGAAGTGAAGTTAAAATTTATGATGTGATTGTAATGTGATTTTTTTTTTCTCCAGAAGGAGCTTTGTTTAAAAAGTATATAACATGTATGGGGAAAAAAAGTGGAGAAGAGAAGAAAAAAACCTGAGAGAAGTTTGGTCTCATGGGAAGAGGTGTGTTTATGTTGTTTACCGACTCCACTCATCTCTCGGAGATTCCTGAACTCTGCTGGGCTGGCCCCAGCACGCCACATGGCCTGGCTATACCCATTCGGGACACGTACCCAAGAACTCTATATCCTACCGCAGAGGTACTTGACATCGCGTTTATTTTTCTTCTGTTCACAACAGCAAGGACTTGGAACAGTTTAGATGCCTATTAACAGATTAATGGGTTATGAAACTATGGTGCACACACAATGGAATTTTATTTTGTCATAAAAAATAGGATTAAGAAATTTTCAGGAAAGTAGATGGAACTGGAAAAATACTGTATTAAATGAAGTAATTTAGGCTACTTTCACGAGAACAAATACTCCCATTCACTCCCACATGTGGATCCCGACTTGTAATTTTTATATGTGTATTTATGTGGTGTGAGTATGGATAGAGGCCAGGAAACTAGAAGGGGGGGGGCGCGTCTGGGAGAGGGTAGAAGAGAGGCTTTAGGAAAGCAGGCTGAGGATTGTGATAGAACACGTGATGTGAATGTGGAAGGGTACAGATGGGGACGGGGATCTGGGAGACAGAGAACAGGAGCCAGAGTGGGAGATAAGTAAAAATGCCATACGGAAACCTGCTAATTTGAATACTAGTTCAAAAATAAAGAACAAAGTCTGCACATTGTAAATAACAAAAATAAAGATGAAGAACAATTCAGTAATTATACATTCAATTCCTTATTTTTATTTTTAATTTTTTGTGTGTCACAGATGAGTGTGTGTGTGTGTGTGTGTGTGTGTGTGTGTGTGTGTGTGTGTGTAGACCAGAGGTGTCTTCATTGATCACTCTCCACATTAATATTTTGAGTTAGAGTCTGTCATTGAATCTGGAGCTTACCAGTTGACCAGACTCATTCACCATCAAGCACTCAGGGGTTACAAGCATATATAACCATAAACAGCTTTTTAGACATGGATCTGAACTCTTCCATGGCAAGCACCTTGCTCACTGAGGCAGCTCACCACACTCTTATTTTCCTTCTGGCACTGCAGGTGAGATATATATATATATCCACAGTTACAACCTCACACGATTTTCCTTTTCTTTTACTCCACTATTGGAGTCCTTCTTAAAATTGTTCTTTTATGTCTGACCATAGTATCCATATATAACTATCATAAGTTCTTTTATAGCCTGTGGGCTCTCACTCTTAAAACTTCAAATTTGAGGGCAGCCATTTTACAAGACTGAATAGTTTTTCATATTCTAACAGCACACAAGGAGAATTTGTGCCACTGTTAGAGTGGCACACCTGACAATTGGAACAGTATGTTCTCAGTCCTCAAAGATTTACACATCCAAATAAAACCTTTGATAGATTGGGCCTTAAACGTTAATGATCTTGGTTACCAGGTACCTGGAGATAAAGAGGATCTGCTGTTTTAGTGCTCTCTTAGTTGTAACAATGTATGCTTTTGTATTGGTTGTTTTTGACCTTGACAGAAACTAGACATACCTGGGAAGAGAAAAATCTCAATTGAGAAAATGCCTTAATAAGATTGGCCTTTAGGCAAGTCTGGAGGACATTTTATTGATTAATGTGGAAATGCCCCTCTCGCTGTTGGTGCCATCCCTGGAGTGGTGGTCCTAGATGGTATAAAAAGGTAGGATGAGGAAGCCATGAGGAGCAAGTCAGTAAGCAATGTTCCTCCATGACCTGCATTTCAGTTCCTGCCTCAACATTCCTCTCTTGAGGTTCTACCCTGACTTCCCTCCATGATGGACTGCTACCTAGAAACATAAGATAAAGTAAACCCTTTCCTCCCCTGGCTGCTTTAGGTCGGGATGTTTTATCACAGCAATAAAAACTCTTAAGACAGCTTTGTTACTGACATATGGTTTGACATCATGAGTAACAGCACCTTCTTCCTGGTTTCTATTGTATGATGCCAACACAATCTGCAAGCTCGGGTATTCTCATATCCCCTTAGATTCAACCAATGAAGACTCTCAGTCCCTGAATAGGTAGAGTCTATGCCCCTATATAGTACCAAAAAAATGATAGAAGATAGATCTTCAGTCTGGTAAACCCTGAAGATTATTTGATCAAAGTCGCAGAAGTGGACATGGAGGCAGAATAGAAAGATAAGAAAAATCACAGGGACAAGAGAAGGAAAAGGAACCTTTCAACAGTTGAGAATCAAGAGTTTCAACACAACATGTGCCTACATTCTTTCTCCCTTTACAGCTGTAAGTCTGCAGTTTTCCAGGACTCTCATCTGGAAACCCATTTAGAGTAAAAGGATGCGCCCTAACCCCTGCTGCGTACCCCAGCAGCTCCTGGTCTTAACTTTTTAGTCACAACTCCACCCAGATCTCAATTATTGAAAAGAGTCTTAGAAGACGGAGAAAGGGTGGATCTGTTCTTTTAGCTTAGTTTTTAATTTTAGGAGATTTTTGTTTTCATTTTCTTCCTGAGTTCAAACAGCATTCTTAATTTTATCCTATTTTTCCTCAAATCAATTTATCATTTAATTTGTGATTAAAAATAGCTTCCCTTATTTCCAAATATTTGTTTGAAGTTACATGAGCCTGGCTTCCTTTCTTGGTCTTATTTAGTTGCTCTCCTTTCAGTGGTTGAGTATCTTCCTCGCTTAGGGTGCACTGAGTTGGCAGCTCCTTCTCTTTAAATGGTCTTGAGATGGCTTATTCTACCCGACTCTTTGTGGAGTTAGGATGACTCACAGTATTCTTGGATTAATGGTGCCCTCTTCTGTCAACCCAGCAAACAGTGGTTTTAATGATAATATTTTGCATATTGTCCTCTGTTGGCACAGCTATGACTAACGGAAACAGCAGAAGCCATGAAGCCAGCAGAGCTGTTTGACATAGTCCAGCAAAGCTGAGCTGAATGCTGCATGGTCATACCGCCCCAACTTTTGATCTCTACGTGCTGCACTGTAACTCATTTGTCTTTTACATTATGATTCGTTTATGTCTTTATCTGAGAAAATTATTTCTGAGTCTCTTTAGGAAAGTCTTTATTATACAGCCCCTTCTGCTTTCGGAGAATTGCTCAGGAATCTTCCTTAAGCCTTAGAGATTGCGATAAGCACAAAAACGCTAGGAATTTCTTTTTTGAGGCTATGGCTCCAGGATCTTCTTGATGCGTCTACCCCTCAACAAACTTAGAAGACAACTGGGGCATTGAAAACTTGAGAATGGCTGATAAGCCCCAGCAGGCCGGAAGAAGTGGCTTCCTCCTATGCACGCTCAGAGATTCCTTGATATGTAGATTTTGAGATGAGGGGGTGGTACGTGACATGCCCCACAGAGAAAAAGGAACTTAGTAACAAAGTTAGATTGGCTAAAACAACCTTTACCCTACATAGGAGTATGGTATAAAAGAAATAAGAATCAGACATAAAGATCTGCCATTTAACTAGGAAGCAAAAGGAATTCTCTTATACAAACAGATTTTTATAGAGATCATAAAAGCAAGTCAACTGCAGAAGCTTTAAGCCTGAGAAAACTTTTAGAATTATACTTTAACCACCAAAGTTTTATTATACATAGTTCAAGGATGGGGGCTCACCTGAACTGGCTCAGATATTTACAAAATGAGATGATCTGTATTCCCTTGGAAACCATAAGTTTGTCTTTGTCTTGTGAAATCTGTATAAATAAATAAATACCCTTGATAGCAGTCAGTCAGAACTGCAGTTAGAGAAGCAAGATCCTCCCAGTCAAGGTCTCTGACTCAATCTTTCCCTTCACCCACTCCTTATCTCCTCTCTGGACCCCTGTCAACTTGCCCAAGCTGGCTCCCAGTACTCTATGTGAATTCAAATCTGGGAAGTACTGAATCATGCAAAGCTCCATCTAATCCTTTGTGTTCAAAATCACTGTTTGCTCAAACAGTATACTTTTTATAGATGGGCTAGGGGGGTTATTGGGATGGGAAGGAGATAAGAAAGCAGGGGAAGAGTAATCAGAATTCATTATATACAGGTATGAAACTGTCAAAGAATAAAATTATTCAGCAAAAAAGTGAGTGGTGAGCCCACTATAACAGGACCCCAGACCTTAGTAGGCCCTGAAACCTTAGCACAACTGACTCCATGATGGAAGTTCCATTCAGGCTATAAGACTCAGAATCTAGACAGCACCACCTGCTAAAACTAAAACAAAAGCCTAATCCATCAAAGTCCATTTAGTTCTGGGAAAGTCTCAAAAAGTACTGACCTTTAGCTTCTGATTTTTTAGCTTCTGTAGTTCTGTTTCCTGCTAATTGTTCTTCTTGACTGAAGTATATCAACCTAGAATATGGTTTTTGTGCTTAAAAACTCATCCTGAGAAAGGCTTGGAGCTACACTGGGATCCTGCACACCCAGTATAGTCACCAGCCAGCTGATAAGGACTTTCTATTGCCTTAAACCCATGTCTGAACAGTCTTCTCTAGTCAAAACCCCGAAACACCCAGTTATCATCATTCCACTAATGGAATGTGTACTTCTTGCAGCTCAAACTCCTGCTCTGTGGGTCTAAAGTCCTATTTCCTAGGAGGTATAATTCCATCAGAAGACACACTAAGAACTGCATTAACTTTAGGCTCTGTTTGCTAATTTGTTCCTACTTGTAGACCAAAAGATACAGACACCTGTCCTACCAGGGCAATTGACTCTCAGAATCATGAGGTCCAGTTGTGCTACATAACAAAGATGGGGAGAATGTGCTTGGTATTCAAGCAGTTCATTGGAAACGTCTTCTCATGGCTATCATCAAGTCTAAATGGATGAGTTCAGCCGTCACATGACAACCATGGGCTCAGACCTCCCAGTTCTAAGGTCCGAGTCACAGCACCCAGAAAACCATCTAATCAATCAGTACTGGTAGCTAAGGGCAAGGAGAAATCTAAGAAAGGTAGCAAAGGAGGAAATGTCAGTTATATACAAACTGACGATCAACTGCCATGGTGACAGCTGTGGCTAGCACTGTTTATATAATCCTCATAAGCGTTCCCCCTCAGTCTTTACTGAACCAGAATGGTGAAAAGGTGTGGAAAGACAGAATGAGCTCAAGGATGAAGAAAGGCCAGCTTGTGTGTGAGACATGAGATAAACAAATGAACTATAACAGAAAAGTATTGGTATGTCTCCAGATCCTCCCAATACTCCTTCTCAGTTCTGTGTACTCACATCACAACTCTGCATGCTGTGACTAAAGATATTAACAGGATTGATTTTAGGCATGGGAACTTTTGATGGTTGATCTTGGTTTTCAGTTTGATTGGCTCTGCAATTAACTAGGAGACAGGCTTCTGGGTGGGTCTGTGAGGGTTACTCCAGGATCAGCTGAAAGGGAAGATCCTTACACAGAATGGGTGATGCTGTCTAGCAGTGGTCCAGATGTAATAAGATCAGAAGGAAAAACAGCACTGCATGCTTGAGAATCCATCCTGCTGTTCCTGCCACCATTCTCTGCTGCTGTCTGCACCAAAGGGCTCTCCAGCATTGGAAAGGGCTTTCCAGCTGAAGACTAGCATCTCTCCAGGAATCCTGCAGGCCTTCAGTGCCAGACTGGGATTGCTGAAGCTTCCAGATCTGTGGACTGAGCAGCTACTGGGTTCTCAGTCTCTCCAGCACACAGCCAACTGTTGTTGGACTACTCAGTCCATATTGTCTAAGGCAGCCTAATAAATGACTCCTATAATGCCTTGGTCCTGTTCCTCTAGACATCCATGACTAACAGAGACCATTGTAGTCTCGTTCCACCACTAACTAGGTTGCCATACCCAAAGTACCGGGAGATTTTACATCTCCACAAACAGAAGGGTTCCTGTTGCCAAGTACAGGAATTCAAAACCTCAGTTTCCTTGCTTCTAGAAAGGCTAAGGTGCAATTTCCACTCCTGTGTTTTCCTTAAGCTCAGATTGAAGCGGGAACTTCATCTGAAAGTGCTCCTTTGCGGACACTTTATTTCTCTATCATGCATCCAATTCTTAGTGATTCCTCTGCTTAGGTGTACAACTTTTTCACATTGCTGCATGACGCTCTAATTTACAAACGTATTGAGCTATGTTCATAGCTATCCTGGACATATACAGTTCACAAGCTTTGGGTTAGACACACCTGTTTTTGAGAGTACTTCTTTAATCAATCACAACCAACCAGATCCTAACTCAGCATTGACTTTTGAAAGAACCTAAGACACAGTACTTTGTCCTGTTTAAAATCATCCTATGCCGTTCATTTTTTCAAGCTCGGGTTGATAGTTGGACGTAACCATGTAAATCTCACTTCCTGTAGTATTAGACATCTGACTACCTGTAAAAGCCTTGGAAAACAGGGGTCATGCCTAATTTGTTTTCTTGTCTGCACAATGACAATGACAGTATATTCTCTTAATGACTTCTGCTGCTAAGCTATGAAGAGTAACAGTTAATAAGGGTACAGGAGTGGTCCTGGCATGTAGCAAATCCTATACAAGAGCCTGTGATTCATGTTGCCACTACTACTTTTGTAACTCTGCCTTGTGGTACCAGGACTGGGCACACCATATGTAGACTAATATTTGTTGGTTGAATAAATGAGTAGACAGGAAGATGAGCAGGTGGATGGATGGTGAACAAAACTAATAATTTAAAGTGTTCTATGCCAAGGAATTAACTTCACTTCCATGTTTCATCACAACAGAAAGATAGGGAATAATCCTAGATGCCCATTGAGAAATGAGTAAATCAGGAAAATGTGGCACATGGTGGGATAATGTTTCCCCCAAAAGCTATAGGTTGTTGGGAGAATATTTGAACATATTTCTAAATATTACATTCACTGATTGCTGTGTTCACCCCCGCATTTTGTAAAATAATCTTTGTGCTAGTCACCTGGAAGGCTGGCAAGACATGTGATTTCTTAGCTGGAAAGGCCTGCTTTCTAATGTAAATAAAAGCTGCTCTCCCTTATCTAAATGTAAACTTGCTGATAAAGAGGTCCTGTGGGTACTTCACCAGGCTGGAGGCAGCATTAGGTGTGGCTTGGCTTCTACTAATATCTGTAAACTACCCTAGAAGCGGGCGTGGCTCAACAGGTGTGGCTTGCCCCTTTTGTGCTGAAAGTCAATTGGCTACAAATGTGGACACACCGAAACAACAAAAGGTCTGGTAAAACCATCGCATCGCTTTCACCACTCAGATAGACTTCTAAGGGAGAGCAAGGATGAGTTACTGGGCTTTCTGCTGAGGTCTTTCACACTTGAATGTAAGAATGTCTCAGGTGTCCTTATTAATATAATGCCAGGTTAAATGAGCAGCTACAATAGGTTATAACAAGAGGTCTTGTGCCCAGTGCGGGGGAGGAGGGGTACCTCCCTTTGACTTGTTGGTCAGTGGAATAGAAATCCCAATAAAATACTAGCCATCAACATTGATTACCCATGGGAACTTGATGGTAAGACACTATCACCACATATTTGGATCACAGAAAAAGGAGAAATCAGGCTGGTGCTGACTTGGAAGCTTCTTCTGTCTTACCTAACTTTCATAGAGCCGGAAGGTTGTTATGCAATCCCTTGAGAAAGAAAAGTTATCAAAAGTCTTATCCAGCTGTGGATCCCTGTAAAATATAATAATGAGCTTGGCAGGATATGGTCATTTGTGCAATAGTGTTCTGAATATTAAGGGGGCAACCACTGGCTTACTAATTGGATTTAAGGCCTGCTGCACTGGTGAGAAGTCATGCCAGGTACTTTAAACTTAACCAAGAGCCTGTGTTTGGGGAGATCATAGACCCAAGAGGAGAAACTACTCCACTACTACTTTGTTAAATGGACTGTGGTGAGCCCCCAGACTCTGGGCCTAGATTCTGTTGTCAGCCTCTGGCTGTATGCCTATTTCTTTATTCTTTATTTCTGAGCAAAACTGAGACACACAAAAAAAACCCCAAAAAGTCTGAGAGTGGTTAGTTTCAGGGAAGTCAAAGATTACCTAAAGGAACATTCCTTCTCTGGCTAGACATTTAGCTTCATCAAGAGAGGCTATTGCCCTAAGTAAGCATTTAGCTCCATTCTATCTGAGCTCACTGTGTGTGCCTGGTCTATCCCCTTCCTTTTTCATCTCTTTTCCCCTCTCCTCATAAGGCCCTGCAGTCCCGCCATTCAAATACTTTCCAACTCGCCAGGCTGGCCCTGGCAATGGTCATAGTATGAAAGTACCTTCTAAATAGTTATCCTTGTGCCCAGAGGTTATTGCAGCTCTCACTCATCAGAGATGCTTCTTTCTGCAGTAGGCGATGGTTAACACAAAGAATCACAACTGGCCAAAGGACAGAGAACAATTTGACCTCGGCTTCCTCTTTCCTAAATGAGATATCTACATCGCACTCCCTTCCCATAAGGATCAGGAAGCACGGAGGAAGAAAAGACTGTAAGAGCCAGAGGTTGTGGAGGACTGCTGGGAAACAGTCTTCTAGACATGGCATGGCTGAAGCACTCATGAACTCACGGCTGCTGTGGCTCCCCGCACAAGATCATCGTAGGGAGGAGAGGAAGTCCTAAGTGTGTATTATTGATATAAGCATGGCTATGTCAAGGACCCCAATGCTTCAGGACCTTGGAAATGGCAAAGCCTTCCCCTGGTCCTCCCACATGTTGATAGCTCGGGACTCCTCCCCTACAGACACCTCAAAACAAGACTAGCTAACTCCTCCCTCCTTCTTGTGCTCTGGGTACCAGGTTACATAGAAGGTACCCTCCATTAGAGGGAGTGCATCCCACCTGAAGCCAGCTGTTCTGAGTGGCTTCTGATGTGTCTGTCATCTTTTCAATGCTTGTCACTTCTTCATTCCTATGTGGTCCCAGTTTGGTTTTCAAGACCAAACTGTACAGGATGCTGCAGGTCAGGTCAATCAACATTCCAGGAGGCTGGAGGAGGAACTTACGAGGCTCCACGCTTAGCTGAGGAGCTATTGGCAGATGGTTGTAGGGAGTGTTAGGGGTTTTTTTTGTTTGTTTGTTTTTCTGTTTTTTTATTTGGCTGGAACACAGATGGAAAAGTGGCCTGGCATTCGGGGGCCCAGGAGTCACACAGTTCTAACAGGAAAGTGCCCTGGCAGTTGGGAGCCCAGGGACCATACAGCTCTGAGGTGGGAAGGTGTCCCCAGTGTTGCAGCTCTGAAGGGAAATATCCCTGGGGAAATATGCTGACTCCCGAGTGGTCCTCAGCACCATTTGGGGTTCATGGTGGGCACAAGGGGTGGTGGCCAGGACCCCAGGGGCCCCAGAAGGGTAGGGAGGAAGGCAAACATTAGCCCCAAACAGTAGTTGACAGCAGGAGGGGCTAGGCTTGCTGGGGAAAGTCAGATTTACTCCCTGGCAGAAACACAGATAGCTACAAGGTGCCATTTTGGGCTGGGAGCAGGCAGTCAGCAGCCCAGTTCTCAACTGGGTCTGCCTGCTGCCATGGCCACCTGCAGGGCCCACCATGAAGCAGCTGGCCCAGGCAGCTTGACAGTTTGACACCTGGAGGAGGGTTGGGCCTGGCAACAGGGTGGGGCTGAGGACCCCTCCACACAGAGGGGTCCACAGAGTCCTGGCTGTGGAATGAGGGGAGTAGAGCCTGGGCCCCACTCTGTAAGTATGGAGGGGTGTGTCAGGAGTGGAGCTCTCCACAGAAGTGGGAGCCTGGCACTGTGGACTGTGGGGGAAGGGAGGGACGGAATCCTCCCAAAAGGGGAGCCCTGGGCTGTGGGCTGTGTGTACTGGGAGCAGGGCCCCCAGATACAGGACCCCTGTACTGGGGACTATATAGGGGTAGAGCACTCCCAAAGCAGGAGCCCCACGCTATTGTGGACCTGGTAGGGGCCTGGGCTCTCCAGAAGCAGTGCCCTGCATGCTCTGTGGACTCTGCTTATTGCAGAGCCCCAACAGGAAGAAGGAGAGTCTCTTTTCTTTAGGGGTGTTGCATTAATAAATTGCCCATGCTTCAGTGGCATGGGCAGGCAGCACGAATTGGACTCAGAGTGTTATAAAAGTTAATTTTTGTTCTTAATTATTAATTTACTTTTTAAACTTATTTTTATTTTATTATTTTATGTGTATGGGTATTTTGCCTGAATGTATGTCTATGTATATGGTACATACAGGGCCCACTGAGGTAAGAAGAGGGCATTGAATCCCCTGGAACTGGAGTTAGAGACAGTTGTGAGCTACCATGTGGTTTCTGGGAATTGAACCTGGGTCCTCTGGAAGAAAGCAAGTTTCTCTCTTAGCATCTGAGCCATCTCTCCAGCCTACTAATTTATTTTAATAAGTTCATTAATAGTTAAAGTATTAGCTTATTTTAAATCGGTTAAATATGTTTTAAGACATTAAGTTGAGAGGGGTAGTCCAAGAAGAGTTGGAGCAGGAGAAAGAGATGGGTATTATCTAAAAACATTGTGCACATGTATGAAATTTCCAAAGAATAAAAAAGATGTGGTCTATATACACATGCTGGGATATTATGCATTTGTAAAAAAAAAAAAAAAAAAGAGTGAAATTTATCATCTGTAGCCAAATAGATGGAACAGGGGAACATAATGTTAAGTCAAACAATCCAGACACAAATACTGTGCCTATTTCCCACCTGTGGCGGCTAAAGGAAATTGGCCTGAAGTCATAACTGAGGCCGGGAGAGGAGGAGATCAGATTTGTTCCATGTGTACTTTATGCATGTGCTGAAATACTGCTCTGACCCTTATTAATATGTACAATCCACCAATACTAGTGAATTATAAAAATCTTTAAAGTTCTAAAGGAAAAGGGTGGGAAAGTATCCGGCAGTGTTGGGACGCCATATTAGTAGTTTAAAATGCACTTTGGGGGAAAGAGGAGCCATCAGGTCAGAGTGGTTCCCAGAGCCAATCCTGCAACTCACTTTTCCTGAGCACTGCCTGGGGTGCTACCACCAAGCAGAGCTGGATTATCTCATTAGAAAGGGGGCTGCTCAGGGATTCTCTGCTGCTGCCTTCTCCCGGAACTCCTGCTGAAGGCCATTTTATTACATCACCACACTTCCCCTGTGCTGTATGTTCCAGGAATCAGGTGTTTCGCACTTGCACCGAGGTCCTCATCCACGGCTCCTGCAGATATTTCTCTTTTGATATCCTTCAGCAGAGAGAGAGTCATAAAGATGTCATTGTAGCCTCCCCGCCTAGTCCCCTCGCTCTCCTCCCTCACTGGGTGTGCTCCAGCGATCTTTGCCTAACTGACTGGTGCCCTTCCCCTGCCCCAACTGCCACTGCACTGCTATTTGTGTTTCTGCCATGGAGCAAATCTGGCTTTACCCAATAGACTGACCCATCCTGCTGCCAGCTGCCTTTTGAGGATGATGCTTGGCTCCATTGCTATCCTGCTTGGGTTGGTGGGGAGGCAGCCACCATCCTTCTACCCATCATGAGCCCCGAATGATGCTGAGGACCACTGGGGAGTCAGCATATTTCCCCTTTGTGGGAATCTGACTCTACAAGATTGGAGAGCTCTGGGACTTGAGACTCACCACCATAAGAAAGCTCCCCCTCCTGGGACTATCAGGGACCCCACTGCCAGCCAGCTGAAGGGGGTGGGTGGTAGATCCCCCAACCTTGCAGAGCAGCACAGAAGCAGCCCCAACTAACACACATGGCCCCAAGCTGGGCCCCTTAACCCTCTCCAGACTTGCCAAATCAGGGCAAAAAAATCCCACCAATCACAGGCCACCCTGGGAGGCTCTGCCCCCTCAGGGATGCTATATAATGATCAGCCTTCTGGACTCTGGTCAGTAGGGGACACAGCTTGGGCTGCTGGCTTCCTCCCAAGTGGAAACAGCCACCAAGAAGCTAGAGTACCTCAGCTCAGCAGGGGATATTTCCCTTCAGGGCAGCAACACTGGGGAAGCCAGAGATGAGCTGAGCAGAGAGGAGTTGCTTCACTGTAACAACACTCCAGCTCAGCTGGGGAAGCCTTCCCTGCCTCAGAGCTGTGAGAGCTGTATGGTTCCTAACTTCAGGAATACCCTTCCCATTGGGGACACTTTCCCCACCTCAGAGCTGTGTGGTCCCTGGGCTCCCGACTGCCAGGGCACCTTCCTATCAGAGCTGTGTGGTTTCTGAACTTCTGAATGCCAAGCCACTTTTACATCTCCGTTTGAGATGAATTAAAACCCAGCAATCATAGCCTTTCCCTTAGCCTGGGCTGTGGAGTTTAATTGATTTCCAGCTGTCTTCTGAGCAGTATGCCTGTGCATGAAGGCTGCCCCTTTTTCATCCTGTAACCAGAACTCTGCAGATAGTGTAGCCAAGTGGTTTTCAGAGCTTCCTGAAGGATTTTATGTTTTGCCACAGACACCCAAAGAACCCCTGCTTTCTGGTTCTGCAAAGGATCCAAATGATTGAAGAACCCAGATTCCACTGAAGTATACCCCTGTAATAAATTTATTCACTTCAATTTCAAATGAAGACATTCAGAGACCTGACCTTGTTGAAGAAGATCGGATTCTTCTCCTGAATGAAACAACCCGGTAGGACACCTGAAACCAGGTAGTAAACGTCAGTGATCCTTGAAAAGGAGGAAGGACCAAACTTGGAATCAGTTTCTAAAGATAACAAATGATTGCCAAGCTGTAATCCTAGAGCCAAGCTGAAGATATTTATCAGAATACTAATGTCCTTAGTACATAAAAGGAAAATATTTGCAGTGTCTGGCATCCAGTCAAAAACTACCAGGCACACACATAAATAAAGTTATGCTGTTTCCAGGAAACAGAATACAGATGGAGATGGTTATATTAAGTGAACTAAGCCAATTTCAGAAAGAAAAACATTGTATTTGTCTCTCATTTTTGGTTCTTAGATTTCATATAGATGTAAAGTCATGCATGTCATATAAAATCATGCTTCATCAAAGTGGAAGGGAAAGGGGATGGGAAGTGGGAGGAGATCGCAGTCACTGTGTAACATTCACTTGTGTGAAAATGCCCTTGTGTAACACAGCACCACGGACAATGAATACACAGTATGAAAGATTTTAGAAGTTAGAATTTACCACATACACAGAGGAGCAAGAAAATATTTTCCATAGTGAGGAGGAAAATCAGTTTAAATTCACTAGAGATGAAACACTTGCTAAAACTTGAAGTCAAAGACATTTTTCAAGTTTCTAAAACTATAGTTTAAATATTCAAGAAGCTGGAGAAGAGATGAAATCTTCAGTAGTCTAAATGAAAAGTACTCAATATATGACTTGTGGTATATTTGACATTGTGGGGGACAGAAAGGCTAGTAACACAAATACTACAAACTCCCCAACATGAAACTGAAGAAAAGGTAATTGAAAACAGAAAGAACCATCAAGCATTGGAAGAGCCTGAAGTCAATATTCATGTAATTATCCCACAAAGGGGAAAAGAGAACAAGAAAATATTTGAGCACATGTCATAGTTTCTTCTATATTGCTGTAGAAGACACCATGACCAAGGCAACTTATGAAAGAAAGTGTTTACTTTGAGCACACAGTTTCAGAGGGTTAGAGTCCTGGATGGCACAGTAGAAGCATGGCAGCAGGAAGAGCTGAGAGTTCACAATTCAGTCCACACATAGGAGGCA
The DNA here is from genome assembly GCA_026225945.1 of Cricetomys ansorgei. Lineage (NCBI taxonomy): Eukaryota > Metazoa > Chordata > Mammalia > Rodentia > Nesomyidae > Cricetomys > Cricetomys ansorgei. The sequence continues at coordinate 39,133 of JAMJFZ010002367.1, read as the reverse complement.
GAGAAAGAAGAGAGAGACAGCACATACTGGGAACAGTGCAAGTGCTTTGAAACGTCAAGGCCCACACCTAGTAACAAACGTCCTCCAACCAGGTCCTACTTCCTGATCCCAAACAGTATCACCAACTGGGGATGGAATATTCAAACACATGAGCCTACAGGGGCCAGTCTCCTTCAAACCACCATAAGGGATAACAGTGAGACAAAGACACCCACTTTGACTACAAAACTTAAAACAGCCTCACACAACAGTAAAACGAGACATTTCATTTTGACTCTTCCATTCATAACCTCTTCCAAAGTGGTCTACTGCACAACGATCGGCACACACACAAACGATTCCCAGGTCCCATAGTTATTACAGAGGGAGGAGAGAATTAAAGACAAACTTCAGCTCTCTACCATTTTTGGACTCTTTATGAGTGGCACTCTATGGTCTTGCCTCATGAATGCCAAGGCTCAGTTAGAGGCAAAGTGTGTGTGTGTGTGTGTGTGTGTGTGTGTGTGTGTGTGTGTGTGTGACAGAAACCAGCATGCAGATCTTGGTAGTAGCTTTGTATTCATATCATCAGGGAGACAAGCCAGTAGCGTCACTCTGTAAGAAGCAGTCAGTGGTCTCCCTGGCTCACACCTGTCTGGCTTCCACATCTAACCTTACTGTTCATGTTGGAATCTCCCCAGGCCAGGGAATAGGGCCAAGCTGGTCCTAATTCACAAAGGAAACATCTGTCCCTGCCTAACCCCAGTTCTCAAGCTTTAACCCAACCAAATAATAATCTTCCCTGAGATGGGAAAGCAGGATCAGAGAAACCATTAATCATAGAGGGAACATCTAGCTTTGCACAGACCCAGTGGTGAAGCAGCCATTACATCTAGCCTTTGTGTGCTACTTAATTAAGACTACCATAGGCTGGAAGGAAAGCTCCATATATGCGGAGCCTAGACTTGGCTCTGTCCACTCTGAGTAGTTAAGTCATGAAGCCAGAAACATTGCTGAGCCCTGGAGCCCAATGCGCACTCCCTAGCCAGCCACAGATCCCGGGTGGTGAAGAAGTGGTCTGATACAGAGAAGTAAGCCTCACTGGACTAAAGAGCATAGCCTGTAGTTGGATCAATCTCACACCACTGGTTACAGCCCAGCCCAACTAGAGAACACAATAGCCAAGTCTACAATGCTGGGTTGTGGGCCACTAGCTAGTACAAGAATCAAAGCCAAGACCAAAGAGTGAAGCCCTCCCAGCATCAAAGAGCAAAGCGAAGGTTGGAAGGGCTCGCTGTTTCCTTCAGTGCGCAGGTGCCTAAGACAGAACACAAGAGAGAGGAAATAGAAACCCACAGAAAGAAATATTTAGATTCTAAAAGATGAACCCTGAAAAGATGGAAATAAATGGAATGACCAGCAGTGAATGTAGAATAGTTCTTTTAAAGAAAGATAAAGAGCTACATGAAGATTCAGGTACAAAATTAAATGATTTGTTGAAACTTTTCAATCGTGAAAAAATACTGAATTACTGTTGAATGGCCTAGTTGGTCCATTTTGGTCCAAGATGTCCAATGCTGTGCCGAAAAGAAGTGGCAAGATTGTATTTCCTTATTCCATATCTTAAAGCAGTAGTTCCCAATTTTCCTAATCCTATGATCCTTTAATACCGTTCCTCATGTTGTGGTGACCCTCAACCATAAAATTATTTTCATTGCTACTTCTTAACTGTAATTTTGCTACTGTTGTGAATTATAATGTAAATATCTGATATGCAGATGGTCTTAGGCAACCCTTATGAAAGGGTCATTTGACCCTCAAAGGTTGAGAACCACTGTTCTAGAGACTGTGCTGAAGGCCATGCTACAACACCTCATAGAGGACAAGGAGCTGGGAATAAGATAGAAGTAACAGTCCCTGAGGCCCAACATGCCCATCCCCCATCATAGTCCGGCTTTTGGCACTAGGGGACAGATGTCAGTGTGAGTTCAGCACACCAACAGGTTGTGAGATGACATAGAACATTTTCTAAGACACTGAATGCTGAGCTGTCAGTGAAGAGAGCCCTTCAGGTAGGGTGGGCATGGAGGTTCAGGTATGCCTTTCTCTCATTCTCTTTGAGGTTTGCTTCTTTCTTCTTACAATTAGGCAGGGAACTGTGACCCCCACTTTCCATCTTCCCATCATTAACACATATATCTTAAAAACAGAATCAGATTTCAGAGTGAGGAACGAGAGAAAGCAGCCTCCAGACACATATGGAGAGACCCAGCCGAAGGCTCTCTCACAGCTCACCAGTCCACAGGGCCACCGGAAATTTGGCCAAATAGAAATATTTTTATGCAACTTCTGCTTTCAACTCCCATTCTCCTGGGATCCAAACAACAATACTTCTCTATCATTATGGAGATGGATGAGTTCCAGGAGCTCACAATGCCAAAGCATTGGATGCAGGGTCTGGGATACGCTTCAGTGTTCTCTGGCTGATCAGTAGGACTTAGGCCAATATGTCACCAGGAGTGGCTGCCTAGGGTCCTGTCTTCCTAAAGGAGACACCCACAAAGCCTAGCATCCAAGGTTCTATTCCCCAAAGTCGTAGCTAGGTAGCAGGCACCACCCTTGAACAGCCTGTTGTCCTTTCCCATCCCCAGCCCAGGAAGCTGCATCTGGGAGTTTCAACGGCAAGGGGTGTGGAGGAAGGAGGCATTCGGCTTGATGTGTTAAGAGCTATAATGTGTAAAGCATTCCAAAATGTGTGGCTCTGACAACAAGAGTGTATTGTCTCAAACTTCTAGAAGCCAGAACACCCAGATAGCGGTTAGTCTCTCTGAGGACTGGGTGGGGTGGAGTAGATTCTGTTCCAGGAGGCTTCCCCAGCTTCTACCGGGTTTCTGGCAATCTTTGGCATTCCTTGGCTTGAAAATCATCCTGACCTCAGCCTTCATCATTACATAGTGTTTTCTGAGTGTGCCTGTCTCTAGATTTCTCCTTTTTATGAGGACGCCAGTTATACTGGAGGAGGGGAGCATCTCACTGCAGCATGGCCTCATCTTAAACAACCAGATCCGCAATGGTCCCATTCCAAAGAGGCTCCGTTCTATGTCCTGGAGTTAGAAATTCAGTATCAAGAATTTGGGCCGGGTGGTGGTGACACACACCTTAAATCCCAGCACCTGGGAGGCAGGTAGATCTCTGTGAGTTTGAAGCCACCCTGGTCTACAGAGTGAGTTCCAGGACAGCCTGAATTACAACAGAGAAATCCTGTCCCGAAAGAGAGAGAGAGAGAGAGAGAGAGAGAGAGAGAGAGAGAGAGAGAGAGGAAAGAAAAATAATTTGAGGAAACACCCTTCTCTTGAAAACAGACAATTCAGGGAAAAAGAAATCTCTCTCCAAAAACCCTTCTCCGGGATTTTGCTCTGAACACTCTTTGCTATTCCCTTGGCACGTTATTACTGTAAGAATCTAAGGGTTCTGGAATCCAGGGCAAGGGGCTTTCATTTCAGAGCAGTGCCCTGCTCCGTTCCTGCTCTCTCCTAAGGTGTAAGGCGAATGACAGCTTCATTACCTGTGTCTGGCAAAAGTGAACAGAAGGAGAATCAATAGTGTCAACGTTTCACAATAAATTTGTGAACCTTTCCCTGGAGTGCTGGAGAGGGAGACTGAGGTCAGAGACTCTGGGAGGAGTACAGGAGACTTGGCATTCCAGATGTGTCCTCTTGGGATACCAGTCAATAATTAGCCATTCCTTTAGCCGCTATGAAGAGAAGAGGCAGATTTTTGAAAAAGACAAAATTTTATTTTAAAATTTGCACATACTCTTTGGATAATTTAGAATTAATAAGTATGTTTTTGAAGTTTCTGACATACTGTCTCAAAACCAGAACCAAGAGCAACAGCAATTTGATTGGCAGGAGGAGTCGAGAGGATCCCATGATTTAGGATGCAGAAGGCTACTGAAGTCAATGCCCGTGTAGACAGAGGCTTTCCCTGCAGCCTTCAATTACAGATTATAAACGACTTGTTGCAGACATTGTACATACACCTCAGCAGACTAACAACACCCACATTCACATAGTAACTTCACACCACTACGGCGTCCGCATTTACAGAGCACGGAGAAAGTTTTACAAACATGAGAATCATATTACGCTTCAATTAATTTATTCCCTCATATTAATAACAGTTAAAAACTAGAATCTACCCAGTGTAGTCTCCATCTCCATACCAACATGTACCTCCTACTGATGGAATGCCAGCTTCCTGGGCACTCCATCCACGGTCCTGATGAGTTATCATGAGCACTCATCCCACACAGCAGTCAAGCAGCCCAGTGCTCAGTGCGCCCTCAAACAGAAATAGACCTGAGGTGCAGGCAGCAAGGAGAGGAAGGCTCCTGTGTGCTGCAAATGGGGTAGTTGCCTTACAATAGAAAATACGCCCTGCTTCCCTCCACTGCCCTCCCTTGCAGCAAGGCCCTGGTGTGATCACCAAGCAGGCTCTTCGTAAGTAAACAAGGAAGGAATGCAAGGTAACTACTTCCTATGCACCACGGCCACGGCCTAGCCACATGCTCTCCTGTGGTCCTCACACAGCCCTGTGAGGTAGGATTGTCACCCCCATTTTATAGATATGAAAACAAAGGCTCATAGAGGAGACTTTGAGTAAAGTGGCACAGTGAGTAAGCAGGGTCAACCTGAAAACCCGGGGCTTTTCACTCCAGGTTTCTATTGCCCGCATAAGGCAAGGGGTCAGCAGTAAACAAGCGCCTGAGCTCTGAGAAAGCAGGTCTGTAGCTCAGATGCTGCGGCCCTGTGAGCATGCAGGGCCAGCCATGGGGCTCCACTGGACTGTCTTAGTGGCCTTGGTTCCATAGCATTAATTTTCTGACCCTAAACAAGTCCTAAACAGCAGGGTCAGGTTAAGCCACTGTGGACTCTCACCAGGTACAGAGATCTCAGGAAATCTTTGTGAGAGTATGCTTGCCAAACACAGTGTACTTCCTGCCCGGAGTCCAATGTCACTCCCTTGCAGGGAGCTGGGGGGGAGGGGGCGCGGGACAATCTGCGATCACACACCCGTGAGAATCGGTTATGATTAAGATTCTAACCTAAGTCCTAGGAAGCGTAATCGCCACATCCCGATGGACCTTTCACGGATGGCCCGTGAGGCCGAAGAAGCTGGGGTCAGGGTGTCTGTCAAACAGAAAACGATTAAAAATAATTTGGGAGGCGAAGACTGCTTTAAGGAGCACGGTGACAGCCGCTAGGAGGTTAGAGGAGGCATTTAAAAATAAAAAAATAAAAAGAGCGCCCATCCATCTGACTCACGTGGTGCCTGCTGTGAGGCAGCCCTTGGTGCTGGTGTGGGTGGGGCTTCCTCACAAAAACGTACTCGGCCTCCATGTTCTAACGGGTCTGACAGACTATAACGTCAGTGAGAAAGGGAGAAAAGAAAACACAGATCTCCTGACTCGGATGACATCTTGTTGACACGTGTCTCCTCTAAGTCCTTCCCTAATGCCGCAGCCATGGTAGCGCGGCCCCTCCTGGGTGTACAGACAAGAGCCCAGTGCACCCAGTGTACATTCCAGCTGCCTGCTGGGTGCCCTTCTCTTCTGCTCAACCTTGAACAAGTTGAGGTTTTTAATCCTTCTGCCGCCACATGGAGGAGGAAAGTGAGCTACTCAAGATCCTTCACTTGTGAGCACCCTAGCTTACTGGCCAGACAGGGTGTCAACAGGACTCTGTCACCTCCCCCCTTGCTCTGTGGTAACTGGGCATGTTTCTATGTCCTGTACCAATTATTTGCTTCACCTTCCCTGAGCCACCCTGCATCTGTCACAAATCATGATCTGGGAGAGTAAGTTTCATTAAGATGTGAAATTAATACTTAGGTAGAGATTCCAAGCCACGGAGAATGCTGGTTTGTGAGGATGACATGATTCATTTAGGAAACATAGAGTCTAGTTTTGGCAACCCTGGTGAGAAAGGCAAATCTTTCCCCGACCCATATGGAAGGAGAGGAGGGATCTGTGTGGCAGGACTCTGGGCTCCGATACTCTGTGGCTGCAGGGAAGCCTGGGTCTGCCTCCCTGGCACCAGGCTCTAGAAGCCCCACAGCTCTTGCCAACAAAATTCCCTAGAGTGCAAGAAGCAGGCCAGGCCAGTTGAAGAAAACACTTCTCCAAGCAGGGATAACCAGGAGGCTAGCCATAAAATGACCCCTGGAGAAGAAGGAGAGAGCCTGGCTAGGGACACAGGCTCAACAGTGAATGTTCCGAAAGCCAGACAGCGTGGCTTTCCCAAACAGGTAAATGTCTTCATCTGTTCCCTCATTGAGATGCTTCACCATATTCTTCTCAAAGAGGAGTGGGTGGTAGGCACCCATTGTGCAGGCAGTGTCGAAGAACTTCTGGTGGTAGTAGCATACGTCGGTCTTCCGTTTCGATGGGAGGAACTCATAAATATCTACCTGGTCACACAGTGTCATCATGATGATGATACCTGGAAAGGGAAGCAGACGGGAGTCATGTGTAGCAACCACAAGCAACCCAGAACTCTGCCCAGTGACTGTAGCTGCTCAGCACCTCAAATTTGGTGAGCAGTCACCCAGAGTTCTAGCTATCCCTTTGATTCCCAGTCTAGGTTTTTCTGGTAAGCCAAGGGCAGCAAACTGGCCCATTTTACATCTTTGTACCCCCCAGCACCAAGGCCAGGACCTGGTACATAATAGATAATGTCAGGACATCTCCCACACAGCTCCAAGATGGCAATGGGTCACGAGAAGTCCCAGTCTCACACACACAGGCCCACTCTCCAGAAACCCCCCATTACACGCCTGCCTGTCTCCAAAGTCCACACTTCCCCTTCTTTGTTCTGCTCCCAGTCAGTCAGAATCAGCCACCCCAACCATTCTCCAACTGTATCTTCCCTTCCTACCTAGGACCCCATATAAGTCTACCAAACTGTCTAAGGTCCTTTGTCTCTACCCCCCAGAGGTAGTCCTTTTGTCCCTGTAGGGACAAAATATCCTTTCCCCCCTATTCCCTGCCCTCTGTCCCTCTGAGACAAATGTATCTCCTTTGTGCTAAGAATCTGGTGTCTGTATATGTTCTGTACCAACCCTGAGTCCATTCAGATAAACCTTCCATCATGCTAGAGGATTAAAGGACTCAGTGGATTTATCAATGGAGTAAGCTATAGTATGCCAACATGACTGAGTCAATGAATGAAATAATGCTATTGCTTTGTACTTAGCACTTCTTAATGCTGCTACACCCTGCCAAAGCCTCCCTGAGAACAATTAAGAGGACTGACTCGTAGAATAATACCTAGTTCTGAGGACAGAAGATTTCTTCCCTTAGTTGGGATGAGACAAGAGCAAAGTGGAATCAAAGCATGGCCCACACTGGTGCTGTCCAGGAAGGCTGTGCAGTGAGATGTAAATCCACCCAGGGATGGGGGACTCATATTACCATACACACTTGACCCTAACTGGCTGAGTTGTCTTGTGCAGGAAAACAATGCCTCTATGTGCCTCAGGCTCTTCATCTGCTCCAAGAGGGAGAGACCTATGCAACCCTTCTGCTGCATAGGTTACTGTTAGGGTTAAATAAGATCTCCATTGAAAGAGCCCCTTTCAGTACCTATTAATATAGGGAATCTTTACAATGGAGCAGTTCCCAACCAAGAGTGAAGCTGCAGACTGAGGCAGCAGCTTTATTCTGGAGGAATCATGCACAGGAAAAACACTTCTGCCCTCCAATTGCCCCTGACTAAATGAAGAAGGAAAGTCAGCTCTCTGGTTGACACAGGCTCTACAAAAGCACACCTAGGAATGGTGAGAGGGAACCCTCCTCTCCAGTAGGGTCTGAGAGCACTGGTGTGGGGTGAAGGGACAGAGTAGTTAGCAGGGAGAGCAGGTACAGCAGGGGTAACACAGACAACAGAGGGCAGTGGGGCAATGGGAAGTGTGTTCCTCAGCGTGTCAACTGTTTCTGCTTTGAAAGCTCCAGAAAGAACCCAGATACACTTCCCTACAAGCTGAAGCAGTGGGGATGAAGGGGACAACACACTGCAGGGGTCCTAATCTCTTTTCATCTCTGCCACTGATAGGAAATAAGCTACTCATTTACCCAAAGAATATTTAGCATGCCAAGCCCACCAGAATAAGAAAATCACAGTTAGCACCCTAGTGTGGGAAGCTGACAGATAAATTGCACAGTAGTGAGTCCCTGGAACCATATGGTTAAAGGGTACCACTATAGGTATCCATGGAAGGAGTGTCCATCTCTCTGCACAGATAGCCTGTACACTCATGGAAATGCCCCAGTGGTCCATCCACGGAAAAAGGGAGGGAAGGCTAGATGGGCAGTAAGAACTGAGGGATGGGGAGAGAGCTTAGGAAGAGAGCCTTTGACCAGCATCAGGACCTGTATCCCCAGTCTGTCCCATGTTACCTTCCCACTTCCTACACAGCCCCACAGAGGCAAGCTTGCCCATCTTCTCTCAGGCTTGTGATTAAGGCAGCCACAAAGCCAGGAGAGGTGCGATTAACTTTTCATCTGTCTCAGGGTCCAAGCTTGATTCTTCCGAGCAGTGTTACCAGTTCTCCCTGAATTTAATTGTGTGGGATTTTGCTCAATGCGATTTTGGCACTGTGATTTTTAAAGATACTGCATTAAAATACTACTCGCTGAGTAAGCCTTGGCATACTCTCTAAATTATAACCCTAGGACAAAGGTCTTGCTCACCCCATCTGAGGTCCTATTTTCCCACTTCCTTCTCTGTTGGCAGGCTTCCCTTTATGCTACTGCTCCATGTCAAACTCTCCCTTCTCCAAAGTTTAGTCCAACACTACTTCCTCCACAGAACTATGTCTGACCATCCAGCTAGCAGGGCCGTTCTCTCCTATGATAGCAAAGAGGTCTCTTCATTGTGGCACAAACTGAATGTGGCCTCAGATGTCTGACTGAATGCCCTTGGCAGACATCCTAAGAATAAAAATTATATCTTATCTGAGATAGAACTTAGCACAGGACACAAGTAGAACAGTTGTTCTGGTGAATGAATGAGACCTAAGACCTCTTCCACAAAACAAACACAGAACTTCTGCACACAAGAACTCACCCAGCATGCCGGAGGATGGGGGGTTTGGCTGGATCATATCTGGAGAGATTTCCTGAAGGATGTCCCACAGTTCCCATGGCATCTGAGGCCTGAGGATATAAAAGGGCTGGCTGGGATGCAGCCTGCGATACCTCTTATACGTTTCGAAGAAATTGTAGTCTGGCTTCTGATACCACTGAAAAAGAAGGAAGTAGTCTGCTCAGCAGAGAAATGTGCTCCTTGCACTAATATTCTGGCCAGAGATCAGCCCTATCTTGTGGCAGATCACAAACTTCTCCAAATGACAGCCCTTAGTGCGTAGCACTAAGGACATCAGCGGTCCTCACCCTTCCTGATGCTGAGAGCTTTTAATACAGTTAGTTCCTCACGCTGCGGTGACCCCCAACCATAATATTATTTTCATTGTTACTTCATAACTGTAATTTTGCTACTGTTATGAATTGTAATATAAATATCTGACATGTAGGTGAAAGTATCAATTGACCCCCAAAGGGTTTGAGATCCGCAGGTTGAGAATCACTGCAGCTCACTGACTATGCTTACAGAAATTTTGGGCTGGTGACCTTGAAAAAGCTTCAGATTTCAGAGCCATCAAGACTGGGAATGGTATCACCTGAAAGTGGGTCTCTGCACCATCCAAAGTGTCTCTATTTGCTGTTTGTTTGTTTTTAAACAGTTCTCACTATTGAGCTCCTGGTCTCAAGTGATCCTTACACTTCAATTTCCCCAGTATCTAGGAAGGAGGGGAAATTGGGGCATAAGTTGCTACATCTTTGGGTTCAGAGTCGTTCTCCTGACTCAGAACTGACTTGGGTAATAACCGACCAGTGGGAAACTGTAGACTGAAGGAGCGATAGTACCAGTGATCACCATAGTCTATTAGCCAACTGTGGGCATTTTCAATGACCAAGAGCAGGACTTTCTGTCCTGCTGATATAAAGACATTCTCTAGAGGCTACTACAGACCATGAAAACAGAGGCTAACATACATATATAACAAAAAAAAAATTGGGAGGATAGTCCAGAGGTCCTGAGAATCTAGCAGGCCTGTGGTTCACATCCCCTAGAACTGATATTGCAGATCTGTGGCGTTGAGTTCAGAAACAGGCTTTTCCTTCTGCAATATGGGAGTTATCATACTTCCACCTCTGCTAATAGTATGAGAGTGAAATGAGAAGGATTCTAGAAACTGGGAAGTAAGGAACAGAAACGTGACAACATGATTGATAGGAATAACAGTAATCACTGTCTTTTCCCCACAGAGGTTCATCAGGAAGGACTGAGTACATCGATGAACACATCTTACTCCGGATTACCACTGGTCCAGTCTCCATCACTCCCAATATGCACCATCACTAGAAAAGATGCACATGACCCTTTCAGGGAAGGCATGCAGAGGAGCTAGTTAGGATGGGGGTGTTCTGAGCGTGCTGGTCCCTGTGTAGTGGGCTGCTTAAAGCTCAAGCAGCCAGGATTGGCTCAAGTCAGATGTGGCTTTAGTAACCTAGGATTTAGTAACCTAGGAACATGGGGAATCCGAGGCAGATGGGGACCCACTTACCTTTGGAATGTCTGCATGGTACACAGATGGGTCCCACACAATCAGGATTCCTTCATTGTACAAACTGTTCTTAAGGAAGTACTTTTCTGTGGTGACTAACTGCAGTGAGAAAGAGACAAGCTATAACATGAGCATTTATGTGTAAATAGTTGGTTCATAATGACAACTGACACATCACCTGATTCCCCATAGGAGGATCTAAGCTGGCTTAGCACCTACCTGCAATGGAAAGAAAGGAGTGATGCTAGTGGGAACTGTATTTACAACAAGCTGTCAGCCATAGAGTAGAAATGGTTCCCCTCAGACTCAAAGTCTAAAGGGCCACAGTGAAAATGGTACAAAACCCTAGTCCCATAGCTATTTCTTGTCAGAGGTAGGAGAAACAAAAAAATAATAATAATGGCCCATTTTCAAAGATTCCACAGGCAAGCTTGGGCCGAGTTATAGATGCCCTAGAATACTGGACCTTGCTACAGTCTGCCAGCCTAGCTATACTCCCACCCCAAATTATCAACAGCCAAGCTTGCCTAATCACCACTGACATGACAAAGTCCCATGTCTGATAAGCTTTAAATTAAAACAATGTAAATTCAATGTACCTGCCACTCAGGATTGATACCTGGTCTTGCAAAGTCATAAAATAATAAACTATCTGCACTGCTTCGGCTACTCTGGGTTTCCAATGCTCACATTACGAAATGAGGGTCCTTGTGCCTCACAGGAGGAGTCAGATGAATGGAATTTTAAGTCATTATTAACTATAATTAAGTATCTATGGGAATCCTTTCAACCATACACAAAGTCTAGTGCTTAGTCTGATTACATCATCTCTCATAGGGACCAATAAAGACCATAGTTTCTCTGTCACAGAGACAAGATCACTGTGTCTACAGCTGTGCACCAGATGTCAGCAGCTCATGTGGAGGAACCAAGGATTCTAGAAAATATATGCACTTCAGATGCAGGCTTTCACTAGGTTAAAGAGATGCTCAACTGCAGCCTACTGTGAGAATGAGTCACAGCCCCAACTCCCTATCCTGCCCTGACTGCAGATAAGTATTTAAACCCATCTGGCTGAAATGTGAAGTGTGCCAACATTAATGGAACACTTAAAAAAATACTAAAAATCTTAAAACAAAAAGCATATTTAGATTCAATAATTTCACTTTAAGGAATTTATCTTAGGAAAGGATCTAGACACAAGGGAATGTATGCATGGGATTGTTAATTGAATTTTATATCAAAATAAGAAAACTATGGTAGCAGAAGGCAAAAGATAAGACTTGATACAAAAAGACCTAGGTCGGTTCTTATCTTTACCACTAGTATACACTCTGTTCCCCACAAAGGAGCTATTTTAAGTCTACCATATAACCCAGCTACTCCTTGGCATATGCCCAAAGGACTTGACATCATAACCCACGAACACTGACCTAGCCATGCTCGTTGATATTCTATTCACAATAGCTAGGAAATAGAAACAACACAAATGCCCTTCAACTGGTGAAAACATAATAAAAATGTGTCACATATACACTGTGGAATACTGTTCAGCTATAAAAAAATGAAATCACAGACTTTACAGGTAAATGGATAGAACTAGAAAAGATCATATAGAATGAAGAAACCCACCCCCGGAAAGACATATGTCTGTCACATGTCCTCTCCTTACTGAAGGCTCCTAGCTCCAAATCTTCAGATGTGACTACATAGCCTGTAGTAACTACAGAAATAGGAGAGTAAAGTAGGACCACTGCCAGGACAGGAGGGGTGGGGGTAATGGAGAAGGAATAGCAGGGTACAGCGGAAAATGGGAAAATGGAAAAGGTGAGAGAAGAGACGGTAAACACAAAGGAAGGTAGGAGAAGGGGAAGGGCACAGCAGGGCACAAGGGACCTGATGGGGGAAGTGGGAAAGGGGAGGAGCACTGCAGGGAAGAGGTGTGTAAATAATCAGGATGTCTGAAAAAGCCGCAAGAAACTATACTATTAACAATTTACCTAAAACAACCCTACAATACATGTAATTTCATATATAAGTATACACATACAGTTTTAATGAACTTTCTCATCTAGGTTGATGGTGCTCCCTCCAAGAGTCAAAAACATCTACCAAAAACCCCAATACCAGACATGAGAAGCCCTCTTTTGGTTTGTTGGCTAGGGCTGTCTAAGAGATTCTCAAAACATTCAGCCTATTGCTGTGCCCTTGGTTATCCCCAAGAGGTGGAAGGTAAATCTCTACTACTGAAGACACCATGAACTTCAGAAACAGAGCCCAAGGAACCCTGAGTTGGAACTGACCTGAAAGCCACCTTCCTGAGCACTAGCTTTCATGGTAACAGAAGGTTCCATGAAAGCTTCCAAAGGAGGGAAGCAATCAGTCCCATCCAGCTAAGACATCTATGAACCATATCAAGTACCAGCATGGTTCCAAAACCCTGTAGTAGTGACACACTGACCTTGGAGGTAACCAACAGCTCTCTAATTGGAATTAAGATCCACTCAACAAGAAGGATACCATTCTTGCTACTAGAAACTTAGCTAACTACTCAGTGCTAGGAGAACAGCAGTTATTGGAGGAGAATCGACAACTACTACTTCACTAAGCCAACATAATCACTAACAGCAATCTATAAACATTTGTCCTTATACCCACAGATAAGTGTAGCCCTCCCTCCTCATCAACGAAACTTCTCTTTGCAACAGATGTAGACTACTAGAGAAAACTACAACCAATCAAAATACAGAGTTGTGCCCAGTCCCAATGGATACATCTACAAAACACTACCACACCCAAAGCTCAGAGCACATAGCAAAAGTGGGGGCAGAGAGACTGTAGGAGCCAGAGGATTAGAGAGTTTGCTGTGAGACTGTGTCTCCTAGTAACATCAGAAGCTATACCTGTAAAGCCTCACCAACATGACTACCCAAATGTGAGCTGAAGGAGCATGACACCAACAAACACGCCAGCCTGGACAGGGGAAAGCTCAGGAGGCTACAAGCATACAAGAACTATAGGGAACTGAGTAAAGCTGGGAGCAGGACAGGTGGTCCTCCCAGGGAAGAGCACAGCAATTGGTTGTTCAGGTTGCCAAACAGTCAGTCCTGAAAACATACATACAAGCAACATCATATGGACTCAACAGTATATTGAAGGATATATATGTATATACCACTACATATATGCATGCAACAACAGTCAAAAAAAAGAGGTCACAGATTTGAAGGAGAGTGAGAAGGGGTATATGGGAGGATTTGGAGGGAGGGAGGGAGGGAGGGAGGGAAGGGGGGAAGGGAGAAATTTTGTAATTAGATTGTAATGTCACAAATAAATAAACAAAACAAGGAGCTGTTTTAAGAATTAAATTGGGAACATGAGTGAATAGGAAAGCAAAGTAGCTCCAAGGATTTAATAATGAAGAAAGCCACATCCCTTTCACACACACACACACACACACACATACACACACACACACACACATACCCCACACACATTAAATTAACTATCAAATGCTAATCTTAAAGAACAGCTGAAACATGAGGTCAAAAGTGAGTGGTGTATGACAAAAACCAATTGAGAAGTGACTGAAAATGAGAGGAACAAAATAGCAATAATCCCTCTCACCTCAGTTGACATTGTTAGGGCGGAGACCTAGCCAGCATCACTACAGTGCCCGACAGTGTCACTAAGGGAGATCTATGTGTGGTGGGAAGAATAGCAATGTCATGACCTCCCCTATCTCTTCCAACAGATGGAGGACCCTGCAAGACCGCAGACATAGTCTTATGCAAAGCACACTCCTCTTAGGAGACAGGAGTTACTGGTGGTGGATTCAACTCAGCCAGGATTTATATAGGTAGATCGGTTGTTAAAGAGCCAAGGGTTGGTTACACACAGTCCCTTTCCTCCAGGTGGTCACAGCCTGATAGAGATGATAAACAATGAAACAATGGCTCAATATGCAATAGCATGACGCTAGAGACAGGCCAAGGATGGCCATGGGTGTATACGCATTAACAAATGATAAACAAGAACATGCTATGTCACAGTGTGTGTGTATGTGTGTGTGTGTGCCTGTGCGTGTAAGACAGCAAGAATGTCCCAAATACAGAGAGCAAGAGCAGATCCCTGATATAAGAAGATGGTATGAGAGTCTGGTGGAAACGAAGGGCTGTCACTACACCCTTATTCTTTCTCCCTTTCTTCCTTGGTAACACCTCTGATATATATTTCAGTGAGTGGCAACCTAGAAGAGGCTATCTGAAATAAATACTTATCAGCATCTCTTGCAGTTAAACATCCATGTAATTAATTCTAACCAATAATGTGTAACCAAGTACGGCTTCCAGGAGGTGACCCTCCCCCTCCTGCTAGCTGAAATGTGGATGTGATGGCCAGAGCTTGATGTCATGTCCTGAGAACAGCGAACTGAAAAGTAGAAGGACCTGGGACTTTGTCACAGCAGAAAACGTGCAAGTGAGAAATGCCTGTCCTGAACCCTCATAAGACAGAAGGATACTGCTGGGTATAATTAAGGAAGTCTGGGGGAGGTGAGCAGGTTCCTGTCGCTTATAGCCAAACCTAATTTCTATTATATAAGGAAGGTGTCTGTTTAGGGATTATAAATCGTTTGCTGTGGTTAGAATACAGAGACAGAGAGATGTGGGCAGGAGCCAAGGGTCCTTCCATTCTGTATCCCAAAGGTGGAGCTAGATTCTGTCAATTTTCCTAAACAGACATGATGGAGACGGTCATGGTGGAGGCTCAGGACTTCCCTACACTGTTCTGGGGACATCTTCCAAGACACAACTCCGCAACACAATCCTCATCTTTAGCATACTTCATGTACGCTGGTCACTGGAAGTAGTCAAGGTTGTCTATCTGTGTCCTCATTCAGGCAGAATATTGAGGCTAGGTGATTGTACAGCATTATAAGGGTTCATGATAACTGGTTTAAAATGTCACCCTGTGTTGACACTGCCCAGACCCAGCTGTTTTCTAAGTCTACAAGGGAATAGGCTAGCAGCAGCCTCTTAGCATCTGTAGACCTTCCCAGCATCCATGGCTTTACTGTCCTCAGAAATCCCAAGACAGAAAACTTTCTCCTTTAGAATAAATGGTAATGATGTGCCATTGAATGATGCTTACTACAACCTGAGTGCTTTTATACATTATCTCAAAAATATTAACAATAGTCCTAGGAGACATTAAATGCCCATTTTTTAAAAAGGTTATAATAAAAGAGATACCAAGAAACTTGTCCAAGCCACATAGCTTATTAGTATATGAGTTGGACCACAAGCCTTCTATCCATCTCAAAAGGCCAGGCCTCTAATCAGCACACTGAAGTGACTTACACCACTCAAGGTGGGTTCCAGACTCTTGTAAAGAGATGTCAAAGTTGAGGAATTTGAAGGTCTCATGAGAATATTGATTCCTGTCTGAGGTTAACATGTCAAGTCTCGAAGATTCCAGAAGGATTGGTTAAATCACCATTTTATAGGTGAATATAGTGAAGTCAAAGAAAAGACACAGTTGTCAGAGGTTATGAATTTGAGACGGAGACAGAGTGAAAGTTTAAGGCAGGCTCCCACCAAGTATTCTTCCTGCTCCAGCAGGGAAGACTCTTATAGACCCCAGGAATTTATATAGGAGCACATCCTATTGTACACAGGGCAACCACTCATTCACCTGAGCTGCTTGAGATGAATGAAAAAGCATGCCAAGAAACCGGAGTGGGAAGACAAATGGTAGGTTTGGGTGAAGGAGAACAGAAAGTAGCCAGGGCTGGGATCTGCTAGAGAGAAGAGGGAAAAGCCATCAAGCATCACTGTCCTCATCCCTCCCACACCCCTCAAAGGACATGGTTCTGAACCTATCCACATCCATGTCTATTAGTTGCAGTTCAAACATTACCCCAAAGATTCCCTGAGACCTATGGGGGGTCTGGAAGTGTGAGCTCCTGTCCTCTTCCCCCCATAGGTATTCCTCTGTGGTCTTGGTAGACTTACTTCCCAGATCTAGGTCTCAAATGTCTTGCCCACACACACCACATCCTATAAAGCCTTGCCTAGGGTACCAGCCAGTGCTGGGAGAACAAAGCTCTTCACTAAGGCGGTTGTACTTACACGGTGAGGCAGTAGGACCCGGTTCAAGGATCCTATGGTAGAGGGATGAGATCATGATGAGGAGACTCAGTCATCCCCAAAGCAATAGAGCTTAGAGGAACATCTACCAAGAAAAGGCCACTCCATGGAGATATGTGTTGTTGATCAAAGCAACCTTCCCAATCATAAAGTAACAAATACTAATACATAGAAAGCAAGAACACACACATGGGGGGGAGGGGTTAACTCATCTGTGATAACATGTAACTCCACAGTTCCTCTGACTAGTTGGGACTATTTTCTTCCCGATCACTTTCTCTGTATAGGACTGTGTCCCATCATATTCAGATGATGAGAACCTGATTTACAGTGTGTCTGTATTTAGAGACAGGGCCTTTAGGGAGGTACTGAGGGTTAAATGAAGTCATAGGGTGGAGTCCTCATTCAATAAGTGTGATGTTCTTTCCAGAGAAAGAGGCACCAGAGTCTTTGTGCATGTGCTGGAAGAAAGGTCAAATGAGGATACGGTAAAAAGCCAGCCATACACAAGTCAAGAAGCCAGCCATCACCAGAAACCAAACGTAATGGCACTATCACCTGGGACCTGGGATTCTGGCTTCCATGATTATGAGGTATTTTATTATAGCAGCTTGAGCTGACTAAAGTATCCTGTGTGAGTGTGTGTGTATGTATATGTGTGTGCATGAATATGTGTTGTGAAATATAAAGTTAGATATAAAGATATATCTGAACATCAAAGAAGGAATCTAAGTGCTTAAAGCTCTCAAACATGGTCATGCATGTGTATGCATATACACACTCATGTATAAATGTATGAACATGTATAAATATGTATATACATATACTCATGTATATATATATGAATATGTGTTTATAGGTATATATTTGATACAACGTGTATGTACATATACATTTCTTAGCTCTACCTGCTCAAAGGATGGAGAATCAACACTGCTCCATCAGGAATGATCACACCAGTGTCAGAGCTTAGTTTCTGGAACCACTTTTCACTAAAACGAACCTGTGAGCTTAGAGGAATCTTAGAAGAGAACAGCAGCCTGCCCCTGCATAACCAAGTCAATATGAAGAGAGCAAGTTTTCTGAACTTTCAGTGCTCCTGAGAAAAGCCTTATCCTCCCAAATTCTTCATATGGGAATCAAATATTTAGCTGTTTCCTGAGTTCATGGCTCTGCTCTGATCCAGATACATTTTTTTCTTAGGTTCCCAGTCAGGCAAATGGTCGCAGCCCACAGCACATGTCTACGGTGAGCAAGAAGACTGAAGAGGGGGAGTTACCTGGTCTTTATATGTACACTGAAAGGCCCGTGAATGTCAACTCTGGGTGAGCTTATGAGTTTATTTATAGATTACTAGCAGAATAGGAAGCCCATCAAGAGGGTTCAAGAGCAGTCACGCCTGGCTTTTATAAGCAAGGAGAAAAAAAATCACTTTTTGGGGATCCTTGCCTGAGCAGTGTCTGGCTCGTAGCTCGGGATAACTAACCAGGCTTTTGTCGTGTCGTCTTTAACAGCAGGATCCACTCATTTACTCACTTCTTATTTAGATGCAGGGTCTCACTATGTTACCTGTCTTGGCCATGAATTCCTAGGCTTAAGCGAGTCTCCTGCCTCGGTCTCTCTTGTAGTTGGGATTCCAAGTGTGTACCATCATGCCTGCCTCTTGTTCTTCACTGTAAAGTATTTACTAAGAAACTCATCTCTGATCCACAACATCTCGTGTGTACATCCACAACCAAATTAATTACAGTGAAATATTTAAAGCCCAACAAACGCCTGCAACACCTCACTGTACCAGAAAGCACAAACCTGCTTAAAAAGGAGGAAAAGAAAAGGTGAGGGCACGGACGTCATGGGGAAACAAGAGCCAGATTGAAGAAACCACTGCTGGTCAGATCCAGAATAATTTGCACGCCAAAGAATTCAAAACAGTAATGACTTATACACCACGGAAGCAATCTGAGCCCTCACCGAAGGAAGGAAGGGAAGAGGGAAGGAAGGGAGGGAGGAAGCTGTTTCGCTTGTACTATAGTAACCCACTTCTTAGCCTGTCTGTCACAACCTCACGTAGGATCCTGTATCACTGTGGGGGAACTTCAAAACTCAAGAATGTGGCAATAGGAAAAGGTTTCAGAATACACAACGGCCAAGAAATAATTCGAAAGTAAACACGCAAGGAGTCTGAGGTGTTTGGGAAGTGCTCACCCGTACTGAACCACAGGACCTCCCTGCAGCTGTGCATCTGAGCACAGGACACTTTGCACCGCAGGCTGCCATGCCAAGCAATGCCACAAACTGCCTAAACCGTGTAGGCTCAGATGTAAAAATGACGTGTGCTGTGAACTACAGCATTTTTTTTTCCTATACATAGCTCTGTTCTTACAGAAGTGTAATAGTTCAAAAACAGAAAAAAATATTTTCAACTAAAAAAAAAAATGGGTCCCTGCTATAATGGGATTCTGAGTATTGACTCAGTTGTGTGAAAAGAGCTGCCACCAGTGGGAGTGAAGATCACTTCAAACATAAGTCACCTATTAATGCTAAGGAGGGAAAGAAACGTTGATGACCAGAATACAACAACACGTAATAAAGAGTTCACTCACGAACCACAGAGGAAAAATAGTAATTATATAGTGGAAAAGCAGGTAACAACATATCTAGGTAATCAAAATAAAGCCAGCAACAAGAGGGAGATGGGCATAGTCTCTTTATCATATGATGTGTTAGGGCAACTGAAAGACGCATGTATGAGAGAGGCATGTAGATAAGTTCTAGGGAAGCCAGAGACACAGAGTTGTCTCTTCAAGGGACAGATGGATAGCTCATTTTCCACCCAGAAGCCTGGGCACAGCCTGGTGACCTCTGCACTCTCTGTATGCCCAGGCCATACTACCCCCACTCATGTTGATCTCAGTAAATTTATTGCACTATCCTCCCCCAGACTCTTTTCATGAGCACTGTTTACCTAGAGCCTGCTTCCTTAGTTAATCTACGGAACCTATCTTACAGACGATGCCACTTGTTCTTTATAAGAGTTTCAGTATAATCATATCTTAAGCTTTGTTGTACAAATAGAATTGACGCATCATCAAGAAATAGTGTTTCATTTAAATACGCCTAACATAAACTGCCCAGGGCCAGATTCTTTTAAGTTTGAACCAGCACTAGCTACTGAATCATGTCGAACTAAATTTCCTTCTTGCCTCCCCTGGATTGCCACTCTGCTGGCCTTGGTGGTCACAAAGCTCCACCCCCACCCCCTGCAGGCAAATACTACTTATGTAATTTTCCATTCAGGAATGCATGAAATCAATCTAATATTGAGAAAACAATAAAGAAAGTAAAAAATATTTTTTAGAAAGCAGGGTGATGGTGGCACATGCCTTTAACCCCAGTGCTCAAGAGGCAGAGGCAGGTGGATCTCTGTGAGTGCAAGGCCAGCCTGGTCTACAGAGTTCCAGAACAGCCAGAGTTACAACAGAGAAACCCTGTCTCAAAAAACCAAATAAATCAATCAATAAATAAAAACTATAATTTTCCAAAATGAAAATGTGTTAAAATATTAAAAGGGCCTTTAAAATAGTCACATAAAATAAGACTAAAAAGACCAAGTTACAAAATGCAGCGTCTGGTTCTGAATTAGATGTGGTACTTTATAGTACCCTAAAAATGAACAAAATCTGGATGCAGAAAGATGAAAGCACAGCACCAATATGACTGCATGACACCTGTGCTTTCCCACGTGGGCAACACGTACCGAAGTATTAAGGAATTGATGTCTATCGTATGTACAACATGCTGATAAATGCAGTACCTGGGAGCCGGAGGCAGGCAGAGGCTGGCCTGGAACTCATAGAGACCCGCCTGCCTCTGCTTCCTTAGTGCTGGGATTAAAGGTGTGTGCCACCACCGCCTGGCGGAAGATTCTATCTTAAAATATCAAATCAAATCATTCAGTGAGTCAACTGGTAAAATACTATAAAAGAACAGACTATCTAGCAAATGGCATACAATGCTAATCATAACTGAGTCTGAATAACATCATACAGACTCTTTGTATGTTTGATATAGTTTTGTAAAGTGTAGCATAGTTTGAAAGTTTTGAAGTATTTCCAGATAAAGTGTTAAAATAAACAGAAGAAACCCAGAGCCAATCCTTGGGTAATATCTAGCAGCTTGTACTTCTGTGGTGGTGAATGATGGTAACTTCACTGGTTTGAGAGAAACAGCTAGGGCATTAAAAAGTTACATTTTTTTGGTATGTCTCTGAGGGAGTTTCCAGAAACGTTTAGCTGAAGAGGGGAAACTACTCTGAATGGGGCTGAAACCATGTCATGAGTTAGGGTGCCATGCTGAATTTAAAAAGGGGAAGGGAGAAATCCAGCTGAGGAGGGGCACCTCCTCCCTCTACTTCTGGGTCCCTGCTAAGGACTAGGCCTTTCCTGCCACCATGCTTTTCTTACTGTGGTAGGCTACATTCCTCTGAACTGTGAGACAAAGTTAACCCTTTCACCTTTAATTAACCCTTTCACCTTCACCTTTCTTTTTGTTACAGTGATAAGAAAACATAACTTTAACTGGTATTTACTGCCTATCTACCGCTAGATTAACGTTACTCTAAGCCCTTCACTGTAGCAGGAACAAAATGACGACAGTATCTACTCTCAAAGGTCTTACATCATAGTAGAAGAGAAGGATTTTAAAGAAGATAGACAAAGAAGGTAAAAGGAATGAGAAAAATTGACTTAGGAGGGTATCAGTTAGAAAACCATGGGAGTGCCCTGTGGGACTGTCCTGGAGCTGAGGTAAAGTAGAAGCGTGCTTGGAACCCCAGAAATCTCATTCTGAGAGCAGGTGTTCGGCTGTTCCTTCATCTGCTGCTCTGACAAACCACAATCTATTCTGCCTACTTCCACAGCAAGGCATCACCCCCTCAAGGGTATGAAACCTGGAGAATTATTTATCTGGAGCTGTAGCATTTCTCCCTATATGGCCATATAAGGTCTCTCCCTCTGGTTCCTGAGAAAATACTCAGGTCTAGGCTGCTAGCCCCAACATGCAAATGCAGGTTGTCATACCTGCACTGTCCTAACCAACGAGACTCACATGTTTGAATGCTTGGTCCCTAGTTAGTGGAACTGTTTGGGAAGGATTGGGAGGTGTGGCCTTGTGGGAAGAGGTGTGTCACTAGGGGTGGTATTTGAGATTTCAAAAGCTCACACCAGGTCCAATCTCTCTTTTCTCTCCCTCTCTCCCTTTCTCTCTTTCTTTTTTTCTCTCTCTCTCCTCTCTCCCTCTCTCTGTCTGCAACCTGCAGATCAGATGTGAAGTCACAGCTACTGCTCCAGTACCATGCCTGTCTGCATGCTCTGCCATGCTCAGCATCATGATGATCATGGACTAACCCAGTGAAACTGTAAGCAAGCCCCCAATTAAATGTGTTTCTTGTAAGTTGTCTTGTTCATGCCGTTTCATCACAGTAATAGAATGGTAACGAAGACACCCAGTCAGAATGGCTATCATCAAGGAAACAAGTAACAAGAAATACTAATGAGAGTGTGGGGGAGGGGACCCCTTATTCACTGTTGGTGACTCCGTGGCAGAGCCACTATGGAAATCAGTGTGGATGTTCCTTGAAAGGAGAGAAATAGACATAGAATGGCCATATGATCCAGCTGTACCACTCCTGGACAAAAGACTCTGTAGCTGCTACAGATGCTTGCTCATGCATGGTCATTCACGTTCCATTCACAATAGGTAGGGCATGGACACAGTCTAGATGTCCATCTACTGAGAAACAGATAAGGAAAATGTTGTGTATATTCACAGTGGAACTTTATTCAGCTGCAGGAAGGAAGGAAGGAGAAAGAAAGGGAAAGGAAAAAAGAGAGGAAGGAAGGAAGAAATTTACAGGAACACGGATAGAACTGAAAAATGTTGTATTAAGTGAGGCAACCCAGGCTCAGAAAGACAAATGTGGTATGTTCTCTCAGATGTGGATTCTAGCTATGTTTCTATGTGTGCATTTCTGTGGGACTGAGTGGATGTTGAACCTGGGAAACTAGAAAAGGGCTCACGGGAGGGAGAACAACCATGTTTTAAAGGAAAGGAGTGGGAAAGGTAATAAAATACATAGGATATTAAATAGAAGAAATACCAGGGGTAGAAGGGCTTAAGCAGGTATGGAAGGTAGAGACATGGGAGAAGGCAGGAGTGTGAAAGAGGTCAACAAAGTATGCACAAAACTTCCACAAGAAAATCCAATACTTTGGAAATTAATTTTTAAAAAAACCCAAAATGTAAACAATAAGCTAAAAGAGAAATTACTCAGTTCACCTTAGCCATGTTTATATATGATGGAAATGCACACACGTGCCCCTACCAACACCTGTTTATCTGCACCTTGGGAAAGAAAGTTGGAGCTTAAAGAAAGCCCTAGAGGTTAGGAGACAGCTGTGCTGGAGCACTCCCAAGCACATGCAGAACCCTGGGCTTGGTTTCCAATGCTGTAAAAAGCAAAGAAACAAAAACACAAGAGTTGCTTTGGGGTTTCAGGTACTATGGGTAAACAGACCAATATCCAATCCCAGCTCTGTTCCTATTGCTTACTTTCTGTAAATCTCAAAATAACTCCTTTAAACTATGTGAGCCCAAATGACCCTGGGTAACACAATGGTTAAACTTCATATGTCATAAAAATCAAATGAGCTAAGACATGGAGAACCCATGGACAGTATTTAATAAACAGGATTCACTATTACTTCAGGATCAGCACCAATAATTATCTGGGAATGTCCTGGATGAACTTGTCAGCACATTTGTTGCTAAGTACAGGAACTAGGCTCTACCTGGGTAGTCCAGATGCTTCTAAGGAAGCCATCTTATTCTCTAGTCCTGACATCGCCTCTTTTATGCCCAACGATCAGAGCAGGTACAGAGTTGAATCTCACAGAAACCATCTCAAACTGAGAGTCTATTTATAGGCCCACATTTAATAGAGCATTTTCCTGCTGAATCCTACCACACCTGGCCCGGGGCATGAACGGGTCAGCTGAATCAAAAGTTTGAGGTTATGACACTCTTTTCTATCAAAAGCCATTTTCTTAACAATGAAGGCATCAATGTGCTTTCTGTGGCTTTGTGGCAGCTCAAGTGTCCCCGGTGCTAGTTTCTGCCACAAAGATACAGGATGGCAGATGCTTGAACAAACACAGGCCCAACTTAAAAGACAATCGCTCTAAATTCAGAGAACTGTCCCACATGGTTTGTGAACCCTGCCCGGCTTCTCACAGTTGCCATTTTGCCAGTTCCCCACACGTCCTCAGTGACACTGTCAGACCTTTGCCCAGCCTCCTCTGCCGATGCCTTCTGGTCCTCAGCCCCCAGCGCCTTCCCATTTGGTTCCTTAGAAATTCTTCAGCTAGTGGTGATCTTCTATGGGGAGGACTCTGTCACTGTATTAGTAATCATTTGTCGGCTCCATTTTAAAAATATACCCCATGCCTCCCTCTATCAGATGGTTTCTCCCCCCAATGACTATAAACAATAACAAAAAAAGCCCTTTTAATTTGTTTAAAATATGCATTACCACATCATTTAATGCCACGTTTAAGTACTAAGCTCAGTAGCACTAAAGACAATCACATTTTTGTGCAATTACTTAATCAATCTACCTCCAGAACTCTTTACTCTTTAAAAACTGAACCACAGCACCCATTCATCAACCAATAAGTCCCATTCCTTGCCTTCCTTAGGTCCTGGTCACCATCTTTCTACTTCCTGTCTCTGCTGGGGACTGCTCCATCTACTCTGCCAAGTGGAACTACAGTTTCCCTATTGTGGCTGACTCCTCCAATGACATTTTCACCCCCCCTAAATCTTTGGCTTTGTTTCATTTCTGAAGGAAGGTTTTCATTGTGTGGTCCAGGGGGGCCTCAGACTTGCACTCCTCTTATCCAGCGTTTGACTGGCTGATAGGGTTATGCCACCACGCCCACTTCTTTCTTTTGAGTTTTTCTTCCTGTCCTCTTTTATTTAAAATGTAGCTAGAAACATTCAGAATATCAACAAGACAGCTGCAACGGGCTTTTGGTTACTGTTGTTTGAGTTTTTATTTTGTTTTTTTTTGTTTGTTTGTTTGTTTTATTTTGTTTTCTATTTCAAAGTGATGTTCGGTAACCAGAATATTTTTTCGTAAAAGCTGCATTAAAGACAATTGAAGAAATGGTACCATCCCCATACATAAATGTACTAGACAACAAGAACCTGCTTTAAAATTTTATGCTAATTTTCAACCCCATTTTCTACCACCAAGGTTAGTGGCTATTAAAAATACCAGCAGAACAGGCTACTAAAGACACACATGATAGTGTGTTAGATGTACCAAAAAGATACTACACAGTTAAAAAAAAATCTTACATAATTCTACATTTCAATTTTTTTTTTTCTTTAAGGGGTGTGAATTGCATGAAAGGGAAGGGGTGGGTTGCTCATTGTCCTAGTTAGGGTTACTATCAATGCAATGACACACCATGACAGAGGGAAGAAAAGGACTTGCTTGACTTACACTTCCACATCACAGTCCAGCAGTGAAGGAAGTCAGGGCAGGAACTAAAACAGGGCAGAACCTGGAGGTAGGAGCTGATGCAGAGGCCATGGAGGGGCACTGTTTACTGGCTTGCTCCCCATGGCTTGCTCAGTCTGCTTTCTTATAGAACCCAGGACCACCAGCCCAAGAATGGAACCATCCACAATAGACTGGGCCCTCTCCCATCACTAATTAAGAAAATGTCTTACAGCAAGATCTTATGGAGGCATTTTCTCAATTGAAGTTCCCTCCTTTCAGACAATTCTAGCTTGCCTCAAGTTGACATAAAACTAGCCAACACACTCATGGTTGGTGTATTTTTTAAAAATTCAACTGTTTTCTATAAGTCCCATGTTAAAGGCTGGTTCCTCTGAATGGCCCTATTTGGAGGTCATGGAACATTTAAGAATGGGATAGCCCAGTGAGATGTCCTTGCTTTGTAGGAACACATCTTGGAAGAGGGCACTTGGACAGTGCTCCTTTCTTCCCCTTTCCCTAGTCCCAGACACAAAGCGAGCAGCTCTGTTTCCCGTCATGATGTGCTGTCCCAGCAGGCTCCAAATGCACTGTGATCCAAAGTAAACATTCTCTTGTTTTTAAGATTTATCATTATGTATAAGGGTGTGTGTGCATGAGTGCAGGTTGACTCAGAGGCCAGATTCTCCTAAAGTGGAGTTACAGACCACTGTGAGCCACCTGGTATGGATGCCGGGGACCGAACTTGGGTCCTTTGCAGGAGCTTTGCACCCTCTTAACCACTGAGCTGCCTCTCCAGCTCCTAAGTTTTCTCTTTATGAGCTGGTTTTCTCATGTGTTTGCAGTAATAATAAAGTCTAATTAAAATGTCTCCTATGTTGTTTTAAATGAACTAGTTTTTAACATCTGTCTCCTTATAGGATACAGGAGGAGATTTGGGCTTTAAAATATCCCCAGTAGCTTTAGCCAGAGGGGAAGTTGCTTTTAACAATGAGAAGGAAGTGTATTGATGATGGCCATCCATTCAGTGCCTGTATCTCTGAGAATAAAAACAAAAACAAAACAAAAACAAAAAAACAAAAAACAAACAAAAAAACCCAGCAATTAGCAAGATTTGATCTCTATCTAGGCTAATCTAGGACTATGCACAGCTGCCTGTCCTGAGGCTAAGGATAGGAAGTAAGTGCTTTTTAAAGATAGCAGCAGAGACTGACCTAATTTAACCATACTTTACCACCCAAACCTTTTCCTGAAGCTGTTTTCCTAGGACTGCCAAATTCCCAAATAATGCCCTCTACTGGGATAGTGGTAGTCTAGATGGGGGGACAGGTTTGGGGGCTTCCTCCTATCCTCACTTCCACAAAACAGAATCTTCTCTTCCACCTGTACTGGTTTTTAAACCTACTTAGCTCCATCCCATCTACAACATAAAAAGAATAAAAATGGTTGTGTCCTACTCTAAATTACTCTGTATTGTCTAAAATATTGGTTTACCAGACTGTACCCTGCCCTGACAGAAGCCATTTTCAAATAATTTTTGACACTGTCTTGTGGGGGGTGCGGGGGGAGGGGGGGAGACGACTCTGCACTAGGATGGACATGTCCAGTACCACGCACCACTCACACAGCACAGACTGATACCAATTTATTCCTGGGAATAGAAAGGGCACCACCCTGTCACTGTATTAGGATGAATTGAGACTCAAGGGGTACATGGGCATATTAAAGTCGTCTCAGGTAAATTAAACCTTATTGGACTTATTGGACACACCAGACCATAGCAAGATTAATACCTAACTTTACAATGACAATAACCCCACCAACCTGTCAGCTGACCACCTAGTATGTGTGTCAGAGAACACACCACTGTCCCAGGAGCTCCAGCTTGGCTCAGTCCTGCTGTTGATACAATCTACTGGAATCGCCATCTATTCACCCTCCTATTCACCTGCCTGGACCTGCCATCCATCCATCTGCCTGTTGATTCATTTTGACCTGGTCCTGCACTTTTGCCTGTATAGCTCCACCAAACTCTATAGCTCAACTCTGACCCTGAAGCCTATCATTGGTAGTTTCTCCAGCTTGGGTTTGTTTAGCTATCCCATCCTTAAGTGTCTATCTGCTTCAGACCTTCATAAACCTATTGAACTCTATTGCAGCAGCCCTTTAATCCTCTTGGGCACTCCGTCATCCACTTATTCTCATATACAGATACTAGATATATTTATCATGTGATGTATAATGGGTGAGCTAAGAGTCAATGTTAGTAATGAAGACAAAGATTAAAAGAGCCCATTGTTACAGCTGCCGAGGAAAGCAGGGGTATCTGGTAAATCGCTGCCGTTGAAACCATTGACCTTACTGTTATTCAGTAAATCCTGACATTGTGGAAAGCCTGTAGTGGGAATGAGGATTAAGTTTAAATTATTGTATTTAAGAGAACTATAAAACAAAAATGCCTCTAATCTGTAAGCCCCACTTGCCCAAGGACAGATACCTTCCTGTAATGTTAGGAGCTGCTGTTCACATAAGATAACAAGCCATGTGTTTTCACTTCCATATACAGGCTTGGTTGCCCCAACTGCACACCTGATCACACAATAGGCAAGAGATATTTCTGACTAATGTAATTAAGAGCCATATTTTGAGAATCCTGTGTATGGACCTGGCTAGAGCCCATCATCCTGGACAGTATTTAATAAAACTTGTTTCAAATTTGACTCAAAACCTGGGGTAGTGGTCTTATTCTTGTCCAGGGATTAACATTTTCTGAAGCCCCCCCCCACCCCCTGAGATCAGACTACTCACACAAATTCTAAAGCCAGACCTTCACTCTGGGACTCCAGGGCTGAAGGCTTATACCTTAAGACATTCCAAGGCTCTGAGGCATGCTTTCAGTTTCACAGACTATCAGAGCAGTCTGCTGGACTGAGAAAAGCAGCAAGCATCTGTGGGTAAAATTAGCTCATATCGCAAATAATAATGACTTCTGTCTAAAAGAGGAGTTAAATGCTAAAGACATGAGGCATTTATCTGGTTCCTGTTTGAAAACCTGTCCAGGACATCACTAACTCTGTGTTTTAACCCTTCAATGGTATCCCTAAGCCTATCAGTTACAGATTCTTACAAGTGAGGAAGGACTTCTTATGACAACACACTAGATGCAGTAAAATGCCATTACTTTCTATGCTCTGGTACATCCAAATGACACATGTTCTAAAATACAAAACTACACGAAGGAATGCTTAAACGTACCCAAGGGACGAATGAATCATTCCTACTTCAAGGCTATCCTCGATGAGGCAGGCCATATTCATTTGCCTGAAGGACAGTTTTCCACTTGTGAACAATAATACACTTATATTCCTGCTAACTTGCTTCACAAATACCCACAGTTGTTTAAGCAGACTATTATCTTCCCAACAGCTCAGGAAAAAATAAGCCCAATAAGACACCAATGTCAGAGACAGAGTGAGCCAGAACAGGTCCTTCCCCTTAAGTGGTTCTTGTGTGTTTTAGTCGTAGTGATATAGAAAAAACTCAAAGTAAGAAAATTGATGTTATAAAAGATTTACTAATAGATTTGCTTAGGAGACATTAAGTCACACAAAGTAGAATTTAGCTAAGAGAGTACTGCTTCCAAAATACACCAAGTATAAGTAGCAGGCTTGTCAGAGCAAAATTTAGAATGCAAAGACATAAATGCTTGTTTATCAGGCTTAACCAGCCATTAGGCTCCATTCCCATAACAAAAGAGACAACCCTGACTTATCACCATCCGTTAGGCCTATCCCCATATCAAAGAAAACGCCTCTAACTGGCAGTTCAGGGAGTAGCCTCCAGAAGTTCTCCTCTTGAGAAAAGCAGAATTCTTCCATGTGGGCAGGATGACCCTGAGTAACAACACTGGGGTACTTAAATAATTCTTTATCTGCTGAACCACCCAGCTGCCCCACCCTCCAGTAGCTCTTGACTGCATCCCCCTACTCTGATGCAGGCATTTTTTATAGGTAGCAGGACTCTCCTGTGTCCTTCTGGGTACCACAATGATGACAGCGAGTTACACACTGCTAATGCCATCATGCCAGAACTCCTTGGTAGTCTGGCTACCTTTATCTCTCACCACAACCCACTGCCACCCTCCTCTTCCTAAGTCCTTCCATGTCCTTAGCCAGCTTCCATACAGGGTCTTAACAAGCTGTCAACTCTTGCCCATCTCTTCAG
The DNA here is from genome assembly GCA_026225945.1 of Cricetomys ansorgei. Lineage (NCBI taxonomy): Eukaryota > Metazoa > Chordata > Mammalia > Rodentia > Nesomyidae > Cricetomys > Cricetomys ansorgei. Next base: position 9,529 of record JAMJFZ010002367.1, on the reverse strand, counting down.
CATTTACTCCTCCCCCAAATACACAGATGAGTACCACCTCCCCCAGGAAGCCACCCTGCCTTCCTTAAAGTGCAGGAAATCTCCTTGGCAGGGCTTGCCTAGCTCTGTGCTCCCGCTTCTGATGTCCTCTGTGGCAATTTTACGCTTCTTTTTGTGACTACTTGATTTTTATCGACAGGCAGCCACAGAAGAGAAGCTGAGTCTGTTCTGCTCTACTCATCAGCTTACCATTTGTCTGAAATACAATAGAAAGAGCAGCTCACAGCTCACATGTAGCTAGAGACCTACATGCCAGGTACTGTTCTAAGTACCACCAACTTTTTTTACACCTATATTTCACAACGACTCTATGAGGAAAATACAGTTATTCTCCTCTTTAAAGAGTAAATGTATGCATGCCAATTCTGCTAGTAAGCTACAGAGCAGAACTGCCAATTCCTCAGGCAAGCTAACTGCAGAGGCCAGGTACTGACTGCTTCCATGTACTTAACACTTGAACCCAACTGAATGAATGAATGCATACAGGCATAGTTATTAGTCCATCTCATATGGAAGCAGAAGACAGACATCGGTGTTCCCTAAGGTACTGCCCAGCTTGGGGTTCATGTGTCTAGGGCATAGGAAGAAAAACAGGTAAAACATAAGAGATTAAAGGAAAAAAGATCCTAACTCCATACTAGAATCCAGATTTGTTAATCTGAGCAGCTGGGAAACCCAGCCCCTTTCCAGGCAACAAGAATCCTGCCACCCTTTCCTGTCAATCCACCCCATGTTAGGGAGAATCTCATACTTCTTGTGCATCTCTGTCCAGTGTCCATCCCTGAGGCAAGCCTCCCTGTTTCCCAAATCCAGATCCCTTTTGAAGTCAAGCTCAAGGCCACTTGTATCTGAAAATCTTGTTAACCAAACCATTTAATATTTATCTCTTTTATTGCTAAAGAAAGTGATATGAAAACCCAAAATGAGGGAGTTGGTTCAATTGGCAAAATACAAGCACAAGGACATGAGTTCCATTCCTAGCAGCCACATGAAAAACAGGGCATAATGACATGATCTTGCAATCTCAGTGCTGAGGAGACAGAGACAGATAGATCCCTGGAGTTTGCAGGTCAACCACTAGCTTATTCTGCAAGCCCCAGGTCCCAGTGAGAGAGCCTGCCAACAAACAAAAGAAAAACCCAGGTGGTGCTGCACAGAGACACTTAACACGTGAGGACTCTGGGATAGAAAGTGTCTTCTGTTTTTAAACTAAAATGAAAATAACAAAAAGGTTTCAAACTGGCCATGGTGACTCATGCGGATGACTCTCAGCGCTTGAGAGGAAGGAAAAGGAGAACTGAGAGTTCAAGGCTAGTCTGGGCAACATAGCAAGATACTGTCTCAAAAGAAAAAGAAAGAAAGAGAGGGTGGAAGGAGAAACAAAGAAACAAATTTGCATGCATAGCAGTTCTGTTCCTTGGTGCCCCTTTCTTATGGCTATGGTCCTCAAATAGAAAGAACACTGTACAGAAAGCAGGGCAAAGTCCCATTGGATGTTCCTGCAAGTCAGAAAGTGAAGAAAAAGAAGCAGTGATGTGAGGCCCTGTTGCAGGAAAGGAAGCAGGCACTACACTGGCATTTCTGATTGACTCCAGGCTCTGGAGTCCTCAGAGGCACACAGAGATTATACGTTCACAGAGAAACATCTAAGGCTCCCGTTGTTTGCTCAGAGAAGAGTAAACCTCACTGCCAACAGTGAGGTTACTAGATTGCCAGTCCTAGCTCAGAATTCATTTATTTATTTATTTATTTATTTAGAGATGAAGTCTTAATCCTGTCTCAGCTTCCTGTGTGGCTGAGACTGCACGTACACACCGCTGTGCTGGGTTACCATACAGTTTTGGCTATGTGTATAATCCAGTTCTTGTCACTAAATTTAGTAACGGATCTTTTTGGCAAGAACATGTCTAAAATTTTCCGTTAGTGTTGAAAAAGCAGTATGTCAACTATTTAGAAATACTTTAGGGAAGATTTAGGAAACTATGAAGTAATGTGTGGATTTTGGCACATACTTTATAGACTCCCGTGGCACTGGTGTTGTGTCATACACTCGTGCAGTATTTTAGAGCCCACCTCAAGCTCTGCATGCATCTTTGTTCACCTTGCTCACATCCCTCTTTCTCCCCTGGACATCCTGTGCTCTTCTCTCTCTTGTTCAAAATTATGGGCACAATTGCACTGTTTCAAGGAAAACCAGAACTCCATCTCCCTAGACTCTAGGCAGCTCCATCAGTGCGCACTCTCAGTGTGGAGAGGATTTTATAGTCATATCACAAGGCTGGCCACGGGATCACTGTCCTACTTCAGTGACATATCTGGAACTCAGAAAGTCAAGAAACTTGATCAAGCTGACAGCTTTGATGTGGGCACACTCCACATGGGGCCCACACTGTAGTTAGTCATCTTTCTCTTATGCACTATCTGCAGAAAAGGACTCTTACCTGAGAATTCATTAGGCGAATGGTAGTTTTCGTGCCCACATCCTGTTGGAAGTTGGCTGTAGGCGCCCCATTAAACCTCAAGACCGCATCATGGTTATCTGTAAACCACAGGAAATGGAAAATCGGGGTGAATGCTAGCAATACGCAGGAAGAAAGACAGAATGGAAAAAAAGGTAGAGGGGAGATCACAGGAGATCTGTGCAGTCATGACGTGAGGGTGGTACTCAGTGAAACTCACAAAGTTGTCTTTCCCAGCCACTGCAACAGCTACGGTGTCCACTAATTTTGAAGTCTATTTACTTTCACCAGTGTGCTGGGACTCAACAGAAAAATGGACAGGGTCAGCATGCTACTTAGAGCAGAATCCTTTCTCAGTTATCAAAGGAACAGACTACATATCCCTAGGCATCACCAGTAGCTCATATTTCCAGCCTGCCAGATAATGTTGATTCTGTATCACATGTGCAGTGCACTCATTGCACTCTGAAAAGTATACAACGCTTAGCACACGGAAGGGATTTACTACGTCATCCAAGACAGCCCTGAAGTATCTGTTCTATTTAGGAATCAGAGGCCTACAGAAGGCCACAGATCCGGCATGGTAGAATGTCACAGTGTCACTGAAATGTCCAAACTGCAGGATTTTGTAAGTATTTGTTAGAAATAATATACTTTATTAACTCCAGTCAGTGTCTGACAGACCATCTAAAAAATGAGTAACTACTTCCTGGTCCCTTCCTTTTTAAAGCATAATTTGTAAGATTTGCACAAGTTTCTAAATGTACGTTGACTAATCTGATAGAGGTGAGAAGTCATGACTTTTAGGGACCACCCCAAGCACAAGCCTCTGTGGTTCTATGAGGGCTCATCCCAACCTCACTTGCTCAGACAAGTTTGGGGTTCACTAGCAAAATCTGCACCAGACGGAAGACCATTTATTGTCTCTAATGATTGTTTTACGGCTGTGCAATATCTACACGGAAGCAACGGGAAGAACAAGGGGCATTTAGCTCCATACAAAATGACCTCTAAAGGGGGTACCTACAGAATTAAGCAAAGGAAGCCTTCCTCTTTATTTCAATCCACATATATTTTCGAAACAGCAGGAATCCAGACACCCTGTTCCCAGAAACAGCAGAGGGCTAACCTTAATTCCTGGACAACAAGCCTTTGAAATGGTTTGGAAATGACACAAGATGAGCATAGTCCAATTTTCATCAGCTTCCAGGTAGCACTCTCAGAGAGGGCAGCAGGTCCACCCTTACACAACACAGAACTGCAGTAAGTCCCTCAGAACCAAACACAGGTTCAAAAGTGAATAGTAGAAACTGCAGGGGAAACACAGACCTGCCCCAATCTGCACTTAGGCAACTTTCCCAGCCACAGACCCCAGGAGCAATGAAAGTTTGGTTTATAAGCAGAGTTTGAGGAATGCAGACCAACACCTATGGCTGCATGGAGCCTTTCCTGCCCACAAGGCATACCACAGCAGCAGGGGCAGAGACTCTAGGAAATGCCCCTGTTGCTAGCTGTACCCTGTAGGAGAGGAACACAGGTCTACTAACATTTAGCCAGCAAGTAGACTGAAGGAGGGAGTCAATACCATCTCCTCCTCTCTGGTCCCATGACTTCACAGGACTGAAGGGAAAGAAAAGAGAGCAAAATCAATATTAGAAAGTCCTACCTGACAGAAGCTGAGACTTTTAAGTCATCTTGTGGGACACTAAGGGAAACTGAGCCTAGTCTCACCTTCCCCCTTCCCAGATGCAAGCTGGTGCACCCCTGAATTGTTTTGCGCAAACCAGAAGGCAGGGCATACCCACCGACACAATCCAAACCTTCAACTTTCCCCTGGTTCCAGAAGTAAGAAGGAACTGATCCAGTTAAAGTCACTTCGAGGCCATTGCCATTATGAGACACAAGAGAAGGACTAAACATGGGAGTCTGAGCCACATGACCACCTTCAACCTCTACTCTGCTCACAACCAGTTTTGCAAATCTCTTGGGCCTCCACAGTTAGCTCATGGGGATGCTGGGGTTTTAAGAGAGCAAGTGCTGTACAAGACAAAGCCAGTCAATATCCCAGCTTGTGGGGAGGACGGGGGCAGGGGTGGGGGCGGGGGGAGTGGGGAAATGCACCCCTAGCCAAAGAGCTATAAACAGTCTATGGCTTCTAAGGAAGAATGAGCCAGTTTTCTTTAGGGGTGTGGCACCTATGGAGTAGAGCAAGCTCAGTGGATGGCCCCACACCCATGGGTATGTGAGCAGCACAAACTGGACTCTGAGAGATATTAAAACAAAAAAATCACATGATGTTAGGAGGAGCCAGAGGTGGATCTGAGAGGAGATGGGTGTGTGTGTGTGTGACTATAATCAAAATAAACTGTGTGTGCGTATGAAATTCTCAAAGAATGAACAAAAATTTTATAGTTTTAAAATGAGGGGCTGGAGAAATGGCTCAGCAGTTAAAAACACTGAATGTTCTTCCAGAGGACCCAGTTTCAATTTCCAGCACCTACATAGCAGCTCACAACTACTCCAGTTCCAGGGATCTGATACCTTCTTCTGGCCTTCACGAACATGCATATGGTACGTGGACATACATTCAGGCAAAACATGCATACACAAAAATCGATTTAAAGAAAAAGCAGTTATGCTAAGCACACAGTGAGCATACAATGTATCAGTCTGATTTGTGGGACTACTGGAGGCACAAGACATTACAGAGTCTCTCTATTGAACAATCTTGTCATGGATGGAAGAAGAACCACCAAAGTTCTGCACAAGTGGGCTTTCCAACCTGATTCCTGTGGATATTTCTCCATTGGGGGAGGCAATAATAGCCTCCTAAATTATCTGAACTACATTATTAGAAGTATCACATATGAAACCATCATTAGGCTCAACAGTCAGCACAAGCCCAATAGCTTCAATGTTGTAGCAAGTCCTGATCCTTTGCATTTCAGGATATTATTCTGTGGTGTTGAGCACATGAACTCAAATCTTTAAATAGTCATTTAAAAAAAAATGAAGCTGTAGCTCTAGTTTCCAAAGAGATTTGGCTTTGCCTTAATCTTGAACACAGTTTTAGCCAGACAATAACTTGATGGACAGAGAGCTAGGGTCATCTAATGTGGACCATCCTATGTAAGGAAAGCTTTGTCAAGAAGCTTTTTGTGCTGTGCAGCCTTCCTTATGGTTACATGCTGTTGCACTTCTGGGAACAGCTTAGCGGGAGGTATTTAGGAGAGCGTGTCCATAGGAAAGGACAGATGGGGTAGTGACGGGAAAAATGAGTACCAGGTTGGGTAGTGTCAGGGAAGAGTGATCACCAGAGTTAGTTAAGTAGTGACAGAAAAAAGTGAGCTCCAGAAGCTGATGATAGGGAAAGCAGGCAGAAACAAGACTCAGATAAAGACAGAGTTACAGAGAATAAGAAAGAAGACAGACAGTTGCTGAGAAGCCTCAGATATAGATAAAGACAGCCAGAAGGGGCTATAAAGGTTTTTCCTCCCTTTTCTTTCCTTCTTAGCCCTTTGAAGCTAACAGGAATTTTTTAAAAGTTACAAGCTAAGACTTTTCTCAGTAACTGCAGGGAGAAGAGGAACTGGAGGAGATGGAGTTCCTTTAAGAGTCAAATTAACAGTGAAACAGTAGCAGTTACAGAAGGCTTGGAAGCTTAGATAAGAGTTTAGAAACAGTTGCAGCTTTTAAGAAAACAGTTACATTCTTTATCTTTTAACCACAAACAAAGAAAGCTTAAGATCCCAGAACCAAACAGCAGAAAACAGCCACACGCCCCTTTAAAAAACAAAGCAAGACAAAACAAACAAATGAACAACAACAACAAAAAAAAACTTCTACAATCCTAAACCTCACTATTCTATAGCAAAAGCAGAGAAGAAGCAAAGAATATTCATTCTATAACACATGACAGAAATCAATTACATTTAGTTTCTAGAAAGAAAAAAAAAGTCCAAAGAAACCAAAAGGGCAAAAGCCAAAGTTGGGGTGGGGCTGGCCATCTTGCCAACCTCATTACAATTACTGCTGACTTGGGGAGACAGAAAATGTGATCTCACCATAGCCTTCTGCTCTAGAGACACCAATGTGGGTCTGCATTCCTTCTTTGAAAGCTTATGCCTGGTTTCAGGCCATTCTCCCTGGCAGTCACCAGAATGAAATTAAAAGGTGCGTATGACCTCACCTTCTCCAGGACCCCAGCCTGGCAGTGGGGTTTTCTGCACTCTGCTGTCTCCATAGCCAGAATTCTCTCAAACAAACAGAACTAAGAGGCTTTGCACAGATTACTTAGCTCTTGGTTGCAAGTCTGCCAATATGGACAGACCTTAGCTCTTTATTAAGTTCTGGGGATTTCAAGAATAGCAAACTGGTGTATTTTGACCTGGGGCCTTTTTCCCTTACAGAGTATTCTGGGAAACAGACACATCATTAGAAAAATACAGACAGGTATGCAAATACCTAACCCCCCAATAGCAGGAGAGAACTAACGCCACAATGTTGTCTTCTGACACACACACACACACACACACACACACACACACACAAAATTTACAGCTGAATTAATATCTTTTTTTAAGAGAAAAGCTGAGAATTAGCCAGGTGAGACTTAAAAGAATTTTCCATGTATCAGAATTGGGACTTGGAGGGCAGGTCAATGGGTAAAATGCAAGCATGAGGCCATGAAGCTAAACCCTCAGAACCCACCTAAAGCAGACATAGTGGCTTGTGTCTGTAATTCTGGCACTCCCACAGGAGATGGGAGGCAGAAATGAGAGAGTCCCTGGATGCTGGCCTGGGGTACCCAGCAGCGGCAAACAATAGGCAACCAAGCCGAAGATCATCAGCCAATGCTGATCTCTGTGGCACATGGCTACCATGCCTAACATGATTTTAAACAATCAGAAGCTTAGATCCCGAAAACAAAGTCCAATTCTATGCTACACGCATTTTCAAATATCAACTGAATGTTTTTTGCTTTTTGGTAGCAGTACGAATCTTTTTTTTTTCTTTTATTTTATGAAATACTCTATAGAACACCAGTATTTGAAACAGATAGAAAAATATCCTACTGGATAAAGATACAGTAGCCCTTCAAGTGATATCAGAGAAGAGCGGGTAGAGAGACTATAAGAGCCAGAGGCCATGGAGGACTGGGGCAAAACAATGTCTTCTGGATGAAAGAATCGTTGTGCTTATGGGCTCACAGCTGCTGTGGAGGCCTACTCAAGGCTTACATAACCTCAAGTCTGTGCCAGTAGGGGAGGAACACCTGAGATACCCCCCTCCACTCCCCAGGTGAGCAGCTATTAACAGTCAATGGCTTCTGGGTGAAGGAGTCAGTTTTGTTTAGGGATAAAAACAAAAAGACATGCAGTTGGGAAGGGGATGTGGTGGGGAATCTAGGAGCGAGAAGGGAGGAGTGGGCTGAATACAACTGAAACATATTGTATACATGTGTGAAATGCTCAAAGAGTCAAGATTTAAAATTATATTAAAAGAAAAACACTTGGGGCTGGAGAGATGGCTCAGTGGTTAAGAGCACTAGCTACTCTTCCAGAGGACCCGCGTTCAATTCCCAGCACCCACGGGGCAGTTCACAACTGTCTGTAACTCTAGTTCCAGGGGATCCAACCCCCTCACACAGACATATATGGAGCCAAAACACCAATGTATAAAAAGAAGTAATTTTTTTTAAGAGAAAAATGTTTAAGCATTGGTCTCATCTTTTTAGACATCCTTGGGTCATTTTTTTACTCCAAGAAAGCCAGCTGAAAACAAATTGCCCTAGGACAATTCTGCTGGTCCTTTAAGCTACGCTTGAGTTCTTGTTCTAGGGTCTTGAAATTCCCCAACTAGTCCCAGGAGCATCAGCTGCTCAGAGAACTGTCTTTACATACCAATCTCCTTTCCCAGCTGGGAGGATTTCAGAGATCCCGCTGAGGAGACGACAGCACACCTGTGCCATGGCCCAGCCTTGGTCCGAATGTTCTCCTTGGGCAGGTAACCCTCCCACTCAGTGGTGTTGAAGGGAAAATCTGTAGCCTCTACCATGGATACATTCACATGGTCTCGAAGGTGGCAGCGTAGGGCTTCTGCACTGAACTTGACTCCTGGCCCTGGCCCCTTGTAGGACACTTTATACTTGTTCATGTTCAGATAAGTCTTCAAGATCTTTTGCAGCCTGGGGGCAAGGTTTTTGGAAGAGGAGTCCTTGTCCCACACCTGGAAGGAGAGCTGTGGTTTGACTTTGGCTGTGACCCTGGGGTGACACCGCCCTGCTGAGGGTCTTGTTTGCTGCTTGAGGACACAGACTGGGAACGAGACACCATGGCTAGTTTCTCCAGGCTCTTCGGCACCTGAAATTCCTTGACTTGCAACTTAAGAGACTCATAGTAGCTCCCTTTCTTCCACACACAGATGACTGCAAACAGGAGAAAGGCCAGGATGAAGCAGCTGAATTTTTTCTTCAAGTTGGTGTGAATCATAATGAAAGGTACGTGCAGGGACGTCGCTGTTCTGAGCAGGAACCAAGCCTGAAAGAGAAAAGTAAGGACAAGGGGAAAAACAGTGATGGAGAGTATATCCAAAGCAGCATGCCATGGGCTGAAGGGCCGAGCAAAGGATCTAGCATAAACAGACTTGAAGTCCAGCCTCCACTGCTCCCCACCAACTATGCAGTCTTGAGCAATCCAGGAGGAAAAAAGCCTTTGTTTGGGCTCTCAGTGTAGACAGCATTCTTTCAAACGGTCTTTTAGCTGAGCCCTGAATACTTATGCGTCTTTCCACCCTTACTCTGTGCACCTCTGTGAACTGTGACCGACCCTTGGCTTCTGGTGTTCCTCTCTAGCTCACCCAAGCAGCTCAGACTGGAGCCTCTCATCTTTCCACTCCTACAGCCCATGCTCTCTGTGAAACAAAGACACGCTTGACGCTTGAAAGCAAGAATACAAAGGGGAGCAGACTGAGTCTATTCACAAAGCCCAGATTCTTTGAAACCCTAACATCAGTTAAAAGAACCAGAGAAG